>CANTUR010000848.1:600000-1027500 GCA_947683625.1 Mallotus nudiflorus | reverse complement strand
TCCTTGAGATTTTCTCTTCATAAAATGACTAATCTCATAGGCTACCAGCACATTATCTGAGATAAGATGACCCAAAATGAAAGCACTTTGAGATTCTAAAATGATCGAATTTAGAAACTTCTTTTAACCGATTAGCCATTACCTTGGACATAAACTTAAAAAGCACATTACATAGAGAATAGGATGGAACTCAATAATCTTAGAAGGACATTTCACCTTCGGAATAAAAGCAATATTAGTAGCGTTCAATTCTTGAGGAAGCTTTTGAGAATTCAAATCCACACAAAACTTGGAAACATAGCTACTAATAATATCCTAGTGATGCAAATATAAGCTTGGATTAAAGCCATTCAGACTGGGACTTTTTTCTGAATGCATGGATTTAAGCTCATAAAAAATCTCATTAGAAGTATAAGGCATTATAAGCTTATCATTTTGTTGAGTAGTAACTTGACAAGTGATTTTAGAAATAATTTTATGATTTTGACATCCCTTCGAAGAAAAGAGCTCAGAAAAGTAACTAGATATATGTTGACTTAGTGGAAGCCTAGATTAAAAAGGATAAATGTTGTAAGCTGTTAAATCATGCATGATTGACCGTCTGGCAACCTTCTATAATCTGTTGATTTGTGCATAAATACCAAGAAATAAGCTTCCAAGAATTCGTTGATTCACAAGAATACCTAATTTAGGGAAAAATAATAATTTTGAAATCAATTCAATAAAAACCATCCCAAAATAACTCAAAGAGATAAATAAATAGTGTTTAGGAAAAAACCCTAAAATAAAAAGGAAAAAAAGATTAAAAAATCCAAAAATAAGGAGGCATAAACTTTAAACTGAATTTTGAGGCCTTAAACGATAGAATTTAGGCCTGAAGTTGGACTGTTACAAAGAAAATTATAGTATTTGCTATGGAGCTCTGAATCAACTTCAATTTGATATATTATGGGGCCCATGGTTCAATGGAGGCCGTAAGGTAGGTCCACTTGAAGCTTAAGTATTTTTCAAATCCATCCATGAATGTCAATGCAATCTAGTCCACATAATATATTCACATAATCCTAACTTCCACTCTAATCTCTGCCCCAAAGAGTCAATCATAGATGAGATTAAATTCTTCTTACGCTTAGAAGTGTAGGCATGGAATGCTCTAGAATTAGAGTCACCATCTCGAAGCTAAAAAAGTTTTGTCCTTTGCTTCCAAAACTGATCTCTTTTATCTAACATATTATGGAGTTGCTAATGGGTTTGAGTAATAAGATTCTAATCTCTGAAATAGTCCCTCTTTAATTGACTTAACAACTGATGAAGTTTTGAAATCTCATTGGAAAATTTTTATTTTAGCATCGTACTCCACCTTGACAATGCAATACCACAAGATTTAAGTTAAGACAAAACACTGGTAAAGGAAGCTTCAGTCCAACTACTCTGCACAACTTGCTTACATCCAACCTATCACGACCCGAACCGAAAGGTACGTGACCGGAACTAGGGAATGGGAATACATAAAGTACCCGAAACCTAGAGTAAGCCTTACAATTTTTTTGCGAAACAAACACAGTACACTTAACAATAAACCAATAATAAATGCACAATGTCAAATAAATATGATAATAATCTTCAAATATAATAAGATTTCAATTCAGAATACAAATAACATAAGTTCATAGATAACTACTGCAGTGTCTAGAATTTAATTATACAGTACATATATCAGTCAAACACATATAGTGTAGCCAGTGAAGAATGAACTCGACACAAATAAGGAACACTAAGAAGTCGATTGTGAAGTCCTGAAAAAATAAGTTGAGGGGAATTAGACATCACTGAGTGAATTAATTTTATAAAATGCATGTTGGTTTATAAAAACATTTATTAAAACCCCTTTTCAAAATAAATGTAAATAAAGTAATCATAATCATTAAAATCATTTCCTTTTCATAATAATATTTAAATAAAATCTATTTATAATTCTTAAATCAATTTAATATGAAATCGCTGTAAGAAAATATATAAAATAATTATTTTTGTGGAAAATCTGGTAGAACACCTAGACCAATATTCTAATAGTGTTTTGGCTCTCTTTAATCCAAATAACTACCGTCCTGAGAGCAAGTTTAACTGAGTTATTGCCATAGTCATTTCACTTATTTCATATTGATGTCCCGAGAGCAAGCTCAATTGAGTTACATTCCTTTTTATCTAACCCGAGAGCACTAGCTCCACTGAGCTCTAACCATTTACACTTGCCTGAGAGCATACACTCCACCAAGCCTATTTTCATAATTTAAACATATATCGAAATCTCAACCGTGTGCACGTGGTCCTAGTGACACCCACTAGGTAGTACGTTCTACTATTATCTCCAAATCAATTTAAATTAAAAATAATTAAATAAATAAAATAAAATAAAATAAACAAATCATTAAATAATGAATAATTAAATGATTAAATAATAATCAAATAAAACATCACAAAATAAATTTTCTTTAAACGTGCTTTCAATTTCTACTCGCAAGTATAGAAGAAATGATCATGCATATGGCAATATAAATATATTCATAAATTAATCATATAATCATTTCTTGATTATATTTAATTATTTAAAATATAATAAAACATGCGCAACACACATTTCATAAAATTAACTCACATGTTGAGCTTGCTGGGCGATGCGTTCTCTGTTGCCAAGTGCTACAACTCGAATCTCAGAGTTCTCTAAAATAAATAATATTTATTAAAATATGCTCGTAAAATAAAATAAATAATTTCATGAAAATTCTTGGAATTATGAAAATCATGGAATTGTCGAAATTGACTCGACTAAAGACATAAAGTCAATTAAAACTAGAAATTTGACACAAGTCAATGTCACATTTTACGAGAAATCTACCAAAAATTCGATAGATTATTCTCTGTAAAATGGACATCTCTCTACTAAAAGTAGAGTCATTCCTGCATAAAAATACACTTCGAATATTCACATAATCACCAGTCTCAGGTTGGGCCCCCGAACTGTATTAAATGCCCAACCAAGAACCACAATTCATTGGAATAATAAAATAATATAATTTTCTTTAAAAATTGTCAAAAATCATAAAATCTCATTTAAATACTACAAATTTATTTATTTTCATAACGAAACATAAAACATATTTATTTTTCAATAAATAGTAAAATTCTAGTTTAAATTTAAATTTTCATCAATAAACATAATTAATTCAACTTTTACAATTAAATTAACGTTAATTGCAAATAACTATTTAAATTACTTAAATATATCACAAAATCAACAAATAAATTATTTAAACTTAAAAACAATAAATAAGTTTATTATTCTATTATTTTCCAAAAATTAATACTAATTAGCTAAAAATAGGAAATAAATTATAAAAATTATTTAAATATTATTATTACTCAAAATCTATCTAAAACATCATAATTATCAATAATTTACTTAAATTAATAAAAATTACTAATTTATAATAATTTTTCCAAAAATTTAATTTTGGCATAAACATTCAAAAATTTATAATAAAAATTCGGTGCATAATTTGAATAAACTTCTTTAACAAAGATTAATCTACATAATTAATAGAATTTAATGAAAATATAAAAAAATTTTCAAACTCGGGACTGCGTGAATAATAACTGAGACCCGAAAAATTCAAAATTTTAAAAAAAATTCCAAAAAAATAAATAAAAATCATAAATGGATAGCTCACAACCTCAATTTAACTAATCTAAACACAATTTAATATGAATCAACCATAAACAAGCTTAATTTCATAAATTAACATAAAAACCTAGAATAGAATTTTTCAAAATTGAGGGATTTACCGGAGTTGGAAATCGAAATTGATGGAGGGCTTTTAATGCCCAAGGGATGAGGATTTAAACAAGACTGATGGCAAGCCATGGGGTGGCTGGAGGTGGCGCCGACAAGCCCTTGAACGTCAAGGTGCCGAGAAGGAAAGAATGGCAGAAAGAGGAGGAGCTAGTGGCTGTTGGTGGCAGCGTGACGAGGAGGTGGTGGTGCAATACGGTGGTTGTCAGTGGTTAGGGTGGTGATAGGGCTACTATGGCGGAAAGAAGAAAAGAAAAAGAAATGGGAAAGAAGAAGAAAGAATGACCAAAAAAAACTTATATTCTATCCTTTTTTTATATAGAAAAAGACAAAAAAATATAATAATTAAAAATTAAAAAAATATATCTACTCCTAATAACTATACCCTTTACTTACAAACATATATATATATATATATATATATATATATATAACCTTTATCAATAAAAACGCCATTAACACTAATTAAATAAAATAATTAAACCTTATAATCCATACTTACTATTAAAAAAAATGAAATTCACACTTAAATTAATTCGGGTGTTTACAATCTTCCCCCTTTATAAAAATTTGTCATCGAATTTAAATAAATAAAATAAATATAAATGTTTACTAATGAAAAAGGTAAGGGTACACTGCCTGCATTCCTGCCTTTATCTCGTACATGCAATCCTCCACTGCATGGTTGCTCCATAACACCTTCACCATCTGAATCTCCTTAGTGCGAAGCTAACGAACTTGGCAATCCACTATCGCCACTGGGTACTCTTCATACGCTAAATCCTCACTGAGCTCCACTGTCTGAGGTTGAAGGACGTGCGAAGGATCAAAAATATACTTCCTCAACATCGATACATGAAACACTGGGTGAATTCGAGATAACTCTGGCGATAACACTAGTCTGTACGCCACTTCACCAACTCTCGATCAAATCTCAAAGGGTCCAATGTATCTGGGAGGTAGCTTACCCTTCTTACCAAACCTCAATATTCCCTTTATTGAAGACACTTTAAGAAACACCAAGTCTTCAACAAAAAGTGATACATCATTTCTCTTAGGGTCTGCATAGCTCTTCTGTCTACTAAAGATGTCTTCAACCTCTGTTGAATAATGGAAACTTTTTCAAAAGTCACCTACACCAACTTCAGTCCTATCAACTATCTCTCGCCAACTTCCCAACACAAAAGCGATCTACACTTTCTTCCATATAGTACTTCATATAGAGCTATTTCAATACTAGCATGATAACTATTGTTATATGAAAATTCAATCAATTGCAAGTGTACGTCCTAATGGCCACCAAAATCTATCACGCACATTTGAAGCATATCCTCTAAAGTCTGAATGGTCCTCTCAGACTAACCATCAGTTTGAGGATGAAAAGTTATGCTGAAGTCCAACTTTATACCCAAAGCCTTATGTAATTCTTGCTAAAAGACTTAAGTAAAACTGGCTCCTTTGTTAGATGCTATACTAATAGGTACTCCATAGAGATAAATAATTCGATTAAGATACTATCTTGCTAACTTGTCAATAGAGTACGTCTTCTTAATTGGCAAAAAGTGAGGTGATTTAGTCAATCTGTCAATTATCACCCAGATAGCATCATAGCCATTTGATGTATGAGGCAATCCACTTACAAAATCCATAGCAATCATATCCCACTTCCACTCTAGGATAGGTAATTGCTGCAACAATCCTAAAGGCCTCTGGTGTTCTAACTTCACCTGCTGACACGTGAGACACTTGGACACAAATTCGATAATGTCTCTCTTCATTCCATTCCACCAATATGTATCTTTCAAATCATGATACATCTTAATAGAACCTGGATGAATACTATAAGCAGAAAAATGGGCTTCTTCCATAATCTCCTTCCTCAAATCATCCATATTAGGTACACACAACCTTGTGCCCAAATGCAATGTGTCATCATTATCAATAAAAAAGTCTCTAAATTGACTTTGTTGCACTTCAAACATAATCTTCTACAACTATAGATCTCTTCTCTGAGCTACTTTACCTTTATCTAAGTACATTGACCATACTCTAAATTGAGCTAAAAGGCACTTTTTGGTCACTTTCAATTACATCCCCTGATCAATTTGTTCATACAACTCTTTAATTATTATCCTCCTTTCGGTGCTGATGTGAGCAAGATTGCTTATTGACTTCCTACTCAATATCTCAGGTACCACGTTCACTTTACCTAAATGGTAAAGAATTGAGCAATCATAATCTTTCAGAGGTTCCATCCATCTCCTCTTTTTATGATTTAAGTCTCCCTGCTGAAAGATATATTTTAAGCTCTTGTGGTTGGTGTATATCTCACAAGTCACACCATATAAATAATGCCTCTATATCTTCAAAGCAAATACCACAGCTACAATTTCCAAATTATGGGTAGGGTAGTTCTGCTTGTGCTTATTTAATTATCGTGAAGCTTATGCAACCACTCTCTCATTCTGCATTAATACACACCCCGGTCCTACTCTGGAAGCATCACAGTACACTATATACCCTTTATTACCTAAAGGTAAAGTCAATATTGGAGCTGAAGTTAACAAGTCCTTAAGCAACTGGAAGTGCTCTTCACATCTGTTAGTATAAACAAACTTGACATTTTTCTAAGTCAGCCTTGTTAAAGGCGCTGCAATCTTGGAGAAATCCTTTAAAAATCTCCTGTAATAGCTAGCTAAAACTAGAAAACTCCTAACTTCTATCATTGTCATTGGCCTTGGCCATTCTATAATGGCTTATATCTTTTTGGGATCCACTTATATGTCGTCTCTAGACACCACGTGGCCTAAAAATGCCACTTGATCCAACCAAAATTCACATTTAGAGAATTTGGCATACAACTGATGCTCTCTCAAAGTCTGGAACACCATTCTTAAATGCATGACATGCTCAACTTTACTCCTCGAATACACCAAAATATCATCAATAAAGACTATTACAAATTGATCAAATAATGGCCTAAATACCCGATTCATCAAATCCATAAAGGCTATTGGGGCATTAGTCAACCCAAAGGACATCACCAAAAATTCATAATGGCCATATTTTGTTCAAAATGCAGTCTTGGATAAATCTTTCCTTTTAATCCTCAACTGATGATACCCAGATCTCAAGTTAATTTTTGAAAAGCACCGAGCTCCCTCAAGCTGATAAAACAAGTCATCAATCCTAGGGAGAGGATACTTGTTCTTGATGGTCACTTTGTTCAACTATCTATAATCAATACACAGTCAAAGGCTACCATCCTTCTTCTTCATAAACAGCACAAGAGCACCCCAAGGAGATGAACTAGGTTTAATAAAACCCTTATCAAGTAATTCTTGTAACTACTCTTTAAGCTCCTTCAATTCTGTTGGTGTTATTCTATAAGTTGGCATCAAGATAAGATCTGTACTTGGTACAACATCTATACAGAACTCTATTTCTTTGTTTGGTGGCAATCCTGGTAATTCTTTAGGAAACACATTAAGAAACTCACACACCACAAGCACTTTTTTAACTGCTACTGTATCCACCTTCATATTTTTTACCACAGCTAAATAGCCTTTACATCCCCTTATAAGCATTTTCCTAGCTGTGATAGTAGAAATAAGATTCTAAGGCATCCAACACTTATCGTCTCAAAATCGAAACTCTTCATCATTAAGGATTCTAAAAATCACATCTTTCGCCTGACAATCCGAAGTAGCATAATGTTGGGCTAACCAGTCCATCCCTAAGATCACATTAAAATTAATCATGTCTAACAATACCAAATCTACAAGCAACTCTCTACCTTCCACCAACATAGGATAAGATGGAAAGAAGATGTTTATCTCCAACTCATCATTAAGTGGAGTCACTACAGACAAAGGAAATAATAATTTGGATGGTTGCCACTCCATCCTCGAAGCAAAAATAGGCAAAACAAAGGAATGTGATGCACTAGGATCAAATAAAACTCTAGCTTTAAAAGAACACACTGAGAGAATACCTACTACCACTGCATTGGATGCTTAGTCATCCTAAGGAGTCAGAGTGAACACCCTAGCCTATCCTTGGCTAGCCTGCTAGGAACTGGATGGCTAAGTGAATCCTCTACCACTTGGTTTACCCCCATGTCTACCTCCTAAACCTCGGCGCTGGTGGCCCACAAACTAAGTCGGCCTTTGCTGAGGGTACATAAATGCCTGGTAGGGCTGATGCACCTACTAAAATGGCTGAGCAACTAAAGACAAAGATCCCTGGGCATAAGAAGATTAATACCCAGTGTTAGGACAAGCTTTGGCGAGATGTCCAATTTGCCCACACTTGAAGCATGCTTCAATCAACAAATGACACGACCCCTAATGTACACAGCTACAAGTAAGACATGTACTGGGCCCTGAGCCTAAACTACCATACCCAGAGCTCTGATTGCTACTACCACTACTAGCTCTAGGTTTGAACCTCAAAGGTCTACTACTCCGCATACTGTGTCTACCAGTCCTATGCACTCAGTTACCTCGATGGCCCTACTACGAAGTACCCATAGCTTGCATATTGATACTACCCATCTAAAACACAGGCTACTAAGTCCCCTGTGTCCTTACTACTCTACTGTTGCTACTCGCATACAGGTCAGAGATAGTACCATGCATAATATGGTATCTCTCAAGTTGTTGAGCCTCTTCAATCACACTATCTAATCCTCAGTCCTTAGACTAAATGGTAGTTTAGGTTGCACCTAAACCAGTCATAAATAACTCTACTGCTCTTCTATTGTCTTGCATCATATTTATAACATGACGACCCAACTTGAGGAACTTATGAGTATACTCTGCAACTGACCAATCACCCTTACTAATATGTAGTAACTGCCACTTGTAATTGTCCCTCATCAATGCTGGACAGAAGTACCTTATAAACTACTCCTTAAACTCCAACCAAGACATCAATGTCATACGTGGCTAGATGGATTGCATAAACCAATCCTGAGCTACGGCTTGAACAGATAGCTTTACCATCATAATCCTTTAATAGTATATATAGCCTGTCTGAGTCCTGGCCTCAATAATATTAAGGAAATCCAATGCATCTCCCATGTCATCAAAGGAAACTCTCCCCACTCTAGAGTACAGTAATGTTGCATCTGCATCGGACATCCCTTGATTCCTCTATTGTAACATTTGTTGAACTAAAGGCATGGCTTGATTCAGAGATGCCAAGCCTTAGTTGGTGCTTGCCATACTAGCTGCAAAAGCTGTAGGATCAACCTCAGGAACTCCTTGTCCTGCATGCTGCTCTTGTTCTTGCATCTGAGCTACTTCTGCTCTAGGTCTACCCCTACCCCTTCCTCTACACCAAGGAGCAAGGGGAAGGACTTCATTCTGAATGGATTGCTCATCCTCATCATATGTTGTTGCTGTAGCAGGAGCATCCTGTGCTCTCCTTCTCATTCTAAAAGAATAAAATAAATAAGAATTCAAAACACAACACAGAATTCTAGAAACAAGGACAAAAATTGACATTATCAACCTAATTACCACATTAGTTCAAGAAAAACATAACTCAAAGATCATTAGAGCTAAAATAAAACATGCACTCTGATACCAACTTTGTCACGACCCACACTGAAAGGTACGTGATCGACATTAGGGAATGGAAATACATAAAGTACCTGAAACCCATAATAAGCCTTAAAAATTTTTTGAGAAAAAAACATAATACACTTAACAATAAATCAATAATAAACCAATAATAAATGCATAATGTCAAATACATATAATAATATTCTTCAAATACAATAACATTTCAATTCAGAATACAAATAACGCAAGTTCATAGATAACTACTGCGATGTCTAGAATTTAATTATACATTACATATATCAATCCAATATACATAGTGTAGCTAGTGAAGAATGAACCCGACGTAGTTAGGGAACACTAAGAAGTTGACTGTGAGATCCTGAAAAAATAAGTTGAGGGGAATCAAACCTCACAGAGTGAATTAATTCTATAAAATGCATGTTGGTTTATAAAAAATTTATTAAAATCCCTTTTCAAAATAAATGTAAATAAAGCAATCATAATCATTAAAATCATTTCCTTTTCACAATAATAATTAAATAAAATCTATTTATAATTCTTAAATCAATTTAATATGAAATCCTTGTAAGAAAATATATAAAATAATTTTTTTTTGTGGAAAATCTAGTAGAACACCTAAACCAATATTTTTATAGTCTTTCGGCTCTCTTTAATCAAAGTGATTGCCGTTCCGAGAGCAAATTCAATCGAGTTACTGCCACAATCATTTTACTTATTCCATATTGATGTCTCAAGAGCAAGTTCAACCGAGTTACATCCCTTTTTATCTGGCCCGAGAGCACTAGCTCCACCGAGCTTTAACCATTTACACTTGCCCTAGAGCACATGCTCCACCGAGCCTATTTTCACAATTTAAACATATACTGAGATCTCACCCGTGCGCACGTGGTCCTAGTGACACCGACTAGGTAGCACATTCTACCATTATCTCCAAATCAATTTAAATTATAAATAATTAAATAAATAAAATAAAATAAATATATTATTAAATAATAAATAATTAAATGATTAAATAATAATCAAATAAAATATCACAAAATAATTTTTTTTAAACATGCTTTCAATTTCTACTCGCAAGTATAGAAGAAATGATCATGCATATGAAAATATAAATATATTCATAAATTAATCATATACTCGTTTCTTTATTATATTTAATTATTTGAAAATATAATAAAACTCATGCAACACATTTTTCATAAAATTAACTCATAAGTTGAGCGTACCGGGCGATGCATTCTCTGTTGCCCAGGAGCTATAGCTTGAATCCCAAAGTTCCCTAAAATAAATAATATTTATTGAAATATGCTTGTAAAATAAAATAAATAATATCATGAAAATTCTCAAAATTATGAAAGCCATGGAATTAACGAAATTGACTCGACCAAAGACATAAAGTCAATTAAAACTAGAAATTTGACACAAGTTAATATCACGTTTTACTAGAAATCTACCAAAAATTCGACAAAGTATCCTCTGTAAAACGGATATCTCTTTATTAAAAGTAGAGCTGTTCTTACACAAAAATACACTTCGAATATTCACACAATTACTAGTCTCAGGTTGGGCCCCCAAACTGCATTGAATGCCCAACCGAGAACCACAATTCACTGAAATAATAAAATAATATAATTTTCTTTAAAAATTGCCAAAAATCATAAAATCTCATTTAAATACCACAAATTTATTTATTTTCATAATGAAACATAAAACATATTTATTTTTCAATAAATAGTAAAATTCTAGTTTATATTTAAATTTTCGTCAATAAACATACTTAATTCAACTTTTACAATTAAATTAACATTAATTGAAAATAACTATTTAAATTACTTAAATATATAACAAAATCAACAAATAACTTATTTAAACTTAAAAACAATAAATAAGTTTATTATTCTATTATTTTCCAAAAATTAATACTAATTAGCTAAAAATAGGAAATAAATTATAAAAATTATTTAAATACTATTATTACTCAAAATCTATCTAAAACATCATAATTATCGATAATTTACTTAAATTAATAAAAATTACTAATTTATAATAATTTTTCAAAAAATTTAATTTTGGCATAAACATTCAAAAATTTATAATAAAAATTTGGTGCATAATTTCAATAAACTTCTTGAACAAAAATTAATCTACATAGTTAATAAAATTTAATAAAAATATAAAAAAAATTTCGAACCCAGGACTGCATGAACAATAATCGAGACCTGAAAAATTCAAAATTTTCAAAAAAATTCCAGAAAAATAAATAAAAATCATAAATGGATAGCTCAAAAACTCAATTTAACTAATCTAAATTCAATTTAATATGAATCAACCATAAACAAGCTCAATTTCACAAATTAACATAAAAATCTAGAATAGAATTTCTCAAAATTGAGGGACTTACCGAAGTTGGAAATCAAAATTGATGGAGGGATTTTGATGCCCAAAGGATGAGGATTTAAACAAGACCCATGGCAAGCCATGGGGTGGCCGGAGGCGGCGCCGATAAGCCCTTAAACATCAAGGTGTTGAGAAGGAAAATAAATGAAGAGAGAGAAAGAATGGCAGAAAGAGGAGACGATGGCTGCATGACAAGAAAGTGGTGGTGGTTGTCAGTGGTTAGGGTGGTGACAGGGGCTGCTATGGTGGAATGAAAAAAAGAAAAAAAAAATGGAGAAAAAAAGAAAGAATGGCCCAAAAAAATTTGTATTCAGTCCCCTTTTTTTTTTTAGAAAAAGATAAAAAAAATATAATAATTAAAAATTAAAAAATATATATCTACTCCCAATAACTATACCCTTTATATATATATATATATATATATATATTTCATCAATAAAAACAACATTAACACTAATTAAATAAAATAATTAAACCTTATAATCCATACTTACTATTAAAAAAAATGAAATTCACATTTAAATTATTTCATGTGTTTACACAACCTCTAAAGACCACATGTTATTATATCTAAATTTGCGCCCAAAGCTAGAAACCCAATTGGAAAGCTTCACGTGAAGAGCAGAATGATCAGAGGAACAAACAATCAAATTTGAATGGATAGCTCACAAACTCAATTTAACTAATCTAAACTCAATTTAACATGAATCAACCATAAACAAGCTTAATTTCACAAATTAACATACAAATCTAGAATATTTAAGGGCTTTTGATGCCCAAAGGTTGAGAATTTAAACAAGACCGATGGCAAGCCAAAGGGTGGCCGGAGGTGGCGCTGACAAGCCCTTAAACATCAAGGTGCCGAGAAGGAAAAGAAATGAAGAGAGAGAAAGAATGGCAGAAAGAGGAGATGGTGGCTGTGCGGCGAGAAGGTAGTGGTGCAGTGGTGGTGGTTGTCGGTGGTTAGGGTGGTGACAGGGGCTGCTATGGCGGAATGAAAAAAAGAAAAAAAAAATGGAGAAAAAAAGAAAAAATGGTCCAAAAAAATTTGTATTCAGTCCCTTTTTTTTTATAAAAAAAGATAAAAAAATATAATAATTAAAAATTAAAAAAATATATCTACTCCCAATAACTATATCCTTTATATATATATTTTTATCAATAAAAACAACATTAACACTAATTAAATAAAATAATTAAACCTTATAATTCATACTTACTATTAAAAAAAATGAAATTCACATTTAAATTATTTCGTGTGTTTACACAACCTCTAAAGACCACAAGTTATCATATCTAAATTTGCGCCCACAGCTAGAAACCCAATTGGAAAGCCTCACGTGAAGGGTAGAATGATCAATGGAACATACAATCAAATTTGAAACCTTAACATGGGAAAAATAGACATCCATTCCCGCAAACAAAAAACCCTGTCCAATCTCTCTTCCATGTGTGCTCTAGTTCCCTAATCTCTCTCCCATGTGAATATATAACCCTTCATACCCACATCAATAAGCTTTGAATCTTCAACAGAAGCTTAGAATCCATTAATAAGAGAAACAGGTTGATGAACCAGACCCTTCTTCTCACTACTAGCTAAGATATCGTTAAAGTAGCAGTACAACACCATGGAAGATTGGAGAAAGAAGCAAGCTTTCTCAGTAAATCCCATGACTGTTGACGGTGGCTTCTCTCCGGACAACCATAGAAACCACTAAAGTGCCACTCACAGTTGTTAAGAACTAAAACCACAACATCAATATAATTTGGGCAAAATCCAAGGAGATGTATGCCCACATCCTCCTTCCACAAAAGACAAAGCCGACCACCATTATTTGATCTAGCAACAAAAAAATATTTTATCAAAACCCAACTTATGTTTCACAAACTAACCTCGATCCATTTTTACCTTACAGTCCATAAGAAAAATTAAACAAAGCTTTACTCTAGAAACTAAATCCAGGAGTTCTTGAACTGTTTGTAGGTTGTCAAGCCCATAACAATTTTAACATAGGAGATTCATAATGTTCGGTGAACCTAATTACTAGGACCTACTACCACAAGACTAATAAAATTTTGCCTAGAAATTTCAGTTGACCCATTAGCTCCCTCATTCTCAACGCCTATTGAGTCCAGCCCATCACATTGCCTTTTCCTTTTTGGATCCACTATAATCAATATATTATTATTACCCCCCTCATCTATAACTTCCATAAAATTTGAATTAATTTTGCTATCCGTATTAAACATCACCCCATTCCTTTGGCAACCTCCTTCAATTATGGAATTATGCAACTGATCCTTTCCCACGATTATAGAAGCATGATTTTCTCCCAATCCCTTAATATTAGGACAAGATTTGGTACCATAAACATCACCGGAATCAATCACCGGTTTCTCCCAGAGCTACCTTACTCCAATCCCCACAACTTGACGTTTCATCGAAGCTTGGAGCCAAGCACCATAGAGCTTCTCTATATTTTTATCCAGAAAATCCATATACTTTTCAGAAAATTTTTCTGAATGGCCAAGAAGACCACAGAAAAAATAAAACTGAGGTAATCTCTCATAATTGAAATTAACCCATGACACATCCTCACCAGGCTTCTAAAATTCTCATTCTTCTCCTTAGAGGATGTCGTATGTCCATCGAAATTCTGATTGTCATATATTAACACCACACCAGAGAAGTTAGATGGGTCAAAATGCATATATTTCTCCACAAAATTTCCAATTTCCATGGCTACACATTTTGACATAAAACTAGAAGGAAGATTATATACCTGTAACCGAAACTAAGCACTGAATAGAGGAATTTGATTAAGATTTTTCCCACCTTCCTTAGGACTCAGAAGAACTAGGTGGTGATCAAAATTCCATGGTTCACTTTTAATAATTCTCTCCATATCCATCTCATGGAAGAACTGAAATAAGAAGATTAATATCCTCCTCCATAGCAGTGATACAAATGCCCTTGACAGGTCTCCACAATGACGCCAACGTTTTTTTCATAGCTGGGACATTGATGACTTTATCAGTTAGGAACCAACTAACTAAGCACCATTTTTCCTCTTGTTGCTATTGAACTTTCTGGCTCTCAGATAGACCCAGAACTGGTCTGGATTCTTCCTCATCCAGCACCATTTTCTTGTATAAATCTTCACATAACTGGTTGTCATTGTTCCTCGAACTGGCCACCATAAAGAAAAGATAAAAAATAACTTTCTAACAAGAACCAAGACTACAATAAGAAATCGACAGAACACCCTACCATTTGATAGGACTGCAAAACAAAACCTGTTATAAGACAGGACTTCAAATTATTATCAATTTTAGTATTTGAATTAAAGTATATCAAAGAAAAAAGTTACATGAAGTACGAATAACTTATTTTCCAAAAATTGTGTAATGAACGCATCTTTATTTGTTACCACTCAATCCACATTCTGATAATAAAATAATATGATTAATAATTGAGATAAAGAAATCGGAAAGGATATGAATTTAAATTTTTTTTAATTTAATTAGAGATTTAAGATTTAAAATTTTGTTATGTAATTATTTTAAAATTTTAAAAAAAAAGACTATTATCATTATTTGGTGTCCTTTCTAAAGAATTAGTTGGGTTTTACAAAGACATCAGATGTTAGGTGCATTAATTGTAAAAATAATAATAATAATAATTGAGGTAGAGATAGGAATCATTTGGGGGGAAAAATCTTAATGGCTTATATATATATATATATATATATATATATATATATATATATAATTGTTAAAAATATCTAATTAATTTTATTATATATTATCTTATTAAAATATATATTTTCCTTCATTAGTTAATTATTTCCTATTTAGATTATTTTCCATTAATGAGTAATATGATATTTAGGTATTCATTAACTAATTATTTTCTACCAAAATTATTTTTCGTGGCTATTTGCTTTTAGTTTGACTGGACTCACTTCATTTGCAGAATCGTGACAGCACCAAAGAAGAAAAAGAAAATGAAAATGAAAATGAAAATGAATTTTGTTGGAAATAATTTTGTTAACATGTAATTCCATTGTTATTCTAACCTTATAATTACTTTTGTCAATATTGTTTATATGAACAATTTTAGACAAATTACATAGTAAACTACTCCAACAGGCAAACCAAATCTCACCCATGATTATTGATCTTCATTTGAGCATAATTTATAGTTCAAAAAGCGATTAATTATGATATGAGAATTTTACAGTTGGATGCCTAGTTGATGGTGAGACAACATAACTTGATAGAATGATTTGCTTTTTACCAAAATAAAATTCATGTCTTGAAGTATTATATATTGGGTTCTATCTTGTCCGATCTCCTTCTTGTTCTTTTGAAGTCATTTCTCTGCGGAAGTTTGGGAAGTCACTTACATATGGTTGTAAGTGATATTAATAAGGAAATAATTAATTAATGGAAAAAATATAAATTTTAATAAAATAATGTTTATTAAAATTGATTAGTATTTTTAACCATTAAATATATTATAATTAAAAATTAAAATTTCACGTAAAATATATATATATAATGTAATTTTTTTAAACCAAGTACAAGGATGGTGGGAGATGGAGATTGATCTTAGATGGGATTCATGTCCTATGGCATGTTTGGCCATTAGGCCAACAATGCAAGATAATAATGTGACTTTTTTTATTTTGAAAATAATAATGTTAGCCTGTTAGCTTCTCAAATTAGTAACGAGAAAAAAAATTTCATATGGTTCACATACCTTAATCCAAAATTATATTTAATGTAATAGAAAATTAAATCACTAATCAGATTTGTGAGCTTTACTTCTTATAAATAAGTAATTTTCTAGACACAAGTTGAGAAAATTAAGAAACTAGTAGTAGTATATATATATATATATATATATATATATATATATATATATATATATATATATATATATATATAATGTAATTTTTTTAAACCAAGTACAAGGTGGGTGGGAAATGGAGGTTAATCCTAGATGGGATTCAAGGCTAGTGGCATGTTTGGCCATTTGGCCAAGAATGTAAGACAATAATTGTAATAACTTGAATTTGTGCGGTTATTATTATTATTATTATTGATAATTTGTTTCTGGGACCTTTGAGTGTAAACCCTGTAAAAAATCAATAAAGGGTAAAGTGAGAGATGAAAAAAATCCCCACAAACCCTTTAATGACTAAGTTAGAGAATGTAGAGAGAAAAAAGTTTAGAGAGATAAAGACAGCAAAGAGTATGAGAGAATAGAATGCATGAAAATGATGGATATGGGATATTATTTATAGGGACATTGGTGCTCAAACCTGAAAGAAGTAGTATTCCTCTTTAATGAAGGTCTTGTGTTTATTTGGAGAATATTTCTTCCTATTCGAGAGTCTCTTTAATTGGAATCCTTCTCCTATTTAATTTGGATATTTTTTTTGCCAGTAATCTCTGCACAGGAAAATAAACTCTTATTAGAATAGGAATATGTATATAGTGTATTAAAAGTCCTCCCCAAAAGTATATTTAGACATTTATGTCCGATGTATCTTGATATGATAAATACATAGTGATGGATAACTTAGAGTAATAATTATTCTGCCAGAAGAGAGATTGCCCGCATAATTACATTTGTTGTAGAGGGGTGATCTGAAGTGGTTAGCCTCAATCACGGAAAAAGGAATGATGCTCGGTACCAAGTTTTAAAATTACAGTGTCTAAACATTAGGGCATGAAGGTGCCAGTTGGACTTACAGATGCTTGGTGTTTATAAAATGTCTCGAGGGATTAACCCATTAGTATTATAGAAATAACTTGATTGAACCATTCATCGTTGGAGTTTTATGCTTTATGCGTTAGAAGCACAACCCAAGTGCCAATTCTCAGTACTATCGAAGCAACATGAGGGTGTCAGCTTCAGTCACTAGACTTATATGCTTGGTGTATTGGGGTGGCCCGAGTACCGAACCTTAAACTATCAAAGAAACCTGAGGGTGCTAGCCTTAGTCACTAGACTTAGATGCTCAATGCATTAGAAGCGTGGCCCAAGTATCGAACCTCAGTACTATTAAAGTAACCTAAGAGTGCTAACTTTAATCATTGGACTTAAATACTTGGTGCATTAGAGGCATAGCCCAAGTGCTAGTAAAAAGATAAGGATAGTTGGTGGCGGGATATGTAGGATTGTCAATTACCATGCCTTTTGACATTCTGTTGAATTTTATAACTGTCACGTTTGTTCGTGTGTCAGAAGATGAGACATTTTAGCTGCCATAATGATAACTACTCAATTAGTGGGCTTTCCTTTTGCCTAGAATATTGATGCTATATGAGAGAGATATAAGTAACCGTAAGGGTAGCAGTGGTTATTGTAGAACCTTCGGCTCCTCCTTAAATAAGTCAGTCCTTTTGCTAACCTTACTTTTTCTTTTCTATTGCCTTTGTCTTACTAGTTTCTCTTTCAAGTGTTTTACACTCTTGCTGCTTTTGCATTTTCTATAGATCTGCTTTCTTCCTTCTTCTTCTAGGTGAAGTCTCTTCCCTTTTTTTATCCTCTTTCTTTATTACTGCTTAATAGGATCCATGGCTCCATGAGAGCAAGTTAGTTAAGATCTTTTTGTATCTAGGATTGATGATAATATACTTAAATAGTATAGAAGGTGCTTTAGCATTCCTTAAGAATTCGCCTTGCACACCATAGACAAAAATTTCAAGGCTCATACCCCTTTTTTAGATTGATAGAAATTGGTCATGTACTTCGATAAGTTAGAAGGGGGGTTGAAATTTCTATTAGATCATTTCGTTAAGAGCTTCTTGAATAGATACAACATAGCCCCTGGCAAACTTCATCCTAACAATTATCAGATCTTGATTGGGCATATAGATATAATGCATAGGGAGGGTAGAGAGCTGGATTTGGACATGCTTAGGTATATGTATAGTTTGAATAAGAAAAAAATGAGTTGATGTTTTCTTTATCGGTTGTTTCGAACCATAGCATTTTTGTTAAGCTTCCGGACTTTCACAAGAAATAAAGGCATAGATTTGTTATAGTTGATCATCTGTTGGATTTTATTAATATCCAGCAGATGTGGGTCAATGATTGCCAAAAGGTGAAGAGTCCTATGAAGTTATCCAAAGAAGATACCAAATTGGTGTTGAGACTGCATAATTAGAGCATAATTGATGGGACATATATTGAGAATCTATCTCAGAGATACCTCTGAAGAGTTTTCCTTGAGCGTATAGATGTTAGTGGTAAGTTTTGAGATACTTAAGGTATATTCTGACTTTTGTTCTTTTTATTTGTAGATGGCTAACTATTTTACTTTTTTAGATGGAATCTTTTTAGATAAAGAGTTAGAAGAGTAGGTGGCACTTCAGAGTGATCAACCTACCTAAGATGTGGAGATCTTAGAGGCTTAGGTTGATCTATGCCCGAGTGATAAAGGAAAGGTCGTGCTTGGCGATACTTAGAAAGAAGCATATTAACTTAAGAAGCATTCTTAGAGTGTGGAGTTAGGTGATAAGGAACAACATAGTAAAGAGGTGTTTATCAAGCATTCAAAACTTGTTGGATGCCTAGATTTGAAAAGATGGATTCTATCAAAGGTAAAGCCCCTAAGTGTTACTAATCCGCAAGTTAGGGATCACTATGCTGAGACTCTACAGTTACCAAATGACATCCAGAGGTGGCAAAAGGAGGGAAGGAGTGAGTTTTTTAGCTCATTAATTACCTATGCCTTACTGGTTACCTATCTGATGGCGGTTGAAATAATCATTTCCATGATTATTTCTGTCGTTTGACCTTTCTATACTTGTCTATCAAATGGCTCAAGGGCTGCTGCTGGTGAAGGATAATCATTTCATCCTGTAGAGTGAATACAATATCAAGGAGGCTGAGATCGATACCAGTATGATTGATTATAAGAAGAAGCTAAGAAGAAGCTGGATGCGGTAAAACGTGCCCTGGAGCACGCTAAGACTGATAGTGCGAAGTTTAAGTTAGAAACTAAGGTAAGCTTGAAGAAGGTCCAAGAGCTTGAGCATTCATAAGCTTATCTTACATTAGGGATCAAGACATATAACACACACCAAGCTTAAAAATCTAAAAAAAGAGTTGGCCGATGAAAGGAAACCTTAAGGTGATGGCCTATAGACCTATCAGAAGATAATGAAGGTATTTTTTAAGGCCTATAAATCCCAATGTTAGAGGGTACTGTTGGCTCAACATTCGAATTTAGATTTTTATGACTTGGAGAAGATAATTTCCAATAACCTGGCATGACTAGCTATTGTAGAAGATGCGGCTACTAAGTCAACTCCTAAGGATCCATATGCCATCAAGGAGAAATCTTCTACTAGAGCTACTTCTTATGGTGCCAAATCTACTTTGCCTCCAGAATCTCAATCTTTGAAAGATGTTGAACTCTATCCTAATGATGAGATTATGCCTCCTGGGTCTGATGCTAATTTGTAAAATACTTGACAAAAATTATCTTTATAATATTTTCAATCAATGAATGAAGTATTTTTATTTCTCAAAACTTGTTAAACTCTGAATACATTTATTGATAGTATTTTCTGAGGCTATTTGAGTTCCATTATCGAGGTAGCTTTTTTCCTCATTCATTTTTTTTATCTTGTATGCCTCTTTGGTCATTTTTTTAATAACTTGGTAAAGGCCTTCCCAATTAGGTTCGAGCTTACCTATACTAGAGTTACCTTTTCCAATGTCAGCCTTTTTAAGTAGCCCTCTAACCTTAAACTACCTTGGCCAAATATGTATGTTATGATACTCCATGATCCTCTGCTTCTAAGCTTCTGAAATAATGGATGCTTGTTCTCTTTTTTCTTTAAGTAGATCAAGGCATATCCGAGCGTTGATGTTGTTAACCTCCTGATCTAAATCTCTAGTTACTTGGTAACTTATTGACCCAATTTCCACTAGGATTATAGCATCCATCCCATAAGTCAATCTACAAGGTGTTTCTCCTGTGTAAGTTATGGGTGTTATTCTATACACCCAAATGATGTTATTAAGTCCTTCAACTTAGTTTCTATTATTTTCATCTAATCTCTTTTTTAGACCTTGCATGATGATCCTATTGTGATCTCTGTTTGGCCATTTTTTTATTAATGAGCTACTGGAGTGAATAAGAGCTTTATATTAAAGTCAGAATAGAACCTTCTGAATTTCGCATTATTGAATTCCTTCCCATTATCTGATATTAAGGTGTGTGGTATGCCAAACCTGTAGATAATTTCTTTCCAAAAAAAGTATTGAATTCATGCTTCAGTAATGGTTGGGATAACTTTAACATTTATCCACTTGGTGAAGTGATCTATGGCCATGATCAAGAACTTCTTTTGGGAGGATGAATTAGGAAATTGACCTAAGATATCCATTCCCTATATTGCAATAGGCCAAGGGCTCCCGATTAGATGTTGAGTATTAGAAGGCTTGTGGCTGCGGTGAGCAAATTGTTGACACTTATGACATTCCTAAACTAGTTTTTGAGCATTTAGGAACATGATAGGCCAATAATAACCCTAAAGTAAAGCTTTTCTAATCAACAAATGATGAGACTCATGAGCTTTATAAAACCCTTCATGGATTTCCTTAAGTATGTAATTTCCTTCTTCTAGTGATACATATTTAGACCATGAATGTGATAGGGACCTTTTGTAGAGATCCCCATTGTGCATTGAGTAATGCGTAGCTTTTATTTTTAACTTTTGAGCCTTCAACTTATCTTATGGGATTACCCTATATTCAAGATACTAAATTATTAGCTTTATCCATTCTACTACTTCTTTAATATCCATGATCTCTATATAAACACCTAATTTAGGATGATGTAGTGTGGATACGACAGAGGACTTCGATAATGAAAATATTATAAATAGATCTTCAATACTTAAAGTTTAAAACCTCAAAATTCTAAATGTATTTTCAAAAGAGTTTAATTGGTTTTTAAGGACTTAATTGTAATTTTTTTAGGACTTATTCGAAAAGTCTAAATTTTTTCAAGGGCTTTTTTTGTAATTAAAAGTAAAAAAAAATTGGAATTTTGTAATTCCGATTAGAATTACATAATTCCAATCAGAATTACTGATCGAAATTATGCATGTTCCGTTTGATTTTTTTATTTTATTTCACTAAAAAATTTGGTTTCCTAAATTTTGATTGGTCAAATAGTATTTATCTAAATTTTTAGGAAACCAAAGTCCTTTTAAAATCAAGACTCTGTGAAAAATAGGTCATAGTAGGATGCACTTTTTAGCTAGGTTTTTCCTATAAAAGACCAGCTTGAGCTCTAATAAAAAAGGGGGGAAGGATACATAAAAAAAAAACACACACACACACACACACAAACGGGAGGGAGAGAGAGAGCAATTTAAGGACTTTTTTTAGAGGACTTTTCTTTTTTCCTGCACTTTTTGGCTTTTAGCAATATATAAAAAATATATATTTTCTGTGATTTATTGGTTTTCTTTTGAAATAAGGAGCAATAGACTTTTGAGAAGAATAACAAGGTTTTGTAGACCTACTTAACAAATAACAGTGATTTATCCTAGTCTAAAGGGCAACTTATACTACATCCATAATTATCATCTTCTTTCCTCCCTTCTTTTATTTTTATTTTATCATTTTGATTTTATTAAATTTCAATTTTATTAAATTTTTATTGTTATTTTATTCACTAACCATTGTTTATTCTTTTATTGGTGATTATGGAGGAGATTACATGATAATCTTACTTGGAGAACAAAATCCATGAAGGTCTATGGAATGCCATGAATTAAATTTTTGTAGCTATATATAGTTTTTAGATTTTTTTTATTTAGTTGTTCATTTTTGTCTAGATTTTGTTTTGTTTTATTATTGTTGGGATTGTGTTAATTTTTCTTTTCTTATTATTTTCAACAGATCATTGTAATAGCCCCAATAGTGGGAATAATAAAATCATATATGTGTGATTGTGTGTTTTATTTTAATTAATCAGTTAGTAAAATTAGGGTTTTAATTAGGTAATTAATGGCTATAGAAATCTTTAGGTTGTTTAATTAAAATTGAATTAGATTTAAGTGCATAGAATTAAGGTTGCTCATTGATTATTTTATTTTATTTTATTTGTTTATTTAGAGTCACCTTGATTAGGGTTTTTAGAATAAATTTAATTGATTGTTTGATCTTTATTTGATTTTTTTTTATTGTTTTTGGGCTTGCTTGTTTATTCTTATGTGTTTTAAGCCCTAAGCCCATGTAACAATAATCTTAAAATACAATAACATTTCAATTTAGAATGCAAATAACACAAGTTCATAGATAACTACTACGGTGTCTAGAATTTAATTATACAATACATATATCAATCAAACAAATATAGTGCAGCCAGTGAAAAATGAACTCGGCACAAATAGGGAACACTAAGAAGCCGATTATGAAGTCCTGAAATAATAAGTTGAGGGGAATTAGACATCACTGAGTGAATTAATTTTATAAAATACATGTTGGTTTATAAAAATATTTTTTAAAAACCCTTTTCAAAATAAATGTAAATAAAGTAATCATAATCATTAAAATCATTTCCTTTTCACAATAATATTTAAATAAAATCTATTTATAATTCTTAAATCAATTTAATATGAAATCCCTATAAGAAAATATATAAAATAATTATTTTTGTGGAAAATCTGGTAGAACACCTAGACCAATATTCTAATAGTGTTTTGGCTCTCTTTAATCCAAATGACTACTGTCTTGAGAGCAAGTTCAACTGAGTTATTGTTATAGTCATTTCACTTATTCCATATTGATGTCCCGAGCGCAAGCTCAATTGAGTTACATTCATTTTTATCCAGCCCGAGAGCACTAGCTCCATTGAGCTCTTACCGTTTACACTTGCCTGAGAGCACATGCTCCACCGAGCCTATTTTCACAATTTAAACATATACCGAGATCTCACCCATGTGCACGTGGTCCTAGTGACACCCACTAGGTAGCACGTTCTACTATTATCTCCAAATCAATTTAAATTACAAATAAACAAAATAAATAAATAAATAAATAATGAATGATTAAATGATTAAATAATAATCAAATAAAACATCTCAAAATAAAATTTCTTTAAACGTGCTTTCAATTTCTACTCGCAAGTATAGAAAAAATGATCATGCATATGACAATATAAATATATTCATAAATTAATCATATAATCATTTCTTGATTATATTTAATTATTTGAAAATATAATAAAATATGAGCAACACACATTTCATAAAATTAACTCACATGTTGAGCGTGCTGGGCGATGCGTTCTCTACTGTCAAGTGCTACAACTTGAATCTTAGAGTTCTCTAAAATAAAAAATATTTATTAAAATATGCTCGTAAAATAAAATAAATAATTTCATGAAAATTCTTGGAATTATGAAAATCATGGAATTGACGAAATTGACTCGACCAAAGATACAAAGTCAATTAAAACTAGAAATTTGACACAAGTCAATGTCATGTTTTACGAGAAATCTACCAAAAATTCGGCAGACTATTCTCTGTAAAATGGACATCTCTCTACTAAAAGTAGAGTTGTTTCTGCATAAAAATACACTTCGAATATTCACATAATCACCAGTCTCAGGTTAGGCCCCCAAACTTTATTAAATGCCCAACCAAGAACCACAATTCACTGGAATAATAAAATAATATAATTTTCTTTAAAAATCACCAAAAATCACAAAATCTCATTTAAATACCATAAATTCATTTATTTTCATAATGAAACATAAAACATATTTATTTTTCAATAAATAATAAAATTCTAGTTTAAATTTAAATTTTCAACAATAAACATAATTAATTCAACTTTTACAATTAAATTAACATTAATTGCAAATAACTATTTAAATTACTTAAATATATCACAAAATCAACAAATAAATTATTTAAACTTAAAAACAATAAATAAGTTTATTATTCTATTATTTTCCAAAAATTAATACTAATTAGCTAAAAATAGGAAATAAATTATAAATTTTTTTAAATACTATTATTACTCAAAATCTATCTAAAACATCATAATTATCAATAATTTACTTAAATTAATAAAAATTACTAATTTATAATAATTTTTCCAAAAATTTAATTTTGGCATAAACATTCAAAAATTTATAATAAAAATTCGGTGCATAATTTCAATAAACCTCTTTGACAAAGATTAATCTACATAATTAATAGAATTTAATAAAAATATATAAAAAAAATTTTGAATCTGGGACTGCATGAATAATACCGAGACCTGAAAAATTCAAAATTTCCAAAAAAATTCCAAAAAAATAAATAAAAATTATAAATGGATAGCTCACAACCTCATTTTAACTAATCTAAGCTCAATTAACATGAATCAACCATAAACGAGCTCAATTTCACAAATTAACATAAAAATCTAGAATAGAATTTCTTAAAATTGAGGGATTTACTGGAGTTGAAAATCGAAATTGATGGAGGACTTTTAATGCCCAAAGGATGAGGATTTAAACAAGACCGATGGCAAGCCAAGGGGTGGCTGGAGGTGGCGCTGACAAGCCCTTGAATGTCAAGGTGTCGAGAAGGAAAGAATGGCAGAAAGAGGAGGAGCTAGTGGCTGTTGGTGGTAGCGCGACGAGGAGGTGGTGGTGCAATAGCGGTGGTTGTCGGTGGTTAGGGTGGTGATAAGGCTACTATAGTGGAAAGAAGAAAAGAAAAAGAAATGAGGAAGAAGAAGAAAGAATGGCCCGAAAAAACTATTATTCTATCCTTTTTTTTATAGAAAAAGACAAAAAATATAATAATTACAAATTAAAAAAATATATCTACTCCCCATAACTATACCCTTTACTTACAAACATATGTATGTATATATATATATATATATATATATATATATATATATATATATATATATATATATATATATATATATATATATAACCTTTATCAATAAAAACGTCATTAACACTAATTAAATAAAATAATTAAACCTTATAATCCATACTTACTATTAAAAAAATGAAATCCACACTTAAATTAATTCGGGTGTTTACAATCTTCCCCCCCTTTATAAAAATTTGTCATCGAATTTAAATAAATAAAAGAAATACAAATGTTTACTAATGAAAAAGGTAAGGGTACACTGCTTGCATTCCTGCCTCTATCTCCTACATGCAATCCTCCACTGCATGGTTGCTCCACAACACTTTCACCATCGGAATCTCCTTAGTGCAAAGCTGATGAACTTGGCGATCCACTATCGCCACTGGGTACTCTTCATACATCAAATCCTCACTGAGCTCCACTGTCTGAGGTTGAAGGACATACGCAGGATCGGAAATATACTTCCTCAACATCGATACATGAAACACTGGGTGAATTCAAGACAACTCTGGCGGTAACACCAGTCTATACGCCACTTCGCCAACTCTCGATTGAATCTCAAAGGGTCCAATGTATCTCAGAGGTAGCTTACCCTTCTTACCAAACCTGATCACTCCCTTCATTAGAGACACTTTAAGAAACACCAAGTCTTCAACAAAGAATGATACATCCTTTCTTTTAGGGTCTGCATAGTTCTTCTATCTACTGAAGATGTCTTCAACCTCTGCTGAATAACGGAAACTTTTTCAAAAGTCACCTGCACCAACTTCGGTCCTGTCAACTGTCTCTCACCAACTTCTCAACATAAAAGCGATCTGCACTTTTTTCCATACAGTGCTTCATATAGAGCTATTTCAATACTAGCATGATAACTATTGTTATATGCAAATTCAATCAATGGCAAGTGTACGTCCTAATGGCCACCAAAATCCATCACACACATCCGAAGCATATCCTCCAAAGTCTAAATGGTCCTCTCAGACTAACCATCAGTTTAAGGATGAAAAGTTATATTGAAGTCCAACTTTATACCTAAAGCCTTATGTAATTCTTGGCAAACGACTGAAGTAAAACTGGCTCCTTTATTAGACACTATACTAACAGGTACTCCATAGAGACAAACAATTCGATTAAGATACTATCTTGCTAACTTGTCAGTAGAGTACGTCTTCTTAATTAGTAAAAAGTGAGGTGATTTAGTCAATCTGTCAATTATCACCCAGTTAGCATCATAGCCATTTGATGTATGAGGCAATCCACTTACAAAATCCATAGTAATCATATCCTACTTCCACTCTAGGATAGGTAACTGCTGCAACAATCCTGAAGGCCTCTGGTGTTCTAACTTCACCTACTGACACGTGAGACACTTAGACACAAATGCTGCAATGTCTGTCTTCATTCCATTCCACCAATATATATCTTTCAAATCATGATACATCTTGGTAGAACCTGGATGAATACTATAAGCAGAAAAATGGGCTTCTTCCATAATCTCCTTCCTCAAATCATCCATATTAGGTACACATAACCTTGTGCCCAAACGTAATGTGTCATCACTATCAATAACAAAGTCTCTAAATTGACCTTGTTGCACTTCAAACATAATCTTCTGCAACTGTAGATCTCTTCTCTTAGCTATTTTACCTTTATCTAAGTAAAAGGCACTTTTTGGTCACTTTCAATTACATCCCCTGATCAAGTAGTTTATATAGCTCTTTAATTATTAGCCTCCTTTCGGTGCTAATGTGAGGAAGATTGCCTATTGACTTCCTACTCAATATGTTAGGTACCATGTTCGCTTTATCCAAATGGTAAAGAATTGAGCAATCATAATCTTTCAGAAGTTCCATCCATCTCCTCTTTTTATGATTCAAGTCTCCCTGCTGAAAGATATATTTTAGGCTTTTGTGGTCTGTGTATATCTCACAAGTCACACCATATAAATAATGCTTATATATCTTCAAAGTAAATACCATAACTGCAATTTCCAAATCATGGGTAGGGTAGTTCTACTTATGCTTATTTAATTATCGTGAAGCATAAGCAACCACTCTCCCATTCTGCATTAATACACAACCCGGTCCTACTCTGAAAGCATCACAGTACACTATATACCCTTCATCACCTAAAGGTAAAGTCAACATTGGAGCTGAAGTTAACAAGTCCTTAAACTACTGGAAGTGCTCTTCACATCTGTCAGTCTAAACAAACTTGACATTTTTCTAAGTTAGCCTTGTTAAAGGCGCTGCAATCTTGGAGAAATCCTTTAAAAATCTCATGTAATAGCTAGCTAAAACTAGAAAACTCCTAACTTCTGTCACTGTCATTGGCCTTGGCCATTCTATAATGGCTTATATCTCTTTGGGATCCACTTATATGTCGTCTCTAGACACCACGTGGCCTAAAAATGCCACTTGATCCAATCAAAATTCACATTTAGAGAATTTGGCATACAACTGATGCTCTCTCAAAGTCCGAAGCACCATTCTCAAATGCATGACATGCTCAACTTTACTCCTCGAATACACCAAAATATCATCAATAAAGACTATTACAAATCGATCTAAGAATGGCCTAAACACCTGATTCATCAAGTCCATAAAGGCTACTGGGGCATTAGTCAACCCAACGGACATCACCAAAAATTCATAATGGCCATATCTTGTTCAAAATGCAGTCTTAGATAAATCTTTACTTTTAATCCTCAACTGATAATACCTAGATCTCAAGTTAATCTTAGAAAAGCACTGAGCTCCCTGAAGTTGATCAAACAAGTCATTAATCCTAGGGAGAGGATATTTATTCTTGACTTTGTTCAACTGTCTATAATCAATACATAGTCAAAGGCTACCATCATCCTTCTTTATAAATAGCATAAGAGCACCCCAAGGAGATGAACTAGATTTAATAAAACCCTTATAAAGTAATTCTTGTAACTACTTATTAAGCTCCTTCAATTCTTCTGGTGCTATTCTATAAGGTGGCATTAAGATAGGATCTGTACTTGGTACAACATCTATACAAAACTCTATTTCTTTGTCTGGTGGTAATCCTGGTAATTCTTTAGGAAACACATTAAGAAACTCACACACCACAAGCACCTTCTTAACTGCTCCCGTATCCATCTTCATATCCTTGACCACAGCTAAATAGCCTTTACATCCCCTTATAAGCATTTTCTTAGCTGTGATAGAAGAAATAAGATTCTGAGGCATTTAACACTTATCGTCTCGAAATCGAAACTCTTCCTTATTAAGGATTCTAAAAATCATCTCTTTCGCCCGACAATCCGAAGTAGCATAATGTTAGGCTAACCAATCCATCCCTAATATCACATCAAAATTAATCATGTCTAACAACACCAAATCTACAAGCAACTCTCTACCTTCCACTAACATAGGATAAGATGGAAAGAAAATGTTTATCTCCAACTCATCACTAAGTGGAGTCACTACAGACAAAGGAAATAACAATTTGGATGGTTGCCATTCCATCCTCGAAGCAAAACAGGCAAAAAAAAGGAATGCGTTGCACTAGGATCAAATAAAACTCTAGCTTCGAAAGAACACACTGAGAGAATACCTACTACTACTATATTGGATACCTAGGCATCCTGAGGAGTCAGAGTGAACACCCTGGCCTGTCCATGGCTAGCTTGCTGAGAATTGGATGGCTGAGTGAATCCTTTACCACTTGGTTTACACCCATGTCTGCCTCTTAAACCTCGTCCCTGGTGGCCCATAAATTGAGTCGGCCTTTGCTGAGGGTACATAAGTGCCTGGTAGGGCTGATGCACCTGCTAAAATGGCTGAGCAACTAAAGATAAAGATCCCTGGGCATAAGAAGATTGACACCTGGTGTTAGGACAAGCTCTGGCGAGATGTCCAATCTGCCCACACCTGAAGCATGCTTCAATCAACAAATGACACGGCCCCTGATGTACACGACCATAAGTAGGACATGTACTGGGCCCTGAGCCTAAACTACCATACCTAGAGCTCTGACTGCTACTACCACTACTAGCTCTAGGTTTGAACCTCAGAGGTCTACTACTCTGCATACTGTGTCTGCTAGTCCTATGCACCCGGTTACCTTGATGGCCCTGCTGTGAAGTACCCACAGCCTGCATATTGATACTACCCACCTAAAACACAGGCTACTGAGTCTCTTGTGTCCTCACTACTCCACTGTTGCTACTTGCATAAAGGTCAGAGATAGTACCATGCATAATATGGTATCTCTCAAGCTGTCGAGCCTCTTTAATCACATTGTCTAATCCTCGATCCTTAGTCCGGATGGTAATATAGGTTGCACCTAAACCAGTCACAAATAACTCTACTGCTCTTCTGTTGTCCTGCATCATATTTATAACATGACAACCCAACTTGAGGAACTCATGAGTATACTCTGCAACTGACCAATCACCCTTACTAATATGTAGTAGCTGCCACCTGTAATTTTCCCTCATCAATGTTGGATAGAAGTACCTCATAAACTGCTCCTTAAACTCTAACCAAGACATCAATGTCATACGTGGCTAGATGGACTGCATAAACCAATCCTAAGCTATGGCTTGAACAGATAGCTTTACTATCATAATCCTTTAATAGTACATATAGCCTGTCTGAGTCCTAGCCTTAATAGTATTAAAGAAATCCAATGCATCTCCAATGTCATCAAAGGAAACTCTCCCCACTCTAGAGTACAGTAATGTTGCATTTGCATCAGACATCCCTTGATTCCTCTGCTGTAACATTTGTTGAACTAAAGGCATGGTTTGATTCAGAGCTGCCAAGTTGGTGCTTACTCTACTAGCTGCAAAAGCTGGAGGATCAACCTCAGGAACTCTTTGTCCTGCATGCTACTCTTGTTCTTGCATCTGAGCTACTTCTGCTCTAGGTCTACCCTTACCCCTTCCTCTACGCCAAAGAGCAGGGGGAGGACTTCATTTTGAATGGACTGCTCATCCTCATTATATGTTGTTACTGCAACAGGAGCATCCTATGCTCTCCTTATTCTAAAAGAATAAAAAAATAAGAATTCAAAACACAACACATAATTCTAGAAACAAGGACAAAAATTGACATTATCAACCTAATTACCACATTAGTTCAAGAAAAACATAACTCAAAGATCATTAGAGCTAAAATAAAACATGTGCTCTGATACCAACTTTGTCACGACCCGCACTGAAGGGTACGTGATCGACATTAGGGAATGGAAATACATAAAGTACCTAAAACCTATAATAAGCCTTAACAAATTTTCGAGAAAAAAACATAATACACTTAACAATAAACCGATAATAAACCAATAATAAATGCACAGTTTCAAATACATATAATAATATTCTTCAAATACAATAACATTTCAATTCAGAATACAAATAATAGAAGTTTATAGATAACCACTGCAATGTCTGGAATTTAATTATACATTACATATATCAGTCCAACATACATAGTGCAGCTAGTGAAGAATGAACTTGACGTAGTTAGGGAACACTAAGAAGTTGACTATGAGATCCTAAAAAAATAAGTTGAGGGGAATCAAACCTCACAGAGTGAATTAATTCTATAAAATGCATGCTGGTTTATAAAAAATTTATTAAAACCCCTTTTCAAAATAAATGTAAATAAAGTAATCATAATCATTAAAATTATTTCCTTTCATAATAATATTTAAATAAAATCTATTTATAATTCTTAAATCAATTTAATATGAAATCCCTGTAAGAAAATATATAAAATAATTATTTTTATGGAAAATCTGGTAGAACACCTAGACTAATATTTTTATAGTCTTTCGGTTCTCTTTAATCAAAGTGACTGCCTTTCCGAGAGCAAGTTCAACCGAGTTACATCCCTTTTTATCCGGCTCGAGAGCACTAGCTCCACCGAGCTTTAACCATTCACACTTGCCCTAGAGCACACGCTCCACCGAGCCTATTTTCACAATTTAAACATATATTGAGATCTCACCCGTGCGCACGTGGTTCTAGTGACACCGACTAGGTAGCACACTCTACTATTATCTCCAAATCAATTTAAATTATAAATAATAAAATAAAATAAAATAAAATAAATATATTATTAAATAATGAATAATTAAATGATTAAATAATAATCAAATAAAATATCACAAAATAAATTTTCTTTAAACATGCTTTCAATTTCTACTCGCAAGTATAGAAGAAATGATCATGCATATGACAATATAAATATATTAATAAATTAATCATATAATCATTTCTTTATTATATTTAATTATTTGAAAATATAATAAAACTCATACAACACATTTTTCATAAAATTAACTCATAGGTTGAGTATGCCGGGTGATGCGTTCTCTACTGCCCATGTGCTATAGATCGAATCCCGAAGTTCTTTAAAATAAATAATATTTATTGAAATATGCTCATAAAATAAAATAAATAATATCATGAAAATTCTAAAAATTATGAAATCCATGGAATTAACGAAACTGACTCGACCAAAGACATAAAGTCAATTAGAACTAGAAATTCGACACAAGTCAATATCACATTTTACTAAAAATCTACCGAAAATTCGACAGAGTATCATTTGTAAAACGGATATCTCTCTATTAAAAGTAAAGCCGTTTTTACATAAAAATACACTTCGAATATTCACACAATTACCAGTCTCAGGTTGGGCTCCCAAAACTGCATTGAATGCCCAACTAAGAACCACAATTCAGTGAAATAATAAAATAATATAATTTTCTTTAAAAATCATCAAAAATCATAAAATCTCATTTAAATACCACAAATTCATTTATTTTCATAATGAAACATAAAACATATTTATTTTTCAATAAATAGTAAAATTCTAGTTTATATTTAAAGTTTCGTCAATAAACATACTTAATTCAACTTTTACAATTAAATTAACATTAATTGCAAATAACTATTTAAATTACTTAAATATATCACAAAATCAACAAATAACTTATTTAAACTTAAAAACAATAAATAAGTTTATTATTCTATTATTTTCCAAAAATTAATACTAATTAGCTAAAAATAGGAAATAAATTATAAAAATTATTTAAATACTATTATTACTCAAAATCTATCTAAAACATCATACTTATCAATAATTTACTTAAATTAATAAAAATTACTAATTTATAATAATTTTTCCAAAAATTTAATTTTGGCATAAACATTCAAAAATTTATAATAAAAATTTGGTGCATAATTTCAATAAACTTCTTTAACAAAAATTAATCTACATAATTAATAGAATTTAATAAAAATATAAAAAAAAATTCAAACCCGAGACTGCGTGAACAATAACCAAGACCGGAAAAATTCAAAATTTTCAAAAAAATTCTAGAAAAATAAATAAAAATCATAAATGGATAGCTCACAAACTCAATTTAACTAATCTAAACTCAATTTAACATGAATCAACCATAAACAATCTCAATTTCACAATTTAACATACAATCTGGAATAGAATTTCTCAAAATTGAGGCACTTACCGGAGTTGGAAATCGAAATTGATGGAGGGCTTTTGTAATATCCCGAGTTTTTAAATATTTTTATACTGCATCGAGATATACAATGTTAATAATTTTGTATATAATTATGATATTTTTATGAGTTTGTTATTTAATTAAAACTAATTTTAATTGTTTTATATTATTTTAAGATATTTACGTAAAAAATTTTTGGGAATTATATTTTCGGGGAAATTGACACGTAAATAATTTAATATTAATTATTTTAAATAGATTTTTGAAATCGCATGAGTTCATGCATGATTTTTAAGGTTCGTATTGAAATATATACATATACATGCATGTATACGTATTTAAATTAAATTAGGGTTTAGTAATTATGTTAATTATGTATATTTATATATATTATATAAATTAATTTTGATTAATTAATTAACATGTGTACATGTATATATATTGTTTATTTTATACATGTGGTGTGTAATTTTTCTAGGTATAATATTAATATATTTTAATATAAATTATTAAAGTTATTAATATATATATATATATATATATATATATAAACTTTGCCAAATTACAAGTTTTGCCCCCGACTCCCTCTCCTTCTTCTTCGATCGTTCCTCCCCTCACCACCGCCTGTCACGCCATTTTCTTCCCGTCGGTGTGCCTCTCGGCATGCCACCTTCATCCTCAGCCAGCTCCGTCGCCTTCTCTTCCTTCTCCGGCACCGTTTGAAGCCTGTTTTGGCCGGAAGATCGAAACTTGAAGCCACCATCGATTACAGCAATTCCCGCCACTGTTTTCGACACCGCTGGTCTCTATCTTCTCCTTGAGCTCCGGTGAGTGTGATTCCAAGCTTTGTTTTACTTAAAATGGTCTAGATTTCGCTAGGTTTCGATTTTTCAATTTCGGTCTATTAGGGTTCTTGATTTTTTTGAGCTTCAATTTGATTGATTCATGAAAACTTGTTTCAAAAACTTTGATCCTAGTAGCTTAATCTTCATGTTGGATTTTTTGTAGAATTTTTGGAATTTATTTTGATTTTTGGGTATTTTTTATTATTTTATTAATATTTTCTAATTTTCGAAAATTAATTAATTAAATTATGAAATTGTGTTTTATGATAAATATAGGTGTTGAAATGAATTATAGAAATTTATTTGTAATTTTTTTTTAATTTTTATATATTTATTTGGAATTTATTAATTTTATGTAATTTTGAAAAATAGGGTTAATTATGTGTTTAATTGAAATAAATTGATTAATTGAGTATATTTATTGATATTATTGAAATATATGTTGAGAAAATTAATTGTGTGCAATTATATTATTTTTAGTGAATTTTTGGATTTATTTTAGTAAATTTATATATATAAGGGTATTTTGGTAATTTTACACTAAATTGGTTAAAAATGTAATTAAATTGGTTTTAATAGTTATTTAGGGTATAAAAATGATTTCTAAAAATTATTTAGTAATTTTAACTAATTAAAACTAATTTTCGTAAATTATTTTCAAATTATATATATAATATATGATTTTTCTAATAAAATAAGTTTTTATCGGTTTTTACTGTATTTAGGGTTAATTACGTAATTTCTACTTATAAAATGTATTTTTATTACACAAGGGTATTTTCAGTATTTTATAAATATTTTGTGAATTGTGGACCTCGGTCGGTGAATTGTAGTTTGGAGTCCGACCGAGGGGTTTTGGTTGTGAATTCTGTGTATTCTTGAAGTGTATTTATTTGCAGGATTGGCTCTACTCTTTAAGGTCCGTTTTACAGGAGAGGTTCTGTCGGATTTTCGATCGAATTCTCATAAAACGTGAGGTCCGATCGAATTCTGATTTTAATTCTGTGTCTAGTAATCTAGATCGAGTTTTTAGAACTTCTGTTAGATTTATTCTGATATTCTGTGGTCATTTGTTTGTTTAGTTGCGCCGAGACCGAGGCCTAGTGGACCAGGTCCATCAGACCCATCTCGAGGAGCGCAATAAATAGTGAGTTGTTATTATATATATATATGTTCTAGGGTGCATGATTTTAGAAATATATGTTTTATTTTGATTAAATATGCATAAATGATTTAATTAGTACTTAAGTTTATCTTTGGTTTATTTTTGGTTTATTTTTGATATATTTTAAATTATATGCATGCTTTATTAAACATTTATATTTAAAAATGTTTTTAAATATATATTTAGTTTATTTTACGATTATATTGGATTTATTTGACGTATATATACTCGAAATATAACTGGTTTATTTTTGGTATATTTCTAGTATATATATGGTTTATGTTGTTATTTATTTCAAATTCATACATCATTTTTTTTATGAATGCATGTTTTATATTTTAATGAAGGATATCAATAGAATGTGCTACCTAGTGGGCAGCACTAGGACCGAGTATATACCAGTACGCTTATAGCATTTAGGCTGTATCACTAACCTGTTTGTGGATATTAATTGGATTTGATTAATTAATGTGTGAGGTATGATTTGAGAGTCTGATTGCTGGAGCTCGGTTGACTAAGTGTCTCGGGTTGGAGCTCGGTTGACTTAGTGTCTCGGGACTAGTCTACTGTCCAAATGGAACAAGTGAATATATTGGAATAAGTGAGCCTGTATGGCTAGAGTGTTGTCTAACACTATTTTGAGGTTGTGATTTTCTAGGGTTCTATTTGATCCTTCATAAACAGTGATTTTAAATAAAAAATATATATAAAAAATGATTTTATTGCATCTGTGTGTATTTGCTTGTATATATATTTATTATATGTACTTATGACTGTGTGCATTGACATTTAGTATGCATGTATATATATTATAGCAATTCACTCAGTGAGGTCTGACTCCCATCCATTGACTATTTTTCAGGAGAGTCATCTTCATCAGACCTCAGTAGCAGACCTATACGCCGGATTTCTTCTGCCCCGGCTTTATTATGTAAACTGCTCACCTGAGTTTTATTTTTATAATCTAAACACTGCAGTAGTTGTAAAATTGAAAAAGGATATTGTATTATATTTGTATGAGTTATGTACTTTAAATATTTGAACTGGATTTATATTAAAAGATTATTAATATATGAAATAAGGATGTTCGATTTAATATCATTGGCAGATTATTATTATTTTTTATTTATGATATTATTTCCATTGCACAATTTATTATTTATGTTATTATTATTATTGCATGTTTTATTTTATTTTAAGGCTTGCTACGGGTTCTGGATTCGAAAGAATTCTCGTTCCCTAGCGCCGGTTATGATCCCTGTTTTGGATCGTGATAGCTTTTGATGCCCAAAGGATGAAGATTTAAACGAGGCCGATGGCAAGCCAAGGAGTGGATGGAGGCAGTGCCGACAAGGCCTTAAACATCAAGGTGCCGAGAAGGAAAAGATATGAAGAGGGAGAAAGAATGGCAGAAAGAGGAAATGGTGGCCGCGCAGCGAGAAAATGGTGGTGCAATGGTGATGGTTGTCGGTGGTTAGGGTGGTGACAGAGGCTGCTATGGCAGAATGAAAAAAAGAAAAAAAAATGGAGAAAAAAAGAATGTATGGCCCAGAAAAATTTGTAATCAGTCCCTTTTTTTTATATAGAAAAAGATAAAAAAAATATAATAATTAAAATTTTTAAAAAATATATCTACTCCCAATAACTATACCCTTTATATATATATAAAGATAAAAAAATATAATAATTAAAATTTTAAAAAAATATATCTACTCCCAATAACTATATTGATATATATATATATATATATATATATATATATATATATATATATATATATATATATATATATATATATATATATATATATATATATATCAATAAAAATAACATTAACACTAATTAAATAAAATAATTAAACCTTATAATCCATAATTACTATTAAAAAAAATGAAATTCACATTTAAATTATTTCGTGTGTTTACACAACCTCTAAAGACCACGTGTTATCATATCTAAATTTATGCCCACAGCTAGAAACCCAATTGGAAAGCCTCATGTGAAGGGCAGAATGATCAAAGGAACAAACAATCAAATTTGAAACCTTAACATGGGAAAAATAGACATCCATTCTCGCAAACAAAAAACCCTGTCCAATCTCTCTTTCATGTGCGCTCTAGTTCCTTGACCTCTCTCCCATGTGAATATATAACCCTTCATACCCATATCAATAAGTTTTGAATCTTCAATAGAAGCTCGGAATCCATTAATAAGAGAAACAGGTTGATGAACTAGACCCTTCTTCTCACTACTAGCTATGATATCGTTAAAGTAGCAGTACAACACCATGGAAGATTGGAGAAAGAAGCAAGTTTTCTCAATAAATCCCATGACTGTTGACAGTGGCTTCTCTCTGGACAACCATAGAAACCACTAAAGTGCCACTCACAGCTGTTAAGAACTAAAACCACAACATCAATATAATTTGGGCAAAATCCAAGGAGACATATGCCCACATCCCCCTTCCACAAAAAAATATTATTAAAAATATTATTTGATCTAGCAACAAAAAAATATTTTATCAAAATCCAACTTATATTTCACAAACTAAACTCGATCCATTTTTACCTTACAGTCCATAAGAAAAATTAAACAAGACTTTACTCTAGAAACTAAATCCAGAAGTTCTTCAACTGTTTGTAGGTTGCCAAGCCCATGACAATTTCAACATAGGAGATTCATAAAGCTCGGTGAACTTAGTTACTAGGACCCACCACCACAAGACCATTAAAATTTTGCCTAGAAATTTCAGTTAACCCTTTAGCTCCCTCCTCCTTCTCAAGGCCTATTGAGTCCAGCCCATCACATTGCCTTTACCTTTTTGGATCCACTATAATCAATATATTATTATTAACCCCCTCATCTATAACTTCCATAAAATTTGAATTAATTTTGCTATCCGTATTCCTTTGGCAACCTCCAATTATGGAATTATGCAACTGATCCTTTCCCACGATTATAGAAGCATGATTTTCTCCCAATCCCTTAATATTAGGAGAAGATTTGGTACCATAAACATCACCGGAATCAATCACCGGTTTCTCCCAGAGCCACCTTACTCCAAACCCCACAACTTGACGTTTCATCGAAGTTTGGAGCGAAGCACCATAGAGCTTCTCTATCCAGAAAATCCATATACTTTTCACAAAATTTTTCTGAATGGCCAAGAAGACCACAGAAAAAAATAAAACTGAGGTGATCTCTCATACTTGAAATTAACCCATGACACATCCTCACCAGGCTTCTAAAATTCTCATTCTTCTCCTTAGAGGATGTCGTACGTCCATCGAAATTCTGATTGTCATATATTAACACCACACCAGAGAAGTTAGATGGGTCAAAATGCATATATTTCTCCACAAAATTTCCAATTTCCATGGCTACACATTTTGACATTAAACTAGAAGGAAGATTGTATACCTGTAACCGAAACTATGCACTGAATATAGGAATTTGATTAATATTTTTCCCACTTTCCTTAGGACTCAGAAGAAGTAGGTGGTGATCAAAATTCCATGGTTCACTCTTAATAATTCTCTCCATATCCATCTCATGGAAGAACTGAAATAAGAAGATATTATCCTCCTCCATAGCAGTGATACAAATGCCCTTGACAGGTCTCCACAATGACGCCAACGTTTTTTTCATAGCTGGGACATTGATGACTTTATCAGTTAGGAACCAACTAACTAAGCACCATTTTTCCTCTTGTTGCTATTGAACTTTCTGGCTCTCAGATAAACCCAGAACTGGTCTGGATTCTTCCTCATCCAGCACCATTTTCTTGTATAAATCTTCACATAACTGGTTGTCATTGTTCCTCGAACTGGTCATCATAAAGAAAAGATAAAAATTAACTTTCTAACAAGAACCAAGACTACAATAAGAAATCGACAGAACACCCTACCATTTAATAGGACTGCAAAACGAAACCTGTCATAAGACAGGACTTTAAATAATTATCAATTTTAGTATTTGAATTAAATTATATCAAAGAAAAAAGTTACATGAAGTACGAATAACTTATTTTTCAAAAGTTGGTGTAACGAACGCATCTTTATTTGTTACCACTCAATTCATATTCTGACAACAAAATAATGTGACAAATAATTGAGGTAGAGAGACTGAAAAGGGCATGGATATGAAATTTTTTAATTTATCTAGAGGTTTAAAATTTGAAACTTTATTAAGTAACTATTTTAAAATTTTTGAAATAAACTATTATCATTATTTGATATCATTTTTAAATTAAATCCGAATTAATTGGGTTTTACATATCATATGTTAGGTTCATTAATTGTAAAAAAAAAAAATAATAATTGAGGTAGAGATAGGAATCATTTGGGGGGAAAAATCTTAATGGCTTATATATATATATATATATTTAATTGTTAAAAATATCTAATTAATTTTATTATATATTACATTATTAAAATATATATTTTCCTTCATTAGTTAATTATTTCCTATTTAGATTATTTTCCATTAATGAGTAATATGATATTTAGGTATTCATTCACTAATTATTTTCTACCAAAATCATTTTTCATGGCTATTTGCTTTTAGCTTGACTGGACTCACTTCACTTGCAGAATCGTGACAGCACCAAAGAAGAAAATGAAAATGAATTTTGTTGGAAATAATTTTGTTAACATGTAATTCCATTGTTATTCTAACCTTATAATTACTTTTGTCAATATTGTTTATATGAACAATTTTAGACAAATTACATAGTAAACTACTTCAATAGGCAAACCAAATCTGACTCATGATTATTGATCTTCATTTGAGCATAATTTATAGTTCAAAAAGCGATTAATTATGATACGAGAATTTTACAGTTGGAAGCCTAGTTGATGGTGAGACAACATAACTTGATAGAATGATTTGCTTTTTACCAAAACAAAATTCATGTCTTGAAGTATTATGTATTGGGTTCTATCTTGTCCGATCTCCTTCTTGTTCTTTTGAAGTCATTTCTCTGCGGAATTTTGGGAAGTCACTTACATATGGTTGTAAGTGATATTAATAAGGAAATAATTAATTAATGGAAAAAATATAAATTTTAATAAGATAATGTTTATTAAAATTGATTAATATTTTTAACCATTAAATATATTATAATTAAAGATTGAGATTTCACGTAAAATATATATATATATATATAATGTAATTTTTTAAAACCAAGTACAAGGAAGGTGGGAGATGGAGATTGATCTTAGATGGGATTCATGTCCTATGGCATGTTTGGCCATTAGGCCAACAATGCAAGATAATAATGTGACTTTTTTTATTTTGAAAATAATAATGTTAGCCTGTTAGCTTCTCAAATTAGTAAAGAGAAAAAAAAATTCATGTGGTTCACAGACCTTAATCCAAAATTATATTTAATGTAATAGAAAATTAAATCACTAATCAGATTCGTGAGCTTTACTTCTTATAAATAAGTAATTTTCTAGACACAAGTTGAGAAAATTAAGAAACTACTAGTATATATATATAATTTTTTTAAACCAAGTACAAGGTGGGTGGGAGATGGAGGTTAATCCTAGGTGGGATTCAAGGTTAGTGGCATGTTTGGCCATTAGGCCAAGAATGTAAGACAATAATTGTAATAACTCGAATTTGTGCGGTTATTATTATTAGTATTATTGATAATTTGTTTCTGGGATCTTTGAGTGTAAACCTTATAAGAAATCAATAAAGGGTAAAGTGAGAGGTAGAAAGAATCCCCATAAACCCTTTAATGACTAAATTAGAGAATGTAAAGGGAGATAAAGACAGTAAAGAGTATGAGAGAATAGAATGCATGAAAATGATGGATATGGGGTATTATTTATAGGGACAGTGATACTCACACCTGAAAGAAATAGGATTCCTCTTTAATGAAGGTCTTGTGTTTATTTGGAGAGTATTTCTTCCTATTCGAGAGTCTCTTTAATTAGAATCCTTCTCCTATTTGATTTGGACATTTTTTTTACAAGTAATCTCTGCACAGGAAAATAAACTCTTATTAGAATAGGAATATGTATATAGTGTATTAAAAGTCCTCCCCAAAAGTATATTTAGATATTTATGTCCGATGTATCTTGATATGATAAATACATAGTGATGGATAACTTAGAGTAATAATTATTCTGCCAGAAAAGAGAATGCCCGCATAATTACATTTATTGTAGAGGGGTGATCTGAAGTGGTTAGCCTCAATCATAGAAAAAGGAATGATGCTCGGTACCAAGTTTTAAAATTACAGTGTCTAAACATTAGGGCATGAAGGTACCAATTGGACTTACAGATGCTTAGTGTTTATAAAACGTCCTGAGGGATTAACCCATTAGTATTATAGAAACTACTTGATTGAACCAGTTGTCGTTGGAGTTTTATGCTTTATGCGTTAGAAGCACGACCCAAGTGTTCTCAGTACTATCGAAGCAACATGAGGGTGTCAGCTTCAGTCACTAGACTTATATGCTTGGTGTATTGGGGCGGTTTGAGTATCGAACCTTAATACTATCAAAGCAACCTGAGGGTGCCAGCTTCAGTCACTAGACGTAGATGCTCAATGCATTAGAAGCGCGGCCCAAGTGCCGAACCTCAGTACTATTAAAGCAACCTGAGAGTGCTAACTTTAATCATTAAACTTAAATGCTTGGTGCACTAGAGGCGTAGCCCGAGTGTTAGTAAAAAGATAAGCATAGTTGGTGGCGGGATATGTAGGATTGTCAATTACCATGCCTTTTGACATTCTTTTGAATTTTATAACTGTCACGTTTGTTCATGTGTTAGAAGATGAGATATTTCAGCTACCATAATGATAACTACTCGATTAGTGGGCTTTCCTTTTGCCTAGAATATTGATGCTATATGAGAGAGATGTAAGTAACCGTAAGGGTAGTAGTGGTCATTCTAGAACCTTCGGCTCCTCTTTAAATAAGTTAGTCCTTTTGCTAACCTCACTTTTGCTTTTCTATTGCCTTTGTCTTACTAACTTTTCTTTTAAGTATTTTATACTCTTGCTTCTTTTGCATTTTCTATAGATCTGCTTTCTTCCTTCTTCTTCCAGGTGAAGTCTCTTCCCTTTTTTTTATCCTCTTTCTTTATTACTGCTTAATGGGATCCATGGTTCCATGAGAGCAAGTTAGTTAAGATCTTTTTGTATCTAGGATTGATGATAATATACTTAAATAGTATAGAAGGTGCTTTAGCATTCCTCAAGAATTCACCTTGCACACCATAGATAAAAATTTCAAGGCTCATACCCCTTTTTTAGATTGGTATAAATTGGTTGTGTACTTCGATTAGTTAGAAGGGGGGTTGAAATTTCTATTAGATCATTTCGTTAAGAGCTTCTTGAATAGATACAATATAGCCCTTGGCCAACTTCATCCTAACAATTATCAATTTTGATCGGGTATATAGATATAATGCATAGGGAGGGTAGAGAGCTGGATTTGGACATGCTTAGGTATATGTATAGTCTGAATAAGAAAAAAAGGAGCTGATGTTTTCTTTATCGGTTGTTTCAAACCATAGCATTTTTGTTAAGCTTCCAGAACTTCACAAGAAGTAGAGGCATAGATTTTTTATAGTTGATCGTTTGTCAAATTTTATCAATATCCAGCAGATGTGGGTCAATGATTGCCAAAAGTTGAAGAGTCCCATGAAGTTATCCGAAGAAGATACCAAATTAGTGTTGAGACTACGTAATTAGAGCATAATTAATGGGACATATATTGAGAATCTATCTTAGAGATACCTCTAAAGAGTTTTCCCTGAGCGTATAGATGTTAGTGGTAAGTTTTGAGATACTTCAGGTATATTCTGACTTTTGTTCTTTTTATTTGTAGATGGTTAACTATTTTACTTTTGCAGATGGAATCTTTTTAGATGAAGAGTTAGAAGAGTAGGTGGCACTTCAGAGTGATCAACCTACCTAAGATGTGGTGATCTTAGAGGCTTAGGTTGATCTATGCCTGAGTGATTAAGGAAAGGTCATGCTTGGCGATACTTAGAAAGAAGCATCTTAACTTAAGAAGCATTCTCAGAGTGTGGAGTTAGGTGATAAGGAACAACGTAGTAAAGAGGTGTTTATTAAGCATCCAAAACTTGTCGGGTGCTTGGATATGAAAAGATGGATTCTATCAAAGGTGAAGCCCCTAAGTGTTGCTAATACACAAGTTAAGGATCACTATGCTGAGTCTCTATAGTTACCAAATGACATCCAGAGGTGGCAAAAGGAGGGAAGGAGTGAGTTTTTTAACTCCTTAATTACCTATGCCTTACTGGTTACCTATCCAATGGCGGCTGAAATAATCATTTCCATGATTATTTCTGTCTTTTGACCTTTCTATACTTGTCTATCAAATGGCTCAAAGGCTGCTGCTAGTGAAGGATAATCATTTCATCCTGTAGAGTGAATACAATATCAAGGAGGCTGAGATTGGTACCGGTATGATTGATTATAAAAAGAAGCTGGATGCGGCAAAACGTGCCCTGGAGCTCGCCATGACTGATAGCGCGAAGTTTAAATTAGAAACTGAGGTGAGCTTAAATAAGGTCCAAGAGCTTGAGCATTCATAAGCTTATCTTACATTAAGGATCAAGACATATAACACACACCGAGCTCAAAAATCTAAAAAAAGAGTTGGCCAATGAAAGGAAACCTCGAGGTGATGACCTATAGATCTATCAGAAGATGGTGAAGGTATTTCTTAAGGCCTATAAATGCCAATGTTAGAGGGTACTGTTGGCTCAACATTCAAATTTAGATTTTTATGACTTGGAGAAGATAACTCCCAATAACCTGGCATGACTAGCTATTGTAGAAGATGCAGCTATTAAGTCAGCTCCTAAGGATCCACATGCCATCAAGGAGAAATCTTCTACTAGAGCTACTTCTTCTGGTGCCAAATCTACTTTGCCTCCAGAATCTCAATCTTTGAAAGATGTTGAACTCTATCCTAATAATGAGATTGTGCCTCCTGGGTCTGAGGCTAATTTGTAAAATACTTGACAAAAATTATCTTTATAATATTTTCAACCGATGAATGAAGTATTTTTATTTCTCAAAACTTATTAAACTCCAAATACATTTATTGATAGTATTTTCTGAGGCTGTTTGAGTTCCATTATCATGGTAGCTTTTTTCCTCATTCATTTTTTATCTTGTATGCCTCTTTGGTCATTTTTTTAATGACTTGGTAAAGGCCTTCCCAATTAGGTTCGAGCTTACTTATACTAGAGTTACCTTTTCCAATGTTAGCCTTTCTAAGTAGTCAATCTCTAACCTTAAACTACCTTGGCCAAATATGTATGTTATGATACTCCATGATCCTCTACTTCTGAGCTTCTGCAATAATGGATGCTTATTCTCTTCTTTCTTTAAGTAGATCAAGGCATATCCGAGCGTTGATGTTGTTAACCTCCTGATCTAAATCTCTAGTTACTCGGTAACTTATTGACCTAATTTCCACTAGGATTATAGCATCCATCCCATAAGTCAATCTACAAGGTGTTTCTCCTGTGTAAGTTATGAGTGTTGTTCTATACACCCAAATAATGTTATTAAATCCTTCAACTTAGTTTCTCTTATTTTCATCTAATCTTTTTTTTAGACCTTGCATGATGATCCTATTGTGATCTCTGTTTGGCCTTTTTTTTATGGATGAGCTACTGAAGTGAATCAGAGCTTTATATTAAAGTCAGAATAGAACCTTTTGAATTTCTCATTATTGAATTCCTTCCCATTATCTGATATTAAGGTGTGTGGTATGCCAAACCTGTAGATAATTTCTTTCTAAAAAAAGTATTGAATTCATGCTTCAATAATGGTTGGGATAGCTTTACCATTTATCCACTTAGTGAAGTGATCTATAGCCATGATCAAGAACTTCTTTTGGGAGGATGAATTAGGAAATTGACCTAAGATATCCATTCCCCATATCGCAATAGGCCAAGGGCTCCCAATTGGATGTTGAGTATTAGAAGGCTTGTGGCTGGGGTAAGCAAATTGTTGACATTTATGACATTCCTAAACTAGTTTTTGAGTATTTAGGAACATGATAGGCCAATAATAACCCTAGATTAAAGCTTTTCTGATCAACAAATGATGAGACTCATGAGCTTTATAAAACCCTTCATGGATTTCCTTAAGCACGTAATTTCCTTCTTCTAGTGATACATATTTAGACCATGAATGTGATAGGGACCTTTTGTAGAGATCCCCATTGTGCATTGAGTAATGCATAGCTTTTATTTTTAACTTTTGAGCCTTTAACTTATCTTGTGGGAGTACCCTATATTCAAGATATTGAATGATTAGCTTCATCCATTCTGCTACTTCTTTAATATCGATGATCTCTATATAAACACCTAATTTAGGATGATGAAGTGTGGATACGACAGAGGACTTCGATGATGAAAATGTTATAAATAGGTCTTTAATACTTGAAGTTTGAAACCTCAAAGTTCTAAATGTATTTTCAAAAGAGTTTAATTGGTTTTTAAGGACTTAATTGTAATTTTTTAGGACTTATTCGAAAAGTCTAAATTCTTTCAAGGGGTTTTTTGTAATTAAAAGTAAAAAAAAAGATCAGAATTATGCATGTTCCGTTTGTTTTTTTAATTTTATTTTTATTTTATTTTACTAAAAAATTTGGTTTCCTAAATTTTGATTGGTCAAATAGTATTTATCTAAATTTTTAGGAAACCAAAGTCCTTTTAAAATCAAAACTCTGTGAAAAACAGGTCATAATAGGATGCACTTTTTAGCTAGGTTTTTCCTATAACAGACCAGCTTGAGCTCTCATAAAAAAGGGGGGAAGGATACAAAAAAAAAAAAAAAAACACACATACACACATAAACAGGAGGGAGAGAGAGCAACATAGGGACTTTTTTTAGAGGACTTTTCTTTTTTCCTGCATTTTTTGGCTTTTAGCAATACATAAAAAATATATATTTTCTGTAATTTATTGGTTTTCTTTTGAAATAAGGAGCAATAGACTTTTGAGAAGAATAATAAGGTTTTGTAGACCTACTTAACAAATAACAGTGATTTATCCTAGTCTAAGGGGTAGCTCATACTGCATGCATAATCATCATCTTCTTTCCTTCCTTCTTTTATTTTTATTTTATCATTTTGATTTTATTAAATTTCAATTTTATTAAATTTTTATTGTTATTTTATTCACTAATCATTGTTTATTTTTTATTGGTGATTATGGAGGAGATTACATGATAATCTTACTTGGAGAACAAAATCCATGAAGGTCCATAGAATGTCATGGATTAAATTTTTGTAGCTATATATAGTTTTTAGAATTTTTTTATTTAGTTGTTCATTTGTGTCAAGATTTTATTTTGTTTTATTATTATTGGGATTGTGTTAATTTTTCTTTTCTTATTATTTTCAATAGATCATTGTAATAGCCCCAATAGTGGGAATAATAAAATTATATGTATGTGATTGTGTGTTTTATATTAAGTAATCAGTTAGTAAAATTAGGGTTTTAATTAGGTAATTAATGGCTATAGAAATCTTTAGGTTGTTTAATTAATTTTGAATTAGATTTAAGTGCATAGAATTAGGGTTTCTCATTGATTATTTTATTTGTTTATTTAGAGTCACCTTGATTAGGGTTTTTAGAATAGATTTAATTGATTGTTTGATCTTTATTTGATTTTTTTTATTATTTTGGGCTTTTTTTGTTTATTCTTATGTGTTTTAATCCCTAAGCCCATGTTAGGCCATTTAAATAAATTTAGATCTAGATTTTAAAAATGCATTTTAGGCTCATAATGAATTATACTTAGGGTAGAGATAACTTAGCCCCATTTAGTTAATTTAGACATAGACCCACTTAATTTAATTGATTTAGACTTAACCCATTTAATTTAAACATTTTCCATAATTTGTAGACTTAAGATCAATTTAAAATTAAAACATGTAGATTTAGCCCATTTAATTAAAATCAATGTTGATTATAGTAACTTAGGGATTGCGAATTTAAATAAATGTATTATTTACATGTATTTTTCATGACTAGTTTCCCTAGAGTTGATTATTTTAAATAAGGGTTTATATGAATTGCATGTAAATAAAGGGTAAGATAATAATTCATAAAGCAATTCTAAAATAACACAAGATTGAAAGAAGTTGGTATTTCGTATCTAGAATCTCCTAGTTGTGGTGCTGACTTTCTTTTAGAGAATCGAGTAACACCATTTTTCGATTTTGCCTAGTTATTACCCTAGGTGGTGACTCCTCATCTCCATGCCATGTCTTTATGACAGTGGTTAGTGTGTTCTCTAAAGCCCTGAGCTTAAATAGTGTCACGATTGTTAAAATCTTGGGAGCATGCTAAACTCCGCCGTCTACAATGGCGGCTCCACTAGGGATAAGAGATACTGATTCTACTTATATTCTTTATAATTATTTTATTAATTATTATTTTATTCTTGCATTCATTCTGCATGTCCCTATTAACCAATGGCATTGGTTTATGGTCCCACGATTCCACTAGCTTCATGGGATTGTAAATTGGCTAACCAATACTCTTAGCCTTAACTCGATTCAAGAGAGATTATTAGGCTCATCTGATTAGAGTCTATAACCCAAGTCCTAAAGAGGGGTAGCCTTCTCTCAAGTTTGCAAAGGATGTTGGGCCCCTCTGACCTTGGCCTATGACTCAAAACTTAAAGGAGGGCATCTTGCTAAGAAAACCTTGACCTTTTTCACCAAACTCAACTTATGTAGTGGCTTAGTAACTTCCCTTAGGATTACCTAAATTGCTTGTAAATGTTGCCATGATGTATTTCTATCTATAAAAGCCCAAGCCCATACTTAGCAGCCTATTTGGGCTAATAAAGATTGGGCTAATCTTTTATACTTAGAAATGTTGTTTCTATGGTTTTTATGCTTTAAGAGATTTAGCTTGCATGTCAGTTCTTGATATCCCTTATTGATATTAAGGCCAAGATAAAAAATCCTAGGAAAAAAGATTCACCAATGAACAGTAATTCGTATTGGATGGAGAGGTTGTGACCTTAAATGCTAGAATGGACAAAACTATATCTGTAGTCATGGATAATCAAAAGCAGGTAGTTACCCCTCTTGGTTTCTAAATAGTCGTGATTTCTGATGGAATTGAGATGGATCCAAGGGTTATGAGCATGGTCAAGAAGATGAATTATCAACTCGGATAAGGACTAGGAAAGAATGAGTAAGGAAGCCCAGAGCTCCTAGATTTCAAAGGCCAAAATGATACTAGAGGATTGGGCTATATAGGAATTAGACTTGGTAGTAAAAGACCTAGAAGAAGGTTTTTTTACTAGAACAACTTCTTAAAGAATGTGGGACTGTTGAAGGATAGCTTTGTCAAAAAAAGTAAAGAGAAACTCTACCTTAGTGAGAAAGAGCTTGTCCAAGTAGCTGGTGTGAATATTCCTGGGTTTAAGATCTTTAAGAAGCAGATAATTGAGAGTCTGGTGCAAGATAACAAAGACAAGGTGATGAAGAAAGTTGCTGAGAAGATAGGAACTGAGGCCATTGAAGAGCCGCTCTATCTGCCACCTAACAAAGAACCACCACAGGATTTAGCTAGCATTGTTAATAATAGTTTTAATGATGTTTCTTATGAAGAAATTGATGTAATAACATCTAGTTTGTTTGAGGATGAAAACTTTATTTTTTCTATGATCAATGATATGAACTCTAGTTTTGCTTATTTGTGTGATGTTGATTTTGATGGTCTTGTGCATTTTAATAATGATCGTTAATGCATGTTTGACATTAATTCTATTCAATTAGATTCATTAAACATGGGCACAAATGAACAACCAAAGAACATTTCTATATCACATGATTTAACTCTTGAAGAGAGGGAAAAATTATAGAGAATATTAACAAAAAGAAAGGTAGTATTTGCTTGGTCCTATGAGGACATACTAGGCCTAGATAGATAAATTATAGAGCATTGCATTTTGATATATCTAGAGGCTAAACCTATTAAGCAAAAACTTTGTAGGTTAAGGCCAAAGTGGGCAGAAAAGATAAGGGAAGAAATTGCCATGCAAATCCATGCCAATTTTCTAGAAGTAGTAGAATATCCTCAATGGTTGGAAAACATAGTACCTGTTCCTAAGAAAGATGGAAAAGTTTGAATGTGTGTAGACTTTAGATCTGAATAAAGCATGCCCAAAGGATGACTTTCCTTTACCCCATATTGATGTGATCATTGATAGTGCATCATCTAATGCAATGGACTCTTTCATGGATGAGTTATCAATTTATAATCAGATAATAATGGTAGCTATGGATAAGATCAAGGTTTGGACATATTGCTATAAAGGGATGTTATTCGGATTGAAGAATGCAAGAGCAGCTTATCAAAGGGTAGCAATTGCTTTATTGCATGATATGATGCATAAAGAAGTGGAAGTGTACATCAATGATATGATGGTTAAGTCAGGAATAAGGGAAGGACATTTTGAGGCTTTAGATAATTTTTTACCAAGAATAGAAAGATATAATCTAAGGCTTAATTCGAAGAAATGTATCTTTAGGGGTCACTTCTGAAAGTTGTTAGGGCATATAGTTAGCAACAAGGGAATCGAAGTCGATCCAAACAAGATAAGAGCCATTCAAGAGATGCCAGTACCAAGAATAGAGAAGGAAGCATGAGGATTTATTGGAAAGCTGCAGTACATTAATAGGTTTATTATGAAACTCACCATGGTTTGTGATCCAATTCTAAAGCTTTTAAGGAAGAATCAGCTGGTGGAATAGAATGAAGAATGCCAAAAAGCCTTCAATAATATTAAAGAATACCTTACTAATTTACCTATGTTAAGGCCACCAAGATAAGGTAAAACCCTTAATCTTATATTTGGCTTTAGAGGAAAAGACAATGAGGGCAGTGCTAGCGCAAAAAAGACCAAAAGGGGTGGAGTATGCAGTATACTATCTTAGTAAAAAGTTCCTACCATAAGAAGAGAAATATGATATTATGGAGAAGACATGTTTGATTATGATATGGGCTACAAAAAAGTTAAGGCATTATTTCCAGTCCTACAAGGTACAGGTTGTTTTAAAGATAGATCCTTTAAAGTACCTATTTCAAGCACCAGCTTTAACTGGAAAGATGTCTTGATGATTAGTACTTTTGACTGAGTTTGATATTGAGTACATCACTACTAAGGTCATCAAAGGAAGAGCAGTAGTAGAATTCCTAACATAGAATGCAGTCGAAGGAAATGAGTAGTGGAATTTAGAGTTTCCAGATGAGAACTTAGCAATAATAGAAAGATGCGATTGGAAGCTTTATTTTGATAGGGCTGTGAATAATAAAGGAGCAGGGTAAGAGTGATTCTTGTCACACCAAGAGGAGAAACCATCCCAACAGTAAGAAATTAGACTTTAAAGTTACAAACAACATAGCCGAGTATGAGCATGCATCTATGGGCACTAAAGACCTATTGGTTTATAGAGATTCCCTGTTAGTCATTAGTTAGGCTAACGAGGAATGGGAAATGAAAGAAGAGAGGTTAAAACCTTACATCTGCTATTTGAAGAAGTTAATAAGGAATTATACTAAATGTCTCTTCATTCATTTACTAAGAGAGAAGAATCAAATTGCAGATGCATTAGCAATGTTTTCTTCGATGTAGGATAAAGCAATGGGGACAAAGATGAAGCCTTTGGTGATAATGAAAATGAAAGCTTCATGTTATGGTGAAGAACCAGTTATGAGTATTCATATAGGGCCAAAAGAAAAGCCATGGTTTTATGACATTCAAAGATTTATCGAGGAAAGGAAATACCCAGATAAAGTAACTTCCAAAGAAAGATATGCCCTTTATGTTCTTGCACGCCATTATGCAAGTCATGATAAGGTATTATACAGAAGGATGTCGAATGAAATATAGCTGAGATGTCTCAAAAAGGAGGAAGCAGAACGGGTGATGAAAGAGATTCATGTAGGGGTTTGTCGATCTTATATGAATAGGATGATTCTAATGATAAAAATAATTCAACAAAGGTACTATTAGATGAGCATGGAAAGAGATTGTATCTAAATAGTGAGACAATGTCATTAATGCTAGATACATGGGAACCTTAATCATCTTCCCCCTACAATGCTAAACAGTTTAACATCTCCATGGCCCTTTGCAGCATGTGGGATAGATATAATAGGGGAAATAAGACCAACTACCTCAAACGGGCATAAATATATAGTGGTGGTGATCGACTATTTCCCCATATGGATAGAAGCAGAATCCTATGACCGATAGATGGCAAGATTCATCAAGAAGAATCTCATTTGCAGATATAGGATCCCATATCATCTTATGATGGACAATGGTGTTCTGTTTCAGGTAGAGACAACTAAGTTATTATAGAGATATAGGATTGAGCATCATAAATCCTCACCTTATTGACCTCAAGCTAATGGTGCAATCGAAGCGGCTAATAAAAATATAAAGAGAATCCTCTTTAAGATGGTGAAAATGCATAAAGATTGGTTTGAGTATCTTCCTTTTGCCTTGTGGGGATATAGAACTACAATGCGCACTACTACATGATAGACACCATTCTCATTGGTATATGGTTGTGAAGCAGTTTCCCCAATAGAGACAGAAATTAAATCTTTGAGGGTTGTTATAGAAGAAAAAATCCCTAAGAGTGAATGGATGTAAAAGAGATACGACCACCTCGTGTCTTTAGCTGGTAAAAGGATGGATGCTTCATTTCACACTCAGATTTATCAAAGAAGGATAGTGAGAGCCTTTAACAAGAAAGTCAGACCTATAAAGATAAAGGCTAGAGATATGGTGCTAAAGTAGTCAAGGGCAATGGTGTTTGATCCAAGAGAAAAATTCAGACTAAATTGGGAAGGACCATATTTAGTCAAGATGATTCTACCCAAAGGAGCTACAAAGTTATCAGATCTTAAAGGGAACGAGTTTACTAAGCCAATCAACTTAGATCGCCTTAAGAAATACTACCTTTAAAAAAAAGAGTCCACTAACTAGAAAACTTGAAAAGGCTAGTCAAGCAAAAATTAAGATATTCCCGCTATTAAAAAACCTATAAAGGGTTGGTAGGAAAAAATTAGGGGATAAAATAAAAAAGGTAATCCCACTAATAAAAAAACTTACAAAGGGTTGGTTAGGCAAAAATTAAGGAAATGAAAGTGAGAGAAAAATATTCAGTTAGAAAATCCAATAGGACTAGCTGGTAATAGGAGTTATGTCATGTGATGTAATAAATGTACTCATTTTGGCCTAATTGATGAATCAAATTGAAAAGGAATTTTGTTGGATATTGCATATTCTATCTTTATTATAAAGCATAAAGACTTAAAGAAAAAAAACAAATCATAAGAAATCTAAAAAACCAGACTTATGATATCACTATTTTTGTCTTTGTTTCTTCTTTTGTGACTTATTTAATAATACTTAGGTCCTCTTGTACTTAGCAAATCCTGGTGGTTCTGTAGCTTGTATGGTAACCCAGGCCTTGTAGTTGTCTTTAGTAGTCATATCAGCATCCAAGTGCATGTTCCGCTCTAGTGCTCTACGATGCCACAAGTTCTTCACTTTGTTTAAGAAATCTTGCCTTAGAGGGAAACCCTTAAATTTAGGTATAACAGCCACAATGAATTATGATAAACCATACTGACAACAAAGGCATGAAAGGGAAATAAAAGTTGAAAAGTGCAACCCAACAATAGGAACGCATTGGTCATACAGGTTAATGGTTACAAACTTTAATTTACACTAAGAATAATTCCATGTAATCTTAGTATCAACAATGCCTTTCATCCAATCAATCTATTGATCTATAATTCACTTGTCCTTCATCTTCAATGGGCAAGACTATAGATGATGAGGTTAATAAATTAAAGCATTGTTGGGGGAATTAAGTAGACTCAATTTCTCCTGTAGCCAAATCTATATAAAAAAAAGGCAACATACCTGAAGGAGAAGTAAACTGCTTGAGAATTGATTCTGAATCTTGAAATTATATAATCTAATGATAGTTTCAATAAGTATGACAGGCATAGGGTTAGCTCTAGCTTCCACTTGCTCTAGGATACTAACAATCCTTATAATGGCATCTCCATAAGATGCCACTAGCAAAAATTGGGCATACAAGCAGAAAGAGACAGTCCTAATCCAAGCAACATTGTTCTTGTCCATAATCTCACAATAAGTAATTAGAGAAGAAAAACTGATAGTTTGAGAGTTATGTGCGTACATGTAGATGTCACCTGGAGGTATATCAAAGAATGTCATTAGTCTGTCAGGGAACTGCATCTCAAGATCAGGAAGAGCAATTATAGCAGTTGAGTCCAAAGAACAGCCCATAATTATGGTAAACTCTGTGATTAATAGACATAGTTCTTGTCCATTAAATCTAAATACATGGTCCTCGACATCCCAGAAGATGATTGTAGCATGAAGAAAATTTAGGTTTATTTTTAGATATTAAAGGGACTTCAAGGATTTGACATGAAAGGGTAGCAGTCTATTCTAATCATCTCTGCCAAGGCCTTTAAGGAATTTCTTCATCAAATTAGGGGTGGCTTGTGTCATGATGAAAGCTAATAAAAGCAGTATAGGAGATAATCCTTTTGGCAAGCTCCTTGTATAGACACAAAAGGCTAATATGGATGGGATTAGGATTTTATGTTTTTAGGATCAAAGTCAGGTAAGGAATCAAGACGAAAAAGGGTGAAGAACAGGAGTTGAATTTTCGATCAGAAAATTCAAAAATATAGAATTTTAATTGGAATTCTAGAAATTCGATTGGGAATCTATAATTCTTATCAGATTTCATAGATTTCTGATAAAAAATAAAAAAGACTTTAGAGTTTAATCTAAAATAAAAAGTCCATAATTCATTCATAAGAGGTGAAAAGTTCTAAAACATTCAAAGTATAGTCATGCAAGCATAAAATAAAAAGATCAGTCATCCTGAGCTCTAGTGTCTAGCTAAGCACTCCACCCTCTAGATGGATCGTTGCTCTAATCTAGGGGCATAGAAGTTCCAGCGTCATGATCATTAAAGTCGAGACCAGCTAGCTGTCTGTGAAGTCTTTCATTCTCAAGCTCCAAATCCCCAACATAACTCTATTGAAGCAAGAATAGTTAGAATCATGGATATCATATATAACATGCATACATTTGCATACATGTTATAAATACTAACCCTCCAACTATCTGTGATCTGCATAGTAAAAAATCTCTAGGATAAGGTGAGTCTATACAGATACTCTGCATGTGTCTGAGGGATCTATAAAATAACATGTACTAATTCAATAACAAGTGTCACTTTGTGTAGGATTAGAAAGGCAAGATGCATGTACATGTGAAGCATCAGGAGAAGAAAAGCCAGGAATCTGAGCTATATTAAAATACATGTGCTGCTCAATAGGGGTTTGCACAATAGGAGCCCAGTAGTACACAGACCTATCAAATGGAGGAACATTGCCTAGAATGGTACTCAAAGAAGCATCATCTTGAGCAGCTCCACTATACTGAGTATGCTCAACCTCTTGCTTAGTCCTCTAAGCATCATCCTCAGTCTCCTCCTCCATAGCAACATCAATAGCTTCTTCAACCTGTAAAAAAAAGGGCAAATGTCATATACAGTGATGAAAGAGATAAAGTAAAATGGTGATAGTAAGGAATGATGATAAAAAGCATACCTCAGCTAGGTCTATAGGAACCTACTCTAGGAGATTCTCCCAAATATACTCCTGATAGTGACGAGAACGCTCGAGCGAAATCAACGCATCATATCCCTCAAGAGCTGCTCTAAGCTCAAGACTAGTCATACTACAACTCCTTAACATTGAAGAGGGAATTGAAGAAGGAACATGCCTCTTAGAAGATCCCATATGCCAATGATAAACATGCTCACAAAGATACCACATCTGGTAACCATAACGAAAAAGCAAAATCCTCATAGTCTCAAGCTTCACAGTTGTAGTCATGAAATCATATCATTGGATGTTCTCAACACTAACTAGCCAATCTGATTTGACCTATAAATTCATTCAGATAAATTTTATTTAACTTTTAGGATCAATTAGACACTAAAAATTATATTTTTCTTACCAGATCCCACTCTAAGGAGTTTAGATAATCTCGATAAGTCTACAAGTCATACTTAATGCTAGCTAAGTGAGAAGAACCCCATCTCTGCATTAGAGGAAGATCCCTATCAAAGCTAATAGCACTGAAGCCTCAGATCACCTCGATCTCAATTCCCTAGATTTAAAAAGAAGCGATAGTTAAAATGAAAAGAAGGAGGTTGTAAAGGAGAAAAATTAAAAGAGGTACAAGACACATAGAAGATATACATGCAGGACGTGCTAAAAGCCACACATCGTCATGGCACCTCTACAGATAGTATCTAGTCTATAGCAGAGATAAGCAAGAGCTACATATCCCCAATCAAAAGTAGCGACTTTAGCAAGATCTTGAAAGGGACCGAGAAGAGCAATGCTAACCTCATAACTAGTCTCACAGAAAAGGGTAGTGCCTAGCAGTATCAATAAGAAGCATCTCGCCTTTTGAAGGATTTGACGAGGTGTAGTGGTAGGTAATATCCTAAAACCCTAAACAAGAGAAGAAAGAAGCACATTCTTCTGATTCTTCTATATCAGAACAAACCTAAGCAAGTCATGAATATAGCGACTCCTAGCATCCTCTGGAAGAGTGTAGTAGTGGATATCAAAGGGAACCAAAATACCCCTGAAAGTAATCCCAGTAATAGTAAAGAAGCTCATGGGGGAAATAGTCAGTTCACCCACTCGTGTATGGAAGGTATGAGTGGTATCCATTCACCTCTCGATAAGAGAAAAAAGTGAGTAATGGTCTGAACTACCTCGAGCAGTTGGTAGAGCAACAATGAAGCGCTGAAAGCCAGATGCCCATATATGTTGTACTACCTCTCTAGATAAATCATAAAAGAGTTCCTGAGCCAAGTGAAAGCAACCTCAGAACTTTAATGGTTTCTGAACAAAATTAAGAAAACAACAGGATTACTTTCTTCATAAACTCTTGATTTTTATCTATTTTTATTTTTGTTAAAAAAAAAGGATCAGAAGATTGGATTTTTGATCAAAAATCCAAAATTCTAATCGAAAATCTGATTACAATTTTGTTAGTCTTCTGTAATATGCAAATACCACCTTTTTAAATTGTTATCTCCAAATTAGCAATTTCATGCAATTTTATTCAATTTTGTATAAGCAAAAATTCTATAATTGCATGGATGAATATGTTAATTTATATATTGATAGGAATATATCTTTTTGCAGAATCAAACACAAAAGAAAAATTTACCTCATCTCCAACCTATGAGCATTTGTGGAGGTGCAAGAAAGTCAAAGGGAGCACCTCTTCTCCTTCATTAAGTCCCATTTTATTTTGAGGAAAATGTAGTCAAGATATGACCAAATCTAATTACCTAGAGCTGCTTCCACGTAGTCTGCGTCCTGGGTGAGCCATAGGATCAAATATATTATAAATTGGAGATCAGATGAAAGAATAATTGAAGAAATAATATTTCAAAATCAAGAGAAATGAAAAAAAAAAGAATGAAAGGGATGGGAGATGAAGAAATGAATCGGTAAAATGCAAAGTTTAGATTAAAATGGCAAACATCCACTTTAGTCCCTTAACTTTATTTGCATTCAAGTCCCTAATACTTTTTCTTGCAATTTAGCCTTAAATTGCAAAGCTACATTGTAGACACCTAATTTTAGGATGACATGTTGTGGATGCAGCAAAGGACTCCAATGATGAAAATGTCTTTGATGCTTAATCTTTAAAAACTTATAAGGGCTTTTAAAGGAAGAATTTAATGTTTTCAAGGACTAAATCGTAAAGTTCTTTTTAAGACCTAATTGCAAAATTTAAATTTTTTTGGGGGCCTTTTTTTAATTAAATGTTTACGCGTCGGAATTCCATAATTCTGATTGGAATTATGTAATTCTAATTGGAATTACATAATTCTGATAGGAATTACAATAATTCCGTTCCGATCGGGATTGTACAATTCCGATCGGAATTGCACAATCCCGGTCGGAATTGAACTTTTCCTTTTTTCTATTTCTAATTATTCCAATTTTAAGTGGTTTAAATTTCCTAATTAATTCAATCCTAAATTGGTTTAAACTTCCTAATTAATTTAATCATATTTGGTTCAAAATTCCTAAATACACTTTAGGAATGAGAATCACATTAGGATTAGGGTTAGGCTTCCTAGTTCCACTATAAAAAGGGAGCTAAGTAGAAGAGAAAAAAAAAGGAGGAGAAAAAAGGAGAAAAGAGGAGAAGAAGAGAGGGGCGTAAAAAAGGAGAGGAGATAAAGAAAATTGTGTTTTTATTTTTCTTTTATTTATTTTTAATCAAAAATTCTTTTGATTCATCAATTAATTCAAGACTTGTGGAGAATTTTTAAGGAGAAAGATTCGAAGACTTATTAAGACTGGTGAATCACAAATCTGAGGAGCACCTTAATCATCCATAAGCATACCATATTCTTTTATTTTTCTTTTATTTATTTGTTTATCTGTTTATTTATTTGTTTATTTATTATTCTATTTATTTTATCATAATTTATTCATTAATTATTATTTTATTTTTTTTATAGTGATTTTGGAAGAAAACACATGGTGATCATATGAGGGAGATGAATTTTATTGGAAATCCACAAAAGACCATGGATAAAGCCCCGTAGAGACTTAGTTTCTAGGGTTTTATTTTTTATTTTTTATTTTTATTTTTATTAATTATTTTATGAATTAATGTAATAGCCCCAATAGTGGGAATAGTAATAAAATTATGTATGTGGTTGCATGCTTTTTTTATTAAATTGGTTAGTAAAATTAGGTTTCAATTTGGTAATCATTTAAAATCAATGGGGGAAGTAGATTAATTTAGGTTGCATGTTAATAAAAATTAGGATTTTAGTAAAGATTAATTTAGTTATTTATTTGATCTTATTTAATTGTTTTTTTTTATGTTTTTTATTTGTTTTTGAGCTTATTTATTAGTTTTGTGTGTTTTGGGCTTTAAGCCCATTTTAGATTTTGATTTGTTTATTTCAGCCCATATCATTTAATAATTAATTAGGTTTAATTAATTAAAATATATTTTTAGGTCCATAATTAATTAGATTTTAGGTTAGAAATACCTTTAGGCCCATTTAATTAATTAGACATAGGCCCACTTAATTTAATTTAATTAATTTAGACTTAGCTCACTTAATTTAAGCCTTTTTCATAATTTGTAGATTTAAGATCATTATTTAATTAAAACATGTAGAATTAAGCTCATTAATTTAAATACCTTCATAACATGTAGAATTAGCCCCATTTTTAGAATTAAATTAGTAGACTTAGGTTCATTTAATTAAAATCAAAAGGAATTAAATCTTTAGGTTTACTTATAATTTAAAACATATAGACTTTAGCTCATTTATTTAAAATCCATGTATATTAGACTAACTTAGTGATTATGTGATTTATTAAATGCATTATTTACTTGTATATTTCATGACTAGTTTGCCTTAGAGTTTATTGTTTTGGGTTTATATGAAATTGCATGTAAATAGAGGATAAGATAGTAATTCATAAAGTAATTCTAAATGAACACAAGACTGAAAGAAGTTGGTATTCTGTATCCAGAATCTCCTGGTTGTGGTGCTAGCTTTCTTTTAGGGAATTGAGTACCACCTTTTCGATATGTCCCAGTTATTACCCTAGGTGGCGACTCCTCATCTCCATGCCATGTCTTTATGACAATGGTTAGTGTGTTCTCTAGAGCCCCGAGCTCAAATAGTGACGCAGTTGCTAAAATCTTGGGCGCGCGCTAAGCCCCATTGTCTACATACATGATTTGATAATTCATTGAATTATTAAATTTTTAGCATAAACGAAGGCAACATCATATGATCGAATGTAATGTATCCCTTCAATCCAAACTATACGACCAAGTATAGTCAACATTATACGACCGAGTATAATTCCGGACTATACGACCAAGTATAGTCAACATCATATGATCGAGTATGATGTATCATTTCAATATGGACTATAAGACCGAGTATAGTCATCATTATATGACCAAGTACAATATATCCCTTCAATCCAAACTATACGACCGAGTGTGATGTATCCTTTCAATCCAAACTATATGACCAAGTATAGTCAACATTGTATGACTGAGTACAATGTGTCCTTTCAATCTAAACTATACGATCGAGTATAGTCAACATCATACGACTGAGTATGATGTATCCTTTAAATCCAAACTATACGACTGAGTATGATGTATCCTTTAAATCCAAACTATACGACTGAGTATAGTCAACATTGTACGACCTAGTACAATGTATCCTTTCAATTCAGACTATATGACCAAGTATAGTCAACATCATACGACCGAGTGTGATGTATCATTTCAATCCAGACTATACAACTGAGTATAATTAACATTGTATAACCTAGTACAATGTGTCCTTTCAATCCAGACTATATGACCAAGTATAGCCAACATCATACGACTAAGTATGATGTATCTTTTTAACCCAAACTATACGACTAAGTATAGTCGACATTATATGACTGAGTATAATGCATCCTTTCAATCCAGACTATATGACCGAGTATAGTCAACATTGTATAATCAAGCACAATATGCCCTTTCAATCTAGACTATGCAACCAAGTATAGTTAACACTGTATGATCGAGTGCAATGTATCCTTTCAATCCAAACTATGCAACCGAGTATAGTCAACATCATATGACTAAGTGCAATCTATCCTTTTAACCCAGACTATTCGACTGAGTATAGTTGACATTGTATGACCAAGTACAATGTATCCTTTCATTCCATACTATAGGACTGAGTTTATTCAACATTGTATGATCAAGTGTAATGTATCCTTCTAATCTAGACTATACGATTGAGTATAGTCAACATCATACGACCGAGTGTAATGTATCCTTTCAATCCAGACTATATGACTATAAGCACTCAATTTTGGGATGCAATTCTGCACAATTACGACGTAAGCCCCTATGATGAAATTTATTCAAAAATTGAACTTGGTTGTTGATTTTCTGGACTTTAGGGTAATTGTAACATTTTTTAGGATTTGATTGCAAACAAGTCATTTTTTCAAGGGTCTTTTGGTAATTAAAAAAAAATTTTTAGATCGGCATTGTGTAATGCCGATCGGCATTGCACAGTACCGATGCGCAATAATTTCATTTTTTGATTTTTTTCACATTTTTTTCCTTATTTTTATCAATTTTTTTCAGTGTTTTAATTGGTTAAAAATTAAAATTTTATCGATTATCTGATAAGGTTTTTTTTTTAAACGCAGAAAGGCTTTTTTTTTTTGAAATCAAAACAAACACTATCTGATCATCAGTTCGTTCCTCCTTTGGAGGAAGTTTAGTACGCGCAGACTTTGCATTTAAAAGCAGAGTCTGCATGCGTGCATAAAAAAAAGAAAAAGGAAGGTTTTTGGTTAGGGGGGACTTCTTTTTCTTATGGTCTTCGAAAGGATTTTTTATAGGGAGAGACTGAGAGAAAGAAGACACAGTGAGAAAAAATAGACTGAAAGCATAAAACCCTAATTTTCGATACTGAAATTTCTGAAGGCAATAGTCCAAAATCAACAATATCTTAATTTTAACGGTGATAATCCAATCTAAGGGGCTCAAAAAAAGGCATTTGCACAACATCTCCAGTGTTATTCTTCTATTTCTTTTATTACCTTTTTTTATTATTTTCTGTTTATGTTGTTTTTTTTTTGTTATTGTTTTGATTATTTGATTTCATTGCTAATTTATTTATTTTTTTTTGTTGTTTTGATGTCCGTATGAGCATTAAGGAGGGGGAAACCGCCTATGTGTAATTGAACAGAGGATCCATGGAACTTGTACTGTTTTAATAATAGTTCTTAGGATTTTAATTTTTGTTATGCATTTTTGTATCCTGTGTAATTTATTTTAATTTCTGGATGTATAATTATTTAATTTTAATTTTGTACATAGTTTGTAATAGCCCCAGTAGTGGGAATAGTGAAAGATTTAAATTTCTGTACTTTAAAATTAATTAGTAATTAGGTTCAATTGGGTAAAAATCAATTAAAATTAATGGTGGCTTTAGTTAAATTAGGGTTTGCATGTAATGTTTGTTTGATCTATTTTTTGTGTTTTATTTATTTTGGCCTTGTTTTTTTCCTTGTTTTTTTTTATGTTTTTGGGCCCCAAGCTTACATTTAGGTCTAACCCACTAAATAAATAGGTTTAAAAATGGTTTAAGATTTTAAATAATTAAAATCAACTTAGGCTCATTAGGTTAATTAGATTTAGGCCCGCTTAGTTAATTAAAATTGTCTAGACTTAGCTCAGCCCATTTAATTGCATTTCTTTTAAAATAAATAGACCTAGGCCCACATTTCATTTAAAATAAAACCAAGTTAGACTTAGGCCCATTATTTAATTTCTTTTTTAAAATTGAATAAACTTAAGCCCATATCTTAGAAGAGTAAAAAATATAGATTTAGGCACATTAATTAATAAAATGTAGGCCCACTTTTTCACCTGTAAATAAAATGTAGATTTAGCTAACTTATTTAAATAAAATTAACATAGTTTAGACTTAGGGACAACGTGATCTTGAGTGCATTTTTCTTGTAATTTTATTGACTTGTTGCCTTTTCGGGTAGATGGATGTTAATTAAGGTTTAATTAAAATTGCATGTAATTAGAGGATGAAATAATTATTTGTAAAATTATTCTAAATGAACACGAGACTAAGAGAAGTTAGTATTCCGTATCCAGAATCTCCTGGTTGTGGTGCTAATTTTCTTTTAGAGAATTGAGTACCACCAATCAAATTGTCCCAGTTATTACCCTGGGTGGCGACTCCTTATCTCCACACCATGTCTTTGTGATAGTGGTTAGTGTGTTCTCTAAGGCCCTGAGCCTAAACAGTGTCGCGATTGCTAAAATCTTGGACGCGCACTAAACCCTGACGTCTACAGTGGTGACTCCACTGGGGATAAGAGATACTGATTCTACTTGTGTTCTTTAGAATTGTTTTATCAATTATTATTTCATTCTTGTATTCATTCTGCATGTCCCTACTAAACCGATGGCATTGGTTTATGATTCCATGATTCCACTAGCTTCATGGGGTTATAGATTGGCTAACCATCACCCTTAGCCTTAACTCGGTTCAAGAGAGATTACCGGGCTCATCTGACCAGAGTCTGTAACCTAAGTCCCTAAGGGGGGGTAATCTTCTCTCGAGTTGGTAAAGGATGTTGGGCCCCTCTGACCTTGGCCTGTAACTTAAAGTCCATAATGGAGAGCATCTTGCTAAGGGAACCCTAACTTTTCACTGGACCCTAACCACATATAATGGCCTAATTACTTCCCCTAGGATCTTCACCCAAAGTGCTTGTTTATTTGAATTGCCATGAGGTATTTCTATTTATAAAAGCCCAGGCCTATACCTTTGAAGCTCATTTAGGCTAATAAGGATTAGGCTAGACCTTTATATTTAGAAATACTGCTTCTATGCTTTTTTCTTTTAAGAGAGATTTGGTATGCGCGTCTGCTCTTAATATCCCTGTTGATATGAAGGCCAAGACCAAAAATCCTAGGAAAGAAACTCGCCATTGAACACGTGTGTGGGAGGAATAAGGTTGGAAGGCTTATGCTTGCATGTTTCTTGTTGATTGCTTCTTGATACTTGCTACTTGCTAAGTGCTTGCCTGCTACTTGTTGCATAGCACATGCATCATGCATACATGCAGTCCATGCATCATACTAATACCTTATTTTGTAGCCATCATAGATTCATCCGGGTCTTCTCGTATTTGGGGACGAAGAGGTGGCAGATTGACCAGGGTTGATTTAAATCCGGAGTCCATAGCTCAAGACATTCTTCACAGACTGGAGAGACTGGAGGGTAATCCAATTAACCACCCACTATTCCTAGAAGCTGAATTAGCTCAAACTAAACAAACTGAAATGGAACAACAACCAGAGATGTGACCTTAGAGGACATTAAGGAGCTTTGATGGATGACATGAGAGCTATGATGGAAGATGAGCTGAGATAGGCTTTGGTCGGACTAGTGCAACCTATTATTGGACAACCACCTGCTGCTGTTATTGAACAACCACCTGCTGCTACTATTGAACAGCCACCTGTTGTAGGAGCTCCACCTATTGTTGTAGCTCCTCCACCTACTGCTAACAATGCTGGGGGGTAACCTGCTCCTAGAAATGTGCCTGCTACTGATGTGAGAATGGAAGACATTGAAAACTACATGGTAGAAAAGGCAAAGAGAGAGTCACTTAAATTGGTTCAAGACCTTGACTCTAAGCAGATGCAAGCATTGACTCAGAAAATGTCCAAGATGGAAAAGCTGATTAAAGGACAAGGAATGAGATATTCTTTTGACTTTGATGACATGATGCAAATGGAGGGAGATAAGCTGCCTGAAAAATTCAAAATGCCTCAACTATAAAATTTTGATGGAGAGGAGATCCAAGGATTCATTTGAGTCAATACACCACAACCATGATCACTACTAAAGCACCATTGTCAGTAGTTGCTAGGCTGTTTGTGTTGTCCCTAGAAGGATTGGCTGTGAACTAGTACCATGGGTTAGAAAAGTCTATTAGAGCTGACTAGAAGGAACTATGTACTGCATTCTTGAAGCAATATGATTATAACACTCGATTGGAAGTGTCAATTAGGGATTTGGAGTTGACTAAATAGAAATCAAATGAGTCCTTTTCTGATTTCTTAACTCATTTCATGAATAAAGCATGGATGATGAAAAATAAGCTTACTGAGAAGGATCAAGTTAGAATGATAGTCCATAATGTGTCACCTAATTTGGTCGAGAGGCTACAGATGATAAATCCCAAAACCTTTGTGGATTTGTATGATGATGGGTTACAAGTTGAGGAAATTGAGAGTGAGAAAAAGAAAACTGTTAGAGGCACAGGAACTCGAAACTACCCAACTGGGGGCATACAACAAGGAAGTACTAGTCGAGTTGTAGAAGTGTGTGCAGTTCAGCAACCCCGAAGGTTATCCAACTTTAACCAACCACTTTCCAAAGTCCTAGAGAGGCTAATCCAAAAAGGCCTACTCCGACCTTTAACCTTTTCCAAACCCCCGAATCCAAATCTCCCTGGTTATGATCCAAACAGTTACTATAAATTCCACCAAGTTGCTGGCCATCCCACAAACAATTGTATTCACCTAAAACATGAGATCCAAAACCTGATAGACTCCGGAAAAATCATCGACCCTGAAAAATCAAACTCTAACCAAACACCAGAAACAACCCTTTCCCAAACTACCAAAATGTTCCACCACCAGCCACCATGATGATCAACTCAAGAGTTAGTGAGGAAGAAGTGCTAAGCTCCTTTAAGGACCTAAACCCTATTCCCAATGGAGAACCTTTTGGACAACCACAGAGAGGAGTGGAAGATTTACTGGGCCAGCCCTCAGGCAAGTTTGATTACAGAGTATTTTACTCGAAACCACCCTCTGTTGATATCCCTATTGAATCAATTGAGCCCTCAGGTTAAGGAGATTAGTTTGATGATAAGCCAGTAAAAGAAGAGCCTGAAATTCCTGAGTAGTCGCTAAGAGGAGTTGAAGATCTGTTGGGACAAACTTCGGGCAAGTTCGATTATAGAGTGTTCTATTCTAAACCCGCTTCTGCTGACATCCCCATTGAATTGATTGTGCTGACAGGATGGGGTGATGAGTTTGAAAAAGATGAATTCTTAACCCCGAAAATGTCCCAAGAAGAGGTTGAAGAGCTGCTAAGTTAACATATGGACAAGTTGAGGTAGTTGAAGGGAAAAGAAACATGCACAGTGGAAGTTTGGAAAAATGGAAAAAAAGAACGGATCGTTGGGGCTGTGGACATCTGGATGATTTTGATGAAGAAAAACCCACTGGAGTCGATGTATGGAGTGATACTCCAAATGTAAATCATGTTACTAGAAGCGGGAGGAATTACCGGGTAGCAGAAAAGCAAAATGAAAGAGTAGCAGAAAGAGAAGAAACAGAAGATGCAGAAGTAGAGGAAGGATAGAAAGAAGACCTAATCCTGGAACAACTCAAGAAGGCTAAAGCGAGTGTGAGCATCTGGGAACTACTGATGCATTTAGGTAGCCATAGAAGGGCTCTGGTTAAAGCTTTGTCAAACATGAGCATTGAAACAGCCGCTACTCCAGAAGTTATGGTGCCAAAGGTTACAGAAAAGAAACATGGGCTGGTAGCATTCTCAGATGATGACTTGCCTTTGGAGGGAAGAAATCATAATAAGGCATTATTTATCCCAACTGAAGTAAAAGGGAAGGAAACCAACTTTGTGATGGTGGATGATGGTTCAGCTATAAATGTATGCCCACTAAAGATCCTACCTAATCTGGGTCTGAAAGTAGATGACTTGATGGCTTCAAACCTTATAATCAGAGCTTACGATGACAGTACCAGGAATGTGGAAGGAACATTTCAAGCTTTGGTCAAAACAGGGCCTGTAAAGTCAACTATTGAATTTACTGTACTAGACATCCCTATTACCTATGCCCTGCTGTTGGGAAGGCCGTGGTTTCATGCCTTGGGAGGAGTACCTTCAACAGTGCACCAGAAAATAAAATTCCCTCATGAAGGAGATTTCATGACAATATAAGCTGGAACCAATGCAGCTGTGGCAGCCATACTTGATAAATAGAAGCAAGTGTGTGTTCCGCCTGGATTCCAAGTCATTGGAATATTTGATGAGATAGATCCCAGGGTTGCAAAAATAATGGAAAGCATGAATTATTGACCTGGACAGGGGCTCGGGAAGAATGAACAAGGAAGCCCTAAGCCCCCGAACATTAAAACCTAGGACCATACGAAGGGTTTGGGATATACTAAGGCAGGACCGGCTAGTAAAGGAGCAAAGAACAAAGAGAAAGCAAAAAGAAACAAGCCTTTGGGAAGGATTGGACCACTAAGTGAGAATTTCATCAAGCCAAAGGAAGGCAAGTATTATCTAGGCACCAAAGAATCTGTTAACGTGGCTGGAAAAGATGTCCCTGGATTTGAGATCTTCAAGGAGCAGATTGTGGAAAGCCTAGTGACCAACAACAAAGAGGAAGTCATGAAGCAAGTAATTGAAAGGATGGGTGATGATGTCGTTAAAGAGCTGCTGTGTCTACCACCTGAGAAGGAACTACCCCAAGACTTAGCTACTGTCATTAGTGATAGTTTCATTGATGTTTTTTATGAAGAAACTGATGTAATAACGTCCGATCTTTATGAGAACGAAGATGTTATTTTTCCTATGGTCAATGATATGAATGCTGGTTTTGCTTACTTATGTGATGTGCATCCTGATAGTTCTGTGCATTATAATTTTGATCGGTCATGCATGTTTGACATTAATTCAATTCAATTCGATTCATTTAACATGGGCACAAATGATAATCCAAAGAACATTTCTATATCACATGATGTAACTCCTGAAGAGAGAAAAAATTTTGAGAGAATATTAATAAAAAGAAAGGTAGTATTCGCTTGGACTTATGAAGACATGCCAGGTTTGGATAGGGAAATAGCAGAGCATCATATTCCAACTCATCCAGAAACCAAGCCGGTTAAACAGAAATTGCGCGGATTAAGACCATAATGGATAGAAAAGATAAGGGAGGAAATTGCCAAGCAAATACAGGCTAACTTCCTAGAAGTAGTAGACTACCCTCAATGGCTAGCAAACATAGTACATGTTCCTAAGAAGGATGGCAAAGTACGAATGTGTGTAGATTTTAGGGATCTAAACAAAGCCTGTCCAAAGGATGACTTCCCGTTACCTCACATTGATGTAATAGTGGATAGCGCTGCAGCAAGTACAATGTATTCTTTTATGGACGGATTTTTCGGGTACAACTAGATTATGATGGCAATCATGGATAAGATTAAGACAACTTTCATTACAGAATAGGGAACCTATTGTTACAAGGTGATGCCTTTTGGACTGAAGAATATAGGTGCAACTTACCAAAGAGCCGCTACTGCACTTTTCCATGATATGATGCATAAGGAGGTTGAAGTGTATATGGAATACATGATGATTAAATCAGAGACAAGAGGAGGACATTTTGAAGCCTTAGACAAATTCTTAGCCCGAATTGAAAGGTACAACCTGAGACTCAACCTGAAGAAGTACATTTTTGGGGTTACTTCAGGGAAGTTATAAGGACATATAGTGAGCAGCCGAGGAATTGAAGTGGATCTGGATAAAGTGAAAGCCATCCAGGAAATGCCGGCACTAAAGATGGAGAAAGAAGTAAGAGGATTCCTTGGTAGATTGTAGTATATTAGTAGGTTTATCGCAAAACTCACTAACATTTGTGACCCTATCTTTAAGCTCTTAAGGAAAGATTAGCCGATTAAGTGGAATGATGATTGTCATAAAGCTTTTGATAAGATTAAGGAGTATCTTGTTAATCCACCTGTTCTGAAACCACCTAGACAGGGTAAGCCATTGGTTTTGTACTTGGCTTTAGAAGAGAATGCAATAAGGGCAATGTTAGCACAAGAAGGGTCAGATGGAATAGAGCACGCAGTATACTACTTGAGCAAGAAGTTTATGCCGTACGAGGAAAAATATGATTTAGTAGAAAAGACATGTCTGATCATGATTTGGGCTATAAGAAAATTGAGGCATTATTTTCAATCTTACAAGGTTCAAGCTATTTTAAGAATAGACCCTCTAAGGTATCTGTTTCAAGCATCGACTTTAACTGGAAAAATGTCTCGATGGTTGGTACTCTTAACTGAATTTAATATAGAATACATTACTACAAAGGTAATCAAGGGAAGAGTAATAGCAGAATTCTTAGCTAAGAATGCGATTAAAGATGAAGAGCAGTGGAATTTGGAGTTTCCAAATGAGAACTTAGCAGTTGTAGAGCACCAGGAGTGGAAACTTTACTTTGATGGAGCTGTAAACAACAAAGGAGCTGGATTGGGAGTGATTCTTGTTATACCAGAAGGAGAAACCATACCAATGGTAAAGAAATTGGATTTCAAGGTCATAAACAATATGGCCGAGTATGAAGCATGTATCTATGGGATTGAGGCGGCTGTGGCGGCTGTGGCAGCTGGAGCAAAAGATTTGTTGGTCTATGGAGATTCAATGTTAGTCATCAATCAGGCTAATGAAGAATGGGAAGTAAAAGAGGAAAGGCTGAAGCTTTATATCTGCTATTTGAAAGCCTTAATGAAGAATTTCACCAAATGTCTCTTTATCCATCTATCCAGAGATGATAATCAGATGGCGGATGCACTTGCAACACTCTCTTCAATGTGGGATGGTGCAACTGGGTTGGCTATGAAACCTTCAGTGATCATGAAATCTAAAGCACCGTGTTATGGGGGTGAGCAGATTATGAATGTTCAAATGGGGCCCGAAGAAAAGCCTTGGTTTTATGATGTCCAGAAGTTCATTGAAAAGAGAATTTATCCAGATGAAGTGACCACGAAAGAAAGATATGCTCTTCGTGTTCTTGCACGTAACTATGCAAGTCATGATGGGGTATTATACAAAAGAATACCGAACGGGATGCAGCTCAGGTGTCTCAAAAAGGATGAAGCTGAAGAGGTGATGCAAGAGATTCATGCAGGGGCTTACGATTCTCATATAAACGAGATGATTCTAGTAAAGAAGATACTCAGACAAGGGTATTACTGGACGACTATGGAACAGGATTGTATCAGGACAGTAAAATAATGCCATTAGTGTCAGATCCACGGGAATCTTAGTCACATGCCTCCAACAGTGCTGAATAGTTTATCATCCCCTTGGCCCTTTGCAGCATGGGGAATTGAATCATAAGAGAAATAAGACCGACAAGTCCATGCTTATAAATACATATGGTGGCAATCGATTACTTTTTGAGATGGGTAGAGGCAGAATCTTTCAACACTCTGAAAGCAAAACAGATAGCACGGTTCATCGAGAAGAGCCTTATTTACAGATATGGGGTTCCACATCAGGTCGTGATAGATAACGGGGTTCAATTTCAAGCAGAAACAGTAGAGTTGCTACAAAAGTATGGGATTGAACACCATAAATCTTCGCCTTATCGCCCTCAAGCTAATGGAGCAGTGGAAGCAGCTAATACAAATATCAAGAAAATCCTTTCTAAGATGGTTAAAACTAATAAGGATTGGTCTGAATATCTTCCTTTTGCCTTATGGGGATATAGGACTACTGCTCGAACTGCCACATGCCAAACACCGTTCTCATTGGTATATGGTTGTGAAGCAGTTTTGCCCATAGAAACTGAAATTAAATCCTTGAGAGTAGTCATGGAAGCTAAAATAACTGAGAATGAATGGGCATAGAAAATATATGATCATCTAGTATCTCTAGATGAGAAAAGGATGGATGCTTTATTCCACACTCAAATATATCAGAGAAGGATAGTAAGGGCATTTAATAGGAAGTTTAAGCCTGGGAAGATCAAAGCTGGAGATATGGTGCTGAAACAGTCTAGAGCCGTGGTGTTCGATCCAAGAGGTAAATTTAGACCGAATTGGGAAGGACCATACTTAGTCAAATCGATCTTACCTAAAGGAGCTGTTAAGATATTAGATCTTGAAGGGAATGAGTTTATGGAACCGGTCAATATGGATCACCTCAAGAAGTACTACCTGTAAAAAAAATAAATAATAAATAAATAAATATGAATAAAAGTAGAATAAAGAAAATAAATTCTGCTGGCTAGAAAACCTAAAAAGGCTAGTCAGACAAAAGTTAGGACATTCCCATTGTTCAGAAAACCCGCAAAGGGCTGACAGGCAAAAATTAGGGAAATAAATAAAAAAATAATGGTCCGCTGATTAGAAAACCCGTAAAGGGCTAGTTAGGCAAAAATTAAGGAAATAAAATATGAGTGAAAAATATTCAATTAGAAAATCCATGAGGACTAGCTGATAACAGGAGTTATGTCATGTAATGTATTAAATGTACTCATTTTGGCCTTAATTAATGAATGAAATTGAAATTGAAGTCTTGTTAAACTTTGCATATCCTTCTTTCTTATAAAGCATAAGTACTTGAAAGAATAATAAAACATAAAAAAGCCTAAAACTAGCTCTATGAGACCATTCTATCTAGTGATGTCTTTGTTTCTTCCTTTGCGATCCATCATACAAAGCTTGAGTCCTCTTGTACCTAGCAAATCCTGGTGGTTCTGTCTTTTGGATAACAACCCAAGTTTTGTAATCATCATCAGTAGTAACATCCACATCCAGGTGTATGTTCCGTTCAAGGCTCTACAAGGCCATAAGCTCCTAATCTTATCCAGAGAATATTATCTCAAAGGAAAGCCTTCAAAGTCAGTCAGAACAGTAATGATGAACTGAAGGCGACCATATTGACTGCAAAGGCATAAAGGGGTAAAAAAGGTAGAGAAGTGCAGCCAGGAATAGGAACACAGTGCTCATACAGCTTAATAGTCATGAACTTCAATCTCCACCAATGGCAGACCCATGTAATCTCAGCATTTGAAATCTTCTTCAACCAGTCAACCCATTGGTCTATAGAACATTTGCCCTTCATTCTCAAAGGATGAGATTGTAGCTGATGAGGTTGATAAGTCAAAGGATTAGGGGGTACATTAAGCAAGCTCAGCTTTTCCTATAACCAAGTCTAAAAAAAATCCATTAAAGTGCAAAACACTATTTCAGTTCTATCTAACAGTGTTCGAGATAATACAGGAATAAAAATAGCAATACAATAGAGAGCAGTCAGACACAAGCACACAGAAAGTCAGGAATACAAAAGCTCTAAATAATTCATCTCGTGCTTTGATATCAGGCCATGGGCTCCATCCTCTGGTAGGGTCATCAGGATGATAAGTGTCTGGAGATTTAGCAGATGAAATCCCAGCACTATACGAATCAAAGCCCAAGTCTGCAAGCTACCAACGAAGCGTCTCATTCTCCTGCTCTAGACCGCTTGAATAGCTCTCCATAGAAAACACCATGTCATATGCATTACATGCATACATTTGCATTGTCTCAATGAGGGCACTTGCCCACCAACTGTCTGTAACCTGCATTGTAAATAATCTCTGAGATGAGACAAGTCCATATAAATATTCTGTCTATGTCCAGGGAATCTGTTTTGTAAAATTTTATTAATATCAATGTCAAGTGTATAGATCCATATAAGAAATAAAGCAAACAAACTCACATGAGAAGCATCTGGTGGGTAAAATCTAGGAAATTGAGCATCATTAAACTGCATATGCTACTCAATTGGAGCCTGAACAATAGGAGCCCAGTAGAACATAGACTTTTCTGGAAGAGAGACATCGCCAAGCGTAGCACCGATAAAGGCCCCATCGTGACTAGCCCTGACGTGCTGAGCAGGATGACCAGGACTAGGTTTGGGCTTAGGGCTCTCAATCTCTGGAGCAATCTCAGTCTCCTCATCGATATCAACAGGAGAGCAAACCTCCTTAAATTGTAAAGAGAAGGAGTGAGTCATAGGTTCTAGAAACAGAAGCTGAAATAATGTGAAATTACCTCATCATTGTTAATAGGAACATGCTCCAGGAGGCTCTCATGAATAAACTGCTGATAATGTCGAGAACGCTCAAGGAAATTTGAGGCAGCATATCCCTATAATGCATCTCTCAGCTCTGAACCCACAAGATGCGAGTTGTGGAGCATAGAGGAGGGCACATCAAATGGAATGCAATGTTGAGAAGGGCCAGCAGACCAGCGATACACTCGCTCCCTTAGATACCACATCAAATAGCCATAACCAGAGAGTAGGATCCTCATAGGCTCTAAGCAGGCTGCAGCCGCCATGAAATCATATCGTTGGATGTCCTCAGCACCCTCTAACCAATCAGAATTTATCTGCAATTTATGTAAATTAAATCAAATTTCTATTAAACTGTAGCATACTAATGATTTTATTTTTCCTTACCAGGTGCCACTCGACAGTGTTCAACTAATCACGGTACGTCTGCAAAGTGTTCCTGTTGCTAGCAAGGTGAGAAGAACCCCATATCATCATCAGAGGAAATATCCTATCAGAACTAATAGCGTTAAAGCCTCGAATCAGCCCGATCTCTATGCTCTAGATCTGAAAAAAAGGGAACACATTAGAAAAAGTAAAGAAGAGCAAAACTATAGAGATCAAATGAAGGAGAACATACATGCAAGACGTGCCAAAAGCCATACATCATGACAGCACCTCTACAGACAGTGTCCAATCTGTAATAAATGTAAGTAAGTACAACAGATCCCCAATCTAATGTGGCAACTCGATCCAAGTCACAGAGAGGACCCAACAGAGCAATACTGACCTCATGACCGGTCTTGCAAAAGAGGGTCGTGCCTAATAATATCAAGAGGAAACACCTTGCCTTATGAATAATCTGACAAGGAGTCAAAGTAGGAAGGCATCTAAATCCCTCAACCAATGATGAAAGAAGAACGTTCTTCCGATTCTTCCATGCTGGGGCGAACCTGATCAAGTCACGCACGTATTGACTCCATGCATGCTTTGGAAGACTACAATAGTTGATTTCAAATGGAACTGGGGATCCCCCAAAGGCAATCCCAGTGATAGCAGAGAAGCTCATAGGCGAAATAGTTAGCTCACCCACATGAGTATGAAAAGTGTGGGTAGTATCCATCCAGCGCTCGATCAAAGCAAATAAAGAGTAACGATCAGATCGGCCTTGAATAGTCGGAAGTGCAGCGATGAAACGCCTAAATCTGGAAGCCCAAATCAGATGTGTCACCTGTTCCAGCAGTCCATGAAACATTTCTCGGGCTAGATTGAAATAGCCCGTGAACTTCATTGGACACTATTTTGATTTCAAAAAGAAAATAATAATTAATTAATTGAAAGATTAATTAATTAATCAAAGAACTTAAATTGAAGGATTTGATTAGTTAATTAATTAATTAATTGCCTTAAAAAAAATTCTGATCGACAATACAGATTGCCAATCGACAATCTAGAATGCCGATCGACATTCCAGATTGTTGATCGGCAATCTACCTTGCCGATCGACATTAACCCGATCAATCAGAAATCTGGAATTCCGATCGGAATTCCAGACATCCGATCCTCCATTTTGACAACCCGGGAGTCAAATTTCATATTTTCAGAGTTAATTTCAATTTGTCATATTAATTTCTGACTAACATACACGTTAATGTCAATTTCTACTCTGCAACTAACTCTAATTACTGATTATACAAGTAATATTTTTGCAAAAATAAACAGAAGCAAGAAAAGTTACCTCATTACCCACATCTCTGCACTTGTGGGTATATAAATGAGTCAAGGGAAAGATAGATGAGTCTTCTCAAAGTTCCAAATTATTCTAAGGAAAATGAAGAGGAAAAATCCTCTAACATTCTGAAGCCTCAGCTCCCCCATGTTGTCTACGTGATGAGGAGGCCATAGGATTAGACGGATTACAAATCGGACAACAGATGGTGAAGAAATCAAGAAAAGAAAAATCAAAATCAAGTAAAAAAAAGAAGAAGAAAAGAATGGGAAGAGAAGAGAAGTGATCGGCAAAAGGGAAAGAATATATAAAATGGAGAATATCCATTTTAATCCTTTCAATTTATTTACTTTTTATCTATCTTTTCTTTCTTGCAGTTTGGTCCATAATTGCATTCTGATTAGGAACATGTTCCTAATTAAATCATGACATTCATCAAATTAATAATTCATTGAATTATTAAGACTGAATAATCAATCTGTGATCCTGAATCTTCTGTTAAATACAGAATACAGAACAAGATTACAGAACTCATTTTTTTCATTTTACATGCATGATTTCAATCAAAGGTTTCATATGCTGCACAATAGCTATGATATGAATTTCAAATCATTATGTTATGTACTGCATAGTAGTCATAACCTTCATTATGTTATGTACTGCATAGCAGTTATAACATAAATTTTCAAATTCCTCATTGCTAGACATTCCACAGGAACTATAGCAAGTTTTCATTTCAATTACACTAGACGTCCCATAGGGAATATAGTGTGCATCGTTAGACATTCCATAGGGAATATAACGATATTTTAATTCAAGACTATATGACCGAGTGTAGTTGGCATTGTACGACCGAGTGCAATGTATCCTCAACCGATTATACGACTGAGTATAATCGGCATCATACGACCGAGTATGATGTAAATTTTTTTCAATTCAAGACTATACAACCAAGTGTAGTCGGCATTGTGCGACCGAGTGCAATGTATCCTCAATCAATTATATGACCGAGTATAATCGGCATCATACGATCGAGTATGATATAATTTTTTCAATTCAAGACTATATGATCAAGTGTAGTCGGCATTGTACGACCGAGTGCAATGTTTCCTCAATCGATTATACAACCGAGTATAATCGGCATCATACGACCGAGTACGATGTAATTTTTTCAAATCAAGACTATACGACCAAGTGTAGTCGACATTGTATGACCGAGTGCAATGTATCCTCAATTGATTATACGACCGAGTATTATCGGCATCATACGACTGAGTATGATGTAATTTATTTGAATTCAATTACACTAGACGTCCCACAAGGAATATAGTGTGCATTGTTAGACGTCCCATATGGAATATAACGAAATTCATCATTGCTAGACGTTCCACAGGAACTATAGCAAGTTTTCAACTTATCATCACTAAATGCCCCATAAGGAATATAGCGAAACTCATTGGCATAAAGTCTACTAGACGTTCCATAGGAAATATAGTTCAACTTATCAAACACTACACCTTGCTCAACAGTTTAAGCATCAATCTATCACTTAGGATACAATCGAGTGTCCTAATTTCTTTCTTTCGAAATTGTGTGCTTCTTTTGCTTTGCAGCAATTTCTCAAGCAAATAGCGACAAAGGGGGGCAACTGTAAGCACCCAATTTCGGGATGCAATTGTGCACAATTGCGACGTAAGCCCCAATGATGAAATTTATTCAAAAATTGAACTTAGTTGTTGATTTTCTGGACTTTAGGGACTAAATTGTAACATTTTTTAGGATTTGATTGCAAATAAGTCATTTTTTCAAGGGCCTTTGGGTAATTAAAAAAAATTTTAGATTGGCATTGGTGTAATGCCGATTGGCATTGTACAATGACGGTCGGCATTGCACAATATCGATGCGCAATAATTCCATTTTTTAATTTTTTCGCATTTTTTTTCCTTATTTTTATCAATTTTTTCAGTGTTTTAATTGGTTAAAAATTCAAATTTTATCCTTGATTATCTGATAAGGTTTTTTTAAAATGCAAAAGGCTTTTTTTTTTAAATCAAAACAAACGCTATCTGATCATCAGTCTGTTCCTCCTTTGGAGGAAGTTCGGTACACGCAGACTCTACATTTAAAAGCAGAGTCTGCATGCGTGTGTAAAAAAAAGAAAAAGGAAGGTTTTTGGTTAGGGGGACTTCTTTTTGTTCTGGTCTTCGAAAGGATTTTTTACAGGGAAAGACTGAGAGAAAGAAGACACAGTGAGAAAAAATAGACTAGAAGCATAAACCCCTAATTTTTGATACTGAAATTTCTGAAGGCAATAGTCCAGAATCAACAATATCTTAATTTTAATGATGATAATCCAATCTGAGGGGCTCAAAAAGGGGCATTTGCGCAGCATCTCCAATGTTATTCTTCTATTTCTTTTATTACCTTTTTTTATTATTTTCTGTTTATGTTGTTTTCTTTTATTTTTGTTATTGTTTTGATTATTTGATTTCATTGCTAATTTATATTTTTTTTGTTGTTTTGATGTTCGTATGAGGATTGAGGAAGGGGAAACTGCCTATGTGTAATTGAATAGAGGATCCATGGAACCTGTACTGTTTTAATAATAATTCTTAGGATTTTAATTTTTGTTCTGCATTTTTGTATCCTGTGTAATTTTTTTAATTTCTGGATGTATGTTTATTTAATTTTAATTCTGTACGTAGTTTGTAATAGCCCCAGTAGTGGGAATAGTGAAAGATTTAAATTTTTGCACTTTAAAATTAATTAGTAATTAGGTTCAATTGGGTAAAAATCAATTAAAATTAATGGTGGCTTTAGTTAAATTAGGGTTTGCATATAATTAATTTAGGTTTTTTTTAGAAAATCACCGTAATGTTTGTTTGATCTATTTTTTGTGTTTTATTTATTTTGGGCTTGTTTTTTATGTTTTGGGCCCCAAGCCCACATTTAGGTCTAACCCACTAAATAAATAGGTTTAAAAATGGTTTAAGATTTTAAATAATTAAAATCAACTTAGGCCCATTAGGTTAATTAGATTTTAGGACCGCTTAGTTAATTAAAATTGTTTAGACTTATCTTAGCCCATTTAATTACATTTCTTTTAAAATAAATAGACCTAGGCCCACATTTCATTTAAAATAAAACCAAGTTAGACTTAGGCCCATTAATTTAATTTCTTCTTTAAAATTGAATAAACTTAAGCCCATATCTTAGAAAGAATAAAAAATATAGATTTAGGCTCATTAATTAATAAAATGTAGGCCCACTTTTTCACCTGTAAATAAAATGTAGATTTAGCTAACTTATTTAAATAAAATTAACATAGTTTAGACTTAGGGACAACGTGATCTTGAGTGCATTTTTTCTTGTAATTTTATTGACTTGTTGCCTTTTCAAGTAGATGGATGTTAATTAAGGTTTAATAAAATTGAATGTAATTAGAGGATGAAATAATTATTTGTAAAATTATTCTAAATGAACACGAGACTAAGAGAAGTTAGTATTCCGTATCCAAAATCTCCTGGTTGTGGTGCTAATTTTCTTTTAGAGAATCGAGTACCACCAATCAAATTGTCCCAGTTATTACCCTGGGTGGCGACTCCTTATCTCCACGCCATGTCTTTGTGATAGTGGTTAGTGTGTTCTCTAAGGCCCTGAGCCTGAACAATGTCGTGGTTGCTAAAATCTTGGACGCGCACTAAACCCCGCCGTCTACAACGACCAAGTATAGTCGACATTGTACGACCGAGTATAATGTATCTTTTCAGTGAGTACTATATGACCGAGCATAGTCAACATTATACTACTGAGTGTGATGTATCCTTTCAAATCAATGTTATACATCCGAGTATAGTGTTTCCTCAGATGTTTTAGGATTAGGCCTAGTGTTGTACAACAACACAACCATTCATCGTGAACTGACGATCGCTTGCAGGCAAAAGCCTTAAGAAGCACAAGTAAGTATCTAAACTTTTGTTCCTAAAAAAAAGTGTGTTTATTTGCTTTATTGTAATTTTCAAGCAAACAGTGACAAAGGGGGTTAACTATAAACACTCAATTTCAGGATGATGAAGTGTAGATGCGACAGACGATTCTGATGATGAAAATGTTATAAATAGGTCTTCAATACTTGAAGTTTGAAACCTCAAAATTCTAAATGTATTTTCAAAAGAGTTTAATTAGTTTTTTAAAGTCTTAATTATAATTTTTTTTAGGACCTATTCAAAAATTCTAAATTCTTTCAAGGGTTTTTTTTGTAATTAAAAGTAAAAAAAAATTAAAATTTTATAATTCTGATAGGAATTACATAATTCTAGTCAAAATTATGCATGTTTCATCTTATTATTTGATTTGATTTTTATTTTATTTCAATAAAAAATTTGGTTTCCTAAATTTTTATTAGTCAAATAGTATTTATTTGAATTTTCCAGCAACTAAAGTCCTTTTAAAATAAAAAATCTATGAAAAAAAAATCCAATAGGATACATTTTTTAGCTAGGTTTTTCCTATAAAAGATAAGCTTGAGCTCTTATAAAAAAGGGGGGAAAGAATACATAGAAGAAAACACTCACACAGACAAGAGAGAGAGAGAGAGCAACACGGGGACTTTCTTTGGATGACCTTTCTTTTTTCCTACATTTTTTGGCTTTTGGTAGTACATAAAATATATATATTTTTTCTTTGATTTACTAGTTTTCTTTTGAAGTAAGGAGTAATAGACTTTTGAGAAGAATAACAAGATTTTTGTAAACCTACTTAACAAATAATGGTGGTTTATCCTAGTCTGAGGAGCAACTCATATTGTATCCATAATCATTATCTTCCTTCCTCCTTTCTTTTATTTTTATTTTATTATTTCAATTTTATTAAATTTTTATTGTTGTTTTATTCACTAGTCATTGTTTGTTCTTTTGTTGGTGATTATGGAGGAGATTACATGATGATCTTACTTGGAGAACAAAATTCATGAAGGTCCGTAGAATGCCATGGATTGAACTTTGTAGCTATATATAGTTTTTAGATTTTTTTATTTATTTGTTCATTTTTGTTTTAATTTTGTTTAATTTTATTATTTTTGGGATTGTGTTAATTTTTCTTTTCTTATTATTTTCAATAGATCATTATAATAGCCCCAATAGTAGGAATAATGAAATCATGTGTGTGTGATTGTTTGTTTTATTTTAATTAATCAGTTCATAAAATTAGGGTTTAAATTGGGTAATTGATTAAAATTAATGGCTATAGAAATCCTTAGGTTGTTTAATTAAAATTTAATTAGATTTAAGTGGACAGAATTAAGGTTGCTCATGAATTATTTTATTTTATTTTACTTGTTTGTTTAGAGTGACCTTAATTAGGGTTTTTAGAATAGATTTAATTGATTGTTTAGTCTTTTATTTGATTTTTTTTATTGTTTTTGGGCTTATTTGTTTATTTTTATGTGTTTTGGGCCCTAAGCCCATGTTAGGCCATTTCAATAAACTTTGGTCTAGATTTTAAAAATGCATTTTAGGCCCATAATGAATTAGACTTAGGATAGAGATAACTTAGGCTCATTTAGTTAATTTAGACATAGGCCCACTTAATTTAACTAATTTAGACTTAGCTCATTTAATTTAAGACTTTTCCGTAATTTGTAGACTTAAGATCACTTTAGAATTAAAATATATAGATTTTGCCCATTTAATTAAAATCAATGTAGATTATACTAATTTAGGGATTGCGAATTTAAATAAATATATTGTTTACATATATTTTTCATGACTAGCTTGCCTGGAGTTAATTATTTTAAATAAGGGTTAATATGAAATTGCATGTAAATAGAGGGTAAGATAGTAATTCATAAAGTATTTCTAAAAGAACACAAGACTGAAAGAAGTTGGTATTCCGTATCCAGAATCTCCTGGTTATGGTGCTAGCTTTCTTTTAGAGAATCGAGTACCACCATTTTTTTATTTGTCTTAGTTATTACCCTGGGTGGTAACTCCTTATCTCCAAACCATGTCTGTGTGACAATAATTAATATGTTCTCTAGAGTCCTGAGCTCAAATAGTGTCATAGTTGCTAAAATCTTAGGCGCACGCTAAACCCCGCCATCTACACTCTACCTCCTTAGTGCTTGGCTTCATTAATTCTTTAGTAAGCTTAAGCTTTTTAAATGTCTTCTACTGCTGATTTGGCTAGTGAATCTACCTCTAAGTTTTCATTTTTAGGAATTAGGATGATTTTCCATTGTATCCCATCCTGCTCAAGCTTCTTTAGGAGCTGTCTGACTTTCTCTATGTGCTTGGCGATGCTTGGCTCCTTGATCTAGTATGTTCCTTTAATTTGGTTCATTACTAGTTATGAATTAAAGTTATTTTAAGATGCTTGGCTCTGACTTCTATAGTTAACTATAATCCTATGATGAGTGCCTCATACTCGACTACATTATTAGTGGCTTTGTACTTTATTTGAACTGCGTATCTAATTGTGATTTTTTTTCCTTTGAGGATGGCTCCGGGCATTTAGAAGGGATAAAGTCTTTTATTGTCATCTCTTGTACAAAATTTACTAGGGTTTGAGCTTTGATTTACTACCAAGGTTCATAACTAATGTCAAATTCTCTGAGCAATATAAACCACTAGACCAATCTACCAGATGTTTTAGGTTTTGATAAGATTTTCCTTAATAGGAAGCTAGATCTTACAATGATTAAGTGAGCCTAACAATAATTATGAGCTTCTGGGATGTATGTACGATGGCTATAACTAATTTATATAGTTTAGGATACCAGACTTCTGAACCTCTAAGTATTTTGCTAATATAGTACATTGCATTCTACTAGCTTCCTTCCTCTCTAACCAGTACTGATGTAATAGATTCCTGACTAACAGAGAGATACAGGTACAAAACCTCTCCAAGGATCGGCCTATTCAGCAGAGGTGGTAAAGATAAGAACTTCCTGATGTCTTCAAAGGCATCTTGACATTCTTCATTCCCTACAAACTTCTTAGAGGATTTTAAGGCTCAAAATAATGGTAGACAGCACTTAGCTGAACAGGAGATGAAATTACCTAAGGCTATTATTTTTCCATTTAAATTCTATATTCGTTTAATGATGTTGGAACTTTCATTTTAAGTACAGCTCCATATTTTCTAGATTAGCTTCAATTCCTCCATGGGATATTATAAATCCCAAGAATTTGCTTGCCTTTACCCTAAAGACACACTTCTCTAAATTAAGTTTGATATGGTATTAATATAATATTTAAAGGATTTGGTTAAAATCCTCGAAGCGCTACTTTACATGTTGGCTCTTGAAAGTGATGTCATCCATATATACTTCTATGTTTTTCCTAATTTGATCTTAGAACATGTGGTTCATTAACCTTTGGTATGTTGCTCTGGCATTCTTTAGTCTAAATGGTATAACCTTGTAGCAATAAAGACCTTCATGAGTGATAAATGATGTCTTCTCCTGATCTTCCTTTTTTATTAGGATTTGATGGTACCCCTGAGCAGCGTCCATAAAGCTATACAGGTTGTAATAGGTGGTTGAGTTCACTAACTGATCTATCATTGGTAACAGATAGCTATCTTTTAGGCATGATTTATTGAGATCAGTATAGTCCACACACATTTTGTATTTTCCATTTGACTTTTTTATTAGTACCACATTAGCTAGCCATTCTGGGTGTGTCACTTCTTTGATGAATCCAACTTCTAGTAATTTCTTTGTTTCCTCAATGATCACCCTTTACCTCTTTTATACAAAGTTCTTTTTTTTTTAACAATAGGTCTAACTCCTGAGTTAATGTTCAAATTATATGAGGCAATCCAAGGATCTACCCCAATGATCTCAAACACCTTAGAGGTGAAATTGCTTGAATGTTTGATGAGGACCCTGCTTATTTCACTTTTGACTTTGTCATTAAGCTTATTACCCATTCTGACTATCTTTCCTTTAGCAATTTGTAAATTTTGGACTTTATCAACTAGCTCAGGATTGGCTCTTTATTTCTCAATTTTCAAGGATTCTAAGGGGAATGCTTCCATCTAGGGTTTGACAACTAGCTGATAGCATTATTTGGCCATATGTGATCTCTATGAATTGTTATGACCCAGCCTTCTAAAGGAATCTTCATGGTTAAACATCTAATGCTCGTGGCTACATTAATTTCATAAAGGTTTAGCCGACCTATAATGCCATTGTACGCAAAAAAAAAAAGATCTACCACAATGAATAAGGCTTTAATAACTTTCACATCCTTAGTATCTCGATTGCCAAATCCAAACATTAACTTTATAAGACCCATTGGTTGTGTGGTTCCACCGTAAAAGCTTGTAATAGGATTCTGGATAGCTTTAAAATCAGTAATAGAACCTTCCATTGCCTTATAAGCATTCTAAAAGAGTGCATTGATAGCACTTTCATCATCTATTAGTAATCTTTTTACTAAGTAATTATTAATGAAAGAACTCACTACTAAGGCACTATTATGAGGGTACTTAATGTGTTTCCCATCTTCCGAAGCAAATGTGATAGTCTACTTCTTTTCAGAGGTGGGGCTTTCTTCCTTCCAAGTTCTTTTAGGCTTTCTTTCAGTTGCTTCTCTTTGATAATCATGTTGATGAATCCAACTACTTCATTATGAGCATTTTTTTTTGCTCTAGCTTATCTCTATCTTCATCATCTGACTCTTGATCTTTTCTAGTTATGTCAATGAAGTTACCAAGTTTCCTATTCTATATTAACTTTTTTATAGCATTCTTCAATTCTCGGCATGCCTCAGTCTCGTGCCCATAGTCCTGGTGGTATTAATAATAGAACCTTCGATCTTACATGGCCCTCTCGGTTGGACTCAGCCTTCTAGCTAGTGTTATGCCTAACCCACTATGTCTGATCTATATGAGGATTTTAGATCTGGAGGTGTTTAGTGGTATGTACCTCTCTGCCTCTTTTTTGAATACTTCCATCGGGTTTTTAAAGTTTGTTCACTAGAATCTAGGCCTCTTTGATTTTGACCTTTCATCTTTTCTAACAGGTGCTTTCTCATTATCTCACTACATCCTCCTATCTTTGTTCATTTTTATCATCTTTATCGCCATAACCATTACCTTAGCAAAGGTGCTAAGTTCTTTAGTCATGATCTTGTCTTTGAGCTTTCCTAGCTAGTTTCCATTCTTCAAGGCCTCTATGTCTACTTCATCAATTAAGTTCTCAATTTGTATAGCTATCTTATTAAATCTATCCAAGTAACTTCTTAATGACATTGTAGCCTCTTGTTTGTACATCCAAAGATCACTGATGTTTTTGGTAGGAGGAACATTAATAATAAACCGAGTTTGAAATTTCTCAGCTAATTCCTCAAAGGATGAAATAAAATTCTCAAGAAGCCAATGGAACTAACTCTGAGCATTTTTTTGTGAGTGTATTAAGAAAGACTCTACATATGATTCCATCATTTACATTATGAAGCATCATCCTAGTCCTGAATGAGGATATATGGTTGATTAGATCCTCAGTTCCATTAAAATGATTTAACTGAGGCATTCTAAACTTGGTTAGGATCTCTATTTTGATTATTTTTCCTACAAAGGGTGCCTTTCCTTCCAGAATGTGCTCATCTTCTTTCCTAGGTCTAGTACGAGCTTTTTATATAACTTCCTCAAATTTCTAAGCTATCTTTAAGTCATCTAGGGCTAGGATTATTGTGCTAGATTCTCCTTCTAGGGCTTTATAACCTTCTCTATTTCTACCAGACACATTTGGATATACTACTGGTGTTGCTATACTCTTTGAATGAGTTATTCTGTGATTAATGCCTTGAATCAAAGCATTCAACTATTGTTACATCAGGAGCATTTGGGTTTAGAAATTATGAATCATTGCTTCTTTACTTAATGAAGGTAGGTTGAGTTTTTGGGTTACTATGTTTAGGTTTAGTGTGTTTATAACAGGGGTTTTTGGCAAACTTAGAAAAGGTAGAGAGGGTATAGGTATATTGTTCTATTGTATATGAGCATAATAAGGGAAGTCATTGCCTAGTGTTGGCCATCCCTAGGTATTACTAGTTAGAGTGTATGCTCCAAGTGGAGCCTGTGATAAGGATTTAATATACTAAAAAGGTGCTAACATAATTATTGGTTGAATGGATGCTAACAGTTTAATTAGAGGAACAGAGGTTGATGTAATTTGTGTATCTAGGGTTGAGATTGGTGGCTGGAAGTCATGATGCTAATATCATATTTAGTAGATGCTTAATGGCTTTTAACTTAAGAGGTTTCCCACAAACAGCACCATAAACAGCACCACTTGATAACTTGGACCTTTAAGTCTAAGCCTTGCAAGGAATCAACAAAAGGGCAAAGTAAGTGGTAGGGAGTGTAAGTACCCAATTTTAGGATGCAATTGTGCACGTGTGCGACAAAAGCCTTTATGATGAAAATCTAATCGAGAATTGATCTTTGGTGTGGAGTTTCGCAATTTAAAGGACTAAATTACTACATTTTGTGGATTTAATTGCAAAATTGGTTTTTTTAGGGATTTAATTGAAAAAATTAGAAACTTCTGAGGACCTTTTTTCTAATTTAATTAAAAAAAAGTGATCGATCAGTAATTAATGTCAACCGGCATTACGTAATGTCAGTCAACATTAAGCAATGCCAGTCGGTATTACAGACATTTGTCGACATTCCAAAATGCCAATTTTTTGCTAAAAATTGATTTTTTACACTAAAATTTGATTTTTTTTTGTCATTTTTAATTTTTTCATTAGTCCAGGACACCATATGTCGCTACATGTGTGATTCTTTGATTTTTTCAAAACTCTATCACTCATCTTTTTATCTTGATTTTGAAAGTTAAAAAAAAAACCCAAACTCCTGAGACTTCTCCTCCTGCTCCCAATATCACGCAACTTCCCTGCGTGATCACAGGGGTTGGAGGTTGCTAGGCTATACTTTCAAAGCCAAGAGGCAAAGTCTATGAAAGAGGGATGAAAAAAAAGAGCTGAAAAAAACTAGTTATTTTCTTTACTGTGCAGAAAGCCATACACCTTAGCTCTTCATTTTTTCATTTTCAAAACCTTCGGGAAATCAACAAAATATGTTCTTTGCTTTTAAAGTCTACAAAATCAAGAAAAAAAATAACAAAGTCAATCTCAAAATGGTGACAATCCCAATCTGAGGGGTATCCAAACAACATTTGCACAGCATCCCTACTCTTTTTCTGTTCTTTTTTTATTTTTGATTTGATTTCTTTGTTTTATTTATTGATTGAGTCGTTACTGATTAAATCTTTTGTTATTTTTTTTATTGGAGTTTTGTGGTGCTCTGGATGTGAGGTTAGTGATGTGAGATTTTGGTAGTGGATACATTGAAGAATCCATGAGATGCCATAGACTAAATTTTGTGAAATCCCTGTAGAATTTAGGGTTTATTATTTTCTACGATATTTTGTTCATTGCTTTTATTGGGTTGTAATTAATTTTTTTTAATTTCCTACACTGTAATTTGTAATAGCCTCGACAAAGGGTAATTAATGGAATTTTAATTCTCTGTACTAAAAATTAATTAGCAATATAGGCTCAATTTGGTAAAATTTAGTTAAAATCAATGATGGCAGTAGATTAATTTTAGGGTTACATGAAATTGAATTGGGGTTTCTTAGAAAAATCACATAAAAATTATTGTCTTAATTTATTTTTGGTATGTTTTTTTAATTGGTTTTTTTTTTGGTTCTCATGCCTTTTGGGGCCTAAGCCCATGTTAAGTTCTAACCCATTTAATAAATAGGCTTAAAAATGGTTTTTAGGTTTTAATTTATTTAAAATTAAATTAGGCCCATTTAGGTTAATTAGATTTAGGCCCACTATTAATTAATAAAATTAATTTAGATTTAGCTCAGCCCATTAATTTCATTTCTTTTAAAAAAATAGACTTAGGCTCTATTTTATGAGTTAAAATTAAGCTAGACATAGGCCTACTTATTAATCTAATTTCTTCTTTAAAATTTGTAAACAATAGGCCATTTCCTTAGTTAATTAAAACAAGTAGATTTAGGCTCACTAATTCAATTAAAATGTAGACCCATCTTTAGTCCATTTTACTTGTAAATAAATTATGTAAAATTTGCTAACTTTAATTAATAAAATTAATCTAGTTTAGACATAGGGACGTTGCCTTTTTTATGTATTTCTACATGTAATTTTATGACTTGTTGCCTTTGGGTTAAATGGATGTTTAATTAAGGTTTAAATAAAATTGCATGTAATTAGAGAATAAGATAGTAACTCATAAAATAATTCCAAATAAACACGAGACTAAGAGAAGTTAGTGTTATGTTCCCAAAATCTCCTGGTTGTGGTGCTAGCTTTCTTTTAGAGAATCAAGTACCACCATTTCGATTTGTCCCAGTTATTACCCTGGGTGGTGACTCCTCATCTCCATGCCATGTCTTTATGATATAGTAATGTGTTCACTAGGGCCCTAAGCCCAAACAGTGTTGCGGTTGCTAAAATCTTAGGCACACACTAAATTCCACTGTCTACAATGGCGACTCCACTAGGGATAAGAGATACTGATTCTACTTATATTCTTTATAATTATTTTATTGATTATTATTTTATTCTTGCATTCATTCTGCATGTCCCTATTAATCAATGACATTGGTTTATAAGTCCATGATTCCACTAGCTTCATGGAATTGTAAATTGGCTAACCATCACTCTTAACCTTAATTCAGTTCAAGAGAGATTACCAGGCTCATCTGACTAGAGTCTGTAACCGAAGTCCTAAAGGGGGGTAATCTTCTTTTGAGTTTGTAAAGGATGTTGGGGCCCTCTAACCTTGGCTTGTAACTCAAGTCTTAAAGGATAGCATTTTGCTAAAGAAATCTTGACTTTTCACCGAACCCTAACCACATACAATGGCTTAGTAACTTCCCATAGGATTTACCTAAATTGCTTGTGTATGTTGCCATAAGGTATTTTTATCTATAAAAGCCCAGGCCCATACTTTTTGAAGCCCACTTGGGCTAATGAAGATTGGGTTAGACCTTTATACCTAGAAATGTTATTTTTATGCTTCTACTGCTTTAAGAGAGATATGGCATGCACGTTGGTTCTTAATATCCCCTATTGATATTAAGTCTAATACCAAAAATCCTAGGAAAAGAGACTCACCATTGAACACATGTGTGGGAGGAATAAGGTTGGAAGGATGAATGTTGAACATTTGATTGATACTTGTTACTTGTTCCATAACACGTGCATCATGCATACATGCATTAAACGCATCATACTGACACTTTGTTTTACAGCCATCATAGATTCATTTAGGTCTTCTCGTATTTAAGGATGGAAAGGTGGCACACTAAAAAGGATATATTTGAGTCCTAAAGCCATCGCAAAAGAGATCCTTCACAGACTGGAGAAGAGTCCTATCAATCCACTTTACTTAGAATTTAAACTAACTACACCTGAATCTATAGAGATGGAACAATAATAAGGAGGGAACTGGACCTTAAAAGATATCAAGGGAGCTTTTATGGATGACATAAGGGCCATGGTGCAAAATGAATTGAGACAAGCATTATTTGAACTGATGCAACCTGCTGTTGCTGTCATACCACCACATGTAATTGAGCAACCACCTACTATTACAGTTATCCTACTTACTGCAGATGCTCCACCTGCTACTAATAATGCTAGGGGGTAACTTATTGCTAGAAATCCGCCTGCTATTGATGTGAAGCTGAAGGATGTTGAGAACTACATAGTAGAGAAATCAAAGAAAGAGTCACTCGAACTAGTGCAAGACCACAATTCCAAGTATATTGGAGCGCTAACCCAAAAGATGTCCAAGATGGAGGAGCTAATTAGGGGACGCATGGGATATTTATTTGACTTCGATGACATGCTGCAAATGGAAGATGATAGGCTGCATGATAAGTTCAAAATGTCGCAACTACAGAAATTTGATGGAAAAGGAGGCCCAAGGATTCATCTTAGTCAGTACACAACCACTATAAGTACTACTAAATCCCTATTAGCAGTAATCACTCAGTTGGTTATGTTGTCTTTAAAGGGTATGGCTGTAAACTGGTATCATGGGCTGGAAAAATCTATCGGGGCTGACTAGAAAGAATTATGTACTGCCTTTTTGAAATAGTATGATTATGACACTAGATTGGAAGTGTCCATCGGAGATTTATAATTGACAAAGCAGAAATCGAATGAATCCTTCTCTGATTTTCTTACTAGTGTAATAACCCGAGTTTTTAAATTATTTTATTTTAAAATAGGATATGCAGTGTTAATAATTTTAAAAATAAATTTATTATTTATCGATTGATGAGTTTTATTATCATTATTTTATGTTAATTAGGGTTTCGATACAAATATTTATTTTAAGACTAGTATTTAAATAATTTCTTTGTGTAATATATATATCTTATTTTAAATAATATTTAACTTATTGTATTTTATTTTAATGTCATTTTACCTTATTAAATCATATTATTTTATGCATTATTTTTTTATGTGTTAATATATATATATATATATGCATGCATTAGGGTTTAATATTTAATTAAATGTGTTTAATGTTAACATTAGTGTGTAATATATATATAAATGTGTGTGTGTGTGTGTGTGTATATATATATATATATAAACATAAAAACCTTCCCTCCCCTTTATTTTCTTCTCTTCCCCGATCATCACCCTCCCTCACCGTCTGCCATCCCGTTCGTTGGCCGTCAGAGTGCCTCCCCGCCTTCCACCGCCTGCCAGCTTGCTACATCATCTTCCTTCTTCTCCGACGCCGTTTAGAGCTTTGGAAGCTGGAATACCCGAAACTTTGGTCTCCTCCATTCATCACATTTTTTGCCACCTCTTTCAACACCACCGGTCTCTTTCTCTTCCCTGAGCACCGGTGAGTGTGTTTCTAAGCTTTATTTCATCTGGTTTGGCCTAGATTTTAGTGGTGAACGATTTTGAGTTTTTGCCACCTAGAGTTTTTCTATTTTTCTGAGCTTGATTCTTTGTGATTCATGAGAAGTGCCTTAACAAATATTGTTCCCCTTAGCTTAATCTACATCCCATAATTTTTATGTAATTTTTGGGAATTATTTTGATTTTTGTGAATTTTTTCTTATTTAATTATTTTTGTAAATTAATTAAATAAATTATGAAGTTGTGATTTTTAGTGTTATTAATGGTTATTGGTAATTTTAGAATTTAATTTATAATTTTTGTGTATTTTGTTTAATTTTTATAATTATTTTTAGTTTATGTCAATTTTGAAAATATTGGTTAAATATATAATTAATTAGAAATAATTGGTTAATTAGGTGTATTTGTTTATTTTAATGAACAATATGTTGAGAAAATAATTTTTTAGTATTTATATAATTTTTATTGAATTTTTTTAATATTATTAGTATTTTATGTGTATTTTTACATATGAGGGGTAATTTGGTGATGATTTTAGTTAAATATTAAATTTAATTTGTTTTAATAATTATTTGAGGTATAAAAATGATTTTTACAAATTATTTACTAATTTTAACTAATTAATACTATTTTTCAAAAATTATTTTCAAATTATACATAATATATTATTTTTGTAAATAAATGGATTTTTAGTAATTTTTAATATGTTTTTGGACTAATTAAGTAATTTGGTTTTGTAAAATGAATTTTTATTGAGTTATATTGAATTATTGAGAAATGTCGATTTTTAATAATATTATATTATTGATTAGGGTTTTTAAGTAATATTTGGTAAATTAATTACTTTTGGTATTTTTTGAATTTTAATATATTTTATTGTGTTATTAAACTTATGTTGAATTGTGGACCTCGAATGGAAAATTTCAGTAGTTCGGGATCCCAACCGAGGGTTATGAGAATTTGTATTTCGAAATGTATTTTCCTTGCATGACTAGCTCTACTTTTTAAATAGAGAGATGTCTGTTTTACAGAGGAGGTTCTGTCGAATTTTTAGTAGAAATCTCGTAAAATGTGACATCAGATCTAATTCCTATTCTCTGTATGTATTTTGTAATTCTAAGTCGAGTCTCTAGAAGCTTAAGTTAGATATACTCTAATGTTGTGATCGTTTTATTGTTTAATTGTGCCGAGACCGATGCCTAGCGGACCAGTCCTGTCGGACCAGTCTCGAGGAGTGCATCCCTGTGAGTTATTATGATATATATAAATTACGTTAGGTTGCATGTTTTAGAATTCTATATTTTAAATGTAAATTTTGCATAATTGCTTTATTAAATGTTTAAATATATCTTAGGTATATTTTTTAGTATATTATTGGTATATTTTAAATTAAATGCATGATTTCTTCTTGATTTATATTCAAATTATGTTTACGTATATTATTGGTTTAATTTAAAATATTACATGATTTAATTGAATTTATTTTACGTATATATACTCGAAATATACTTAGTTTATTTTAGGCATATTTCTGGTATATATATGGTTTATTTGATCCTTTTGAATGGCTTTATACATTATTTTGTTACTTAAATTTATGTTTTATTTTTAATGAAGGATATTGATAGAACATACTTCCTAATTGGCAGCACTAGGATCGTGTATGTACCAGTGCGATAGATTTAGGTTTAATTACTAACATATTTGTGGAAATTATGACTTGATTGATTTGTTTAAGATGTGATGTGATTAATGGTGTGATTGTTGGAGCTCGGTTGACCAAGTGTCTCGGGGCCAATCACACTGACAGTCAGACTGCTGGAGCTCAGTCAACTTAGTGTCTCGGTGCCAGTTTACTATCCAATTGGACTAAGTGAATTTACTTGAAATTAAGTGAGCCAGTATGGCTAGGGTGTTTTTATATGATATTTGAGGTTGCGATAACTTAGGGTTCTATTTGATCCTTCATAAATAAGATGATTTTTAGTATTAAATATAATATGATTTTCTTTGCATCTGTGTGTACTTACCTGTATATATCTATTATATATAATTTTAAGTGTCTGCATTTGACATTTAGCGATGCGTATATATATTATAATAATTCACTCAGCGAGGTCTAACTCCCCTCAATTGATGTTTTTATAGGAGAGTCCTCATCTTCAGACCTCAGCAGTAGACCTATCTACCGGATTTCTTTCGCTCCGGCCCTATTATGTAAATTACTTAGTTATTATTTATTGTACTCTAGAAAACTGCAGTAGTTATATTATGTGTCAGTAGTAAGTTTATTTATTTTGATGTATGAGATTTCAATTCAGATATTTAATCTGAATATTGTACTAAATTATTTTATGATATGAAAAGATTATCTATTTATATTAAATTGAAATTTTAACTATGGTATATTTTAATTATTTATTATTATTTTTATTATTTTAAGGCTTGCTACGGGTTCCAGATTCAAAAGAATTCTCGTTCCCTAACGCCAGTCATGGCCCCAGGTTTGGGTCATGACAACTAGGTTCATGAATAAAGCAGGACTGATAAAGAATAAGTTGGCTGAGAAAGATCAGGTTAGGATGATAGTCCACAATGTATCACCTAATCTAGTTGAGAGATTGCATATGATGAACCCCAAAACATTCATAGACCTATATTATGACGGTCTACAAGCTAAAGAGATTGAGAATGAAAAGAAAAAAAGCTTTAGAAGCACCGAAACCAGAAATTACTCAATTGAGGGCACACAACAAGGAAGCACTAGCCAAGCTGTGGAGGTGCGCAAAGTTCATCCACCCCAGAGATTCTCCAACTTCAATCAACCACTCTCAAAAGTCCTAAACCAATTAATCCAGAAAGGCCTACTCCGACCCCTTAACCTTTTCCAAACCACCTAACCCAAATGTCCAAGGCTATGACCCTAACAGCTATTGTAAGTTTCACCAAATAGCTAGTCATTCCATAGATACTTGTATCCACCTCAAACATAAAATCCAAAACCTAATAGACTCTAAAAAAATCATAGACCCCAAAAAATCCAATCCTAACCCAAACACTAGAAACAATCCTTTCCCAGACTACCGAAATATCCCACCACCAGCCACTATAATAATTAACTTGGGAGTTAGCAAGGAGGAAGTGCTAGACTCCTTTGAAAACCTAAACCCTACAGACAATAAGGAATCTCCTAATGCCTCTAGTGGAGTTGAGGATGTGCTGGGTCAACCCTCAGGCAAATTTAATTACAAAGTGTTCTACTCTAAAACACCCTCTACTGATATCCCTGTTGAATCAATTGTGCCATTAGGATGGGGTGATGAGTTTGATAATGAGCTAACATAAAAAGAAAAAGAAGCCAAAACTCTAGAACAACCACAAAGAGGAGTTGAGGATTTGCTGGGGCAACCCTCAGAAAAATTTAAGTATAGAGTATTCTATTCAAAACTAGCTTCTAGTGACAAACCCGTTAAGGAGATTGTACCTACAAGGTGGGGTAATGAGTTCAAAGACGAGAGTAAAGGGTCCTTAACTCCTAAATAAAGGATTAAGGAGCTACTAAGTGAGCATCTAAAAAATTTTAATATAGAGGGAAAAGAAACGAGCACAATGGAAGTGTGAAAAAATGGAAAAAGGGACCTAATTATTAGGACATCTGGTATGACTCTAATAAGGAAATTCCCACTGGTTTTGACGTATAGAGTGATAACCCCAATGTGAATCATGTCACTAGGAGTGGGAGGAATTACAAGACAACAGAAAAGAAAATCGAGAGAGTCACAGAAAGAGAAGAAGTAGAGGATGCAAAAATAGAAGGGCAAAAAGAAGACCTAATTTTAGAAAAGCTAATGAAGGCTAAGGAAAATGTTAGCATTTGGGAGCTACTGATGCATTCAGGCAGTCATAGAAGAGCTCCTATCAAAGCTCTATCAAACATTAACATTGAAACAACAGCTACAACTGAGGCTATAGTAGCAAAGGTTATAGAAAAGAAACACAGACTGATAATATTCTCAGATAATGATTTGCCTTTGAAAGGAAGAAATCATAATAAAGCATTATTTATCCCAGCTGAAGTGAAGCGGAAGCGAACCAACTTTGCAATGGTTGATGATGGTTTTGCTATTAATATGTGTCCATTAAAGATCCTGCGTAATTTAGGTTTAAAAGTCGATGACATAATAGGTTCAAACCTGATAATCAGAGCCTATGATGACAACACTAGGAATGTGGAAGGGACATTCTAAGCTCTGGTTAAAACAAGACCTGTGGAATCCACCATTAAGTTCATTATGCTAGGTATCCCTTTCACCTATGCCTTATTGCTCGGAAGGGCATGGTTCCATGATAAAATTGCCTTCTAAAGGAGATGTATTGACTATAGAAGTAGGAATCAATGTAGCTGTGGCTACCATATTAGAGAAATATAAGCAAGTATGCATTCCTCCTAGTTTCCAAGTTGTTGGGATATTTGACGGAAGTGAAATAGACCCAAGGGTTACAAAGATGATGAAGAGGATGAATTATCAACTTAGACAAGGATTGGGAAAGAATGAGTAGGGAAGCCCTAGGCTACCAGAGTGTAAGAGTCAGAGTAATACCAAGGGGTTAGGGTGCACTAAGACAGAACCTGGTAGCAAAAGAGGAAAGAAGAAGGGAGAGGCCAAGATAAATAAGCCCTTGGGGAGAATCGGGCCGATGAGTGAGAATTTTATCAAGCTAGGGAAGGCAAGTACTATCTGGGTGCTAAAGAATCTGTCAATGTTGTCAGAAAAGACATTCCTGGGTTCAAAATCTTCAAGGAGCAGAAGATGGAGAACTTGGTTTACGACAACAAAGAAGAGGTGATAAAGCAAGTAGTTGGAAGAATATGGAATACTACTGTGTCTACCACCTGAAGAGGAGCCACCCTAGGATTTAGCTACTATCATTAGTAATAGTTTTAGTGATGTTTTTTATGAGGAAACTGATGTAATAACGTCTGGTCTTTATGAGGACAAAAACTGTATTTTTTCTATGGTCAATGATTTGAATGTTGGTTTTGCTTACTTGTAGGATGTGCATCTTAATAGTTATGTGCATTATAATTTTTATCGTTCATGCATATTTGACATTAATTCAATTTAATTTGATTCATTTAACATGGGCACAAATGATAATCCACAGAATATTTCTATATCACATTATGTAACTCCTAAAGAGAGGGAAATTTTTGAGAGAATATTGATAAAAAAAGAAGGTAGTATTTGCTTAGACTTATGAAGATATATTGGGTTTAAATAGGGAAATTACATAGTATCATATTCCAACTCATCTAGAAATAAAACTGGTTAAATAGAAATTGCGCAGGCTAAGACCAAAGTGGACTGAGAAAATATGAGAGGAGATTGCTAAATAAATTCAGGCTAGCTTCTTAGAAGTAGTATGTTACCCCCAATGGCTAGTAAACATAGTCTCGGTACCCAAGAAAGATGGTAAGGTGCGTATATGTGTTGATCTCAGAGATTTAAATAAAGCATATATGAAAGATGACTTTCCTTTACCCCATATCGATGTCATAGTGGATAGTGCGGCATCAAGTGTAATGTATTCTTTAATGGATGGGTTCTCTAGATATAATCAGATAATGATGGCAATTATGGATAAGATCAAGACAGCTTTCATTACAGAACAGGAGACCTATTGTTATAAGGTTATGCTTTTTAGGTTGAAAATTATAGGTACAACATACTAAAGGGCAGCGACCGCTCTTTTCCACGACATGATGCATAAGGAAGTTGAGGTGTATATAGATGACATGATGGTCAAGGCAAAAACAAAAGAGGGATACTTTAATGCACTGGACAAGTTCCTGGTGTGTATTGAGAGGTATAATCTGAGAATCAACTCGAAGAAATACATTTTCAAAGTTACTTCAAGGAAGCTACTAGGGCATATAGTTAGTAATAGAGGAATTAAAGTAGATCCATATAAAGTGAAAGCTATTTAGGAAATGCCACCACCATAGATAGAGAAAAAAGTGAGAGGGTTTATTAGAAGGTTACAATCTATTAGCAGGTTCATTACAAAGCTTACTAATATTTGTGACCCAATCTTCAAGCTATTGAGAAAAAATCAACCTGTAGAGTGGAACGATGATTGTCAGAAGGTCTTTGATAAGATAAGAGAATATCTCACCAATCCATTTGTACTGAGACCACCAAGGCAAGGTAAACTATTGATCCTATATTTGGCTCTAGAGGAAAAGGCAATAAGGGAAATATTAGCTCAAGAAGGACTGAATGGGATTGAGCATGCAGTGTATTACCTCAGCAAAAAGTTCTTACCATATGAAGAAAAGTATGATTTGATGGAAAACACATGTTTAATAATGATCTGGGCAAGAAGAAAATTGAGGCATTACTTTTAGTCTTATAAGGTTCAGACTATTTCAAAGATACATCCGTTAAGATATTTACTGCAAATGCTTGCTTTGACTGGAAGGATGTCTCGATGGCTCTTACTCCTAACTGAATTCGATATATAGTACATTACCATGAAAGTTATCAAAGGAAGGGCAGTAGTAGAATTCCTAGCATAGAATCCAATAAGGGGTGATGAATCATGGAACCTAGAATTTCCATATAAGAATCTAACAATTGTAGAGCATAAGGAATGGAAGCTTTATTTTTATGGGGCTGTAAACAACAAAGGAGTTGGATTAGGAGTGATCCTTGTTATGCCAAAAGGAGAAACCATACTGATGGCCAAGAAACTGAATTTCAAAGTAACTAATAATATGGCTGAGTATGAGGCACACATTCATAGAGTGGAAGCAACAATAGCAGTTGGAGTAAAGGAGTTACTAGTATATGGGGATTCAATATTGGTTATTAGTCAGGCTAATGAAGAATGGGAAGTAAAGGAGGAAAAGTTAAAACCCTACTTCTGCTATTTGAGGACTTTAATAAAGAACTTTACCAAATGTCTTTTTATCCATCTATTAAGAGGCGATAATCAAATGGCAGATGTTCTAACAATGCTCTTTTCAATGTGGGATAGTGTAACTAGATTGGCTATGAAGCAGTTAGTGATCATGAAATTAAGAGCTCCATGTTATGAGGGTGAGCAAATTATGGGAATTCAAGTAGGGCCCAAAGAGAAGCCATGGTTTTATGATGTTCAAAGGTTTATCGAGGAAGGAAAATATTTAGATGAAGCCACTTCAAAAGATAGATATGCCCTACGTGTTCTTACATATAATTTTACAAGTCATAATGGGGTGGTGTATAAGAGAATGTCAAATGGGATACAACTCAGATGTCTCAAGAAATATAAAGCAGAAAAGGTGATGAAAGAGATTCATATAGGAGCTTGTAGTACTCACATGAATGGAATAATCCTAGCAAAAAAGATAATCAAATAAGGGTATTACTGGATGAGCATGGAAAGAGATTGCATTAAGATAGTAAGGCAATGCCATCAGTTTCAGATCTATAGGAATCTCAACCACCTTCCTCCAACGGTGCTGAATAGTTTATCATCTCCTTAGCCTTTTACAGCATGGGAGATTGATATCATAGGAGAAATAAGGCCAATAGCATTGAATGGACATAAGTATATAGTTATGGTAATTGATTACTTCTCCAGATGGGTAGAGGCTGAATCTTTTAATACTCTAAAGGTGAAGCAAATGGCTCAGTTTATTAAGAAGAATCTTATTTGTAGATATGGGGTTCCACATCACGTTGTGATAGATAATGGGGTTCAGTTTCAAGCAAATATGGTAATGTTGTTGCATAAATAAAGGATCAAGCATCATAAGTCTTCACTATATCAGTCTCAGGCTAATGGAGTAGTAGAAGCAATGAATAAGAATATTAAGAAAATCCTCTTTAAGATGATCAAAAATTACAAAAACTGGTCTAAGTACCTTACTTTTGCCTTGTAGGGATACAAAACTATTACCAGAACTAGGCCAAACTCTATTCTCCTTAATGTATGGCTGTGAAGCATTTTTTCCTATAGAAATTAAGATCAAGTCACTAAGAGTGGTTATGGAGGCCAACACGCCTGAGAGTGAATGGACACAAAAGAGATATATCATCTAGTATCTCTAGATGAGAAGAGGATGAATGATTTGTTTCACACTTAGATATATTAAAGGAGGATAGCAAGGTTGTTCAATAAGAAAGTAAGGCCAAGGAAAATAAAAGTTGGAGACATGGTGTTAAAATAGTCTAGAGCAATGGTGTTCGATCCGAGAGGAAAATTCAAATCGAATTGGGAAGGACCGTACTTAGTCAAGTCAGTTCTGCCAAAGGGAGCTACTAAGAAATCTAATCTTGAAGGGAATGAGTTCATAGAGCCTATTAATCTGGATCGCCTCAAGAAATACTACCTGTAAAAATAAATAAAAGTAGTATAAAGAAAATAAAGTCACCTGAAAAGGCTAGTCAGACAAAAATTAGGATATTCCCACTATTCAGAAAACCCATAAAGGGCTGGCAAGCAAAAATTAGGGAATAAATAAAAGAAAAAGGTCCCGTTGATTAGAAAACTTACAAAGGGCTAATCAGGCAAAAGTTAAGGAAATAAAATGTGAGTGAAAAATATTCAGTTAGAAAATCCGAAAGGACTAGCTGATGACAAGAGTTATGTTATATAATGTAGTAAATGTACTCATTTTAGCCTTAATTAATGAATCTTATTAAAATTGAATTTTGTTATAACGTTGCATGTTCTATCTTATTTATAATGCATAAGTACTAGAAAGGAAAACATAACATAAAAGCTTAAAATAAGCTCTATGAGACCATTTTGCTTTAGTATAAAATAGAAGCCCGCCAAGTTGAAAACTTAAAAAGACAACTTAAACAAAAGTTAGGGCAGGCTGTTAACCTGAAAACCCAAAAGGGCAACTTAGATAAAATTTAAGGCAATTTAATTATCTCGAGCATCTATTCATCCAAGTGTAATTTTAAGAAAAGGAAATTTGAAATAGATCAGTACAAGAAGGCAGTCTAACATGACTATAAATTATAAATGAAGACAGCCTGGAATCAATTATCTTAAGCTCCACTATCAGGCCATGGGCTCCATCCTCTACTAGGGTCATCATGATGACAAGTATTTGGAGGTCTGACAAATGAAGTACCAACACTGTAGGGGTCCATGGCCAAGTCCGCAAGCCACCGATGAAGCATCTCATTCTCCCGCTCCAAATTCCTAGAATAATTCTGCACATATAAGAAACATCATATCATATGCATACCATGCACACATTTGTATAATAAGTGTATATGCTTACTTGCCAATTATCCATGACCTGCATGATAAATAACCTCTGAGACGAGGCGAGTCTGTATAAATACTCTACTTGTGTCCAGGGGATCTGTTTTATAAAGTTCTACTAACATCAATACCAAGTGTACAGGTAATACAAGAAATAAGTCAAACAAACTCATATAAGAAGTATCTGTTGGAGAAAAGCTGAGGAGCTAAACATCATTGAGATGCATCTGCTGCTCTACTAGGGTTTGAATAGTGGGGGCTCAGTAAAGCATAGATTTGTCAGGAAGGGGGACATCGCCAAAAATAGCACCAGCAAAGGCTCCCTCATAACTAGTCCCAATGTCCTAAGTATGTTGTGCATCACCAGGTCTAGGCCCAGATACCTCTAGCACAATCTCAGGCTTAGGAGTAGTCTCAACCCCCTAAGTAGTTCTAGCTGCCTGCTCCATTACCTCATCGGCAGGGGAGCCAATCTCCTCAAACTGTGAGAAAAGAAAATAAGTGATCTAAGCATTCCAAAAGAGAAATGATTAGGAGTTACCTCAGCCTTGTCAGTAGGAACCTGCTCTAAGAGGTTCTCATGGATGAACTACCGGTAATGGTGAGAATGCTCAAGAAAAATCACGGCATTATATCCCTGTAATGCCTCTCTCAACTTTGAACCCATCGGATGAGAGCTATATAACATTAAGAGAAGAACATTAAAGGGAATAAAGCATCAGGAAGGTTCAGAATTCCACCGATACACCCGCTCTCCCAAATACCACATCCAGCAGCCATAACCAAGGAGCAGAATCCTCATGTCCGTGAGTCGTACTACAACAACCATGAAATTGTACCTCTAGATGTCATCTGCTCCCTCTAACCAATTAGAATTAATCTGCAAAATCATGTTATTAAGTTTAACTGGCATTAAATTATGAAATACTAATGATTTTATTTTCATACCAGGTGCCACTCGATAGTGTTCAACTGATCGTGGTAAGTCTGCAAAGTGTTCCTAACGCTTGCTAGATGGGAAGAGCCCCATCTTTGCATCAGAGGGAGCCTCCTATCAGAATTGATAACACCAAAGCCACAAATCAGCCTAATCTCTAAACTCCAAATCTGGAAAGAGGAAGTAAGTAAAAAAAAAGGATGACGTACATGCAAAGTGTGCTAAAAGCCATATATGGTGACAGCACCTCTACAGACAGTGTTTAATCTATAATACAGATAAGCCAATGCAGCAGATCCCCAGTCAAGGGTGATAACTCGGTCTAAGTTTTAAAAAGGGCCAAGAAGGGCAATGTTGACCTCATGACCAGTCTCGCAAAAAAGGGTCATGCCAAGCAATATCAAAAGGAAACACCTCACCTTATGGGCAATCTGAAAAGGAGTGGTGGTAACAAGACGTTTGAATCCCTTAACTAATGATAAAATAAGAACATTCTTTTGATTCTTCCACATCAGAACAAACCCGATCAAATCTCGCACATACTCAAGGAGATTGCAGTAGCTAATATAGAAGGAAATGGGAATCCTAGTGATCGCAGAAAAACTAATAGGCGAAATAGTCAACTCACCTATACGAGTATAGAACGTGCAGGTCCCATCCACCGCTCAATAAATGAGAATAAAGAATGGTGATCAGACCTCCCTCAAGCTATTGGAAGTCTAGTAATAAATCATCTAAACCTAGAGGCCCATACTAGTTATGACACATTCTCTGGTAGCCCGTGAAATAAATCACGAGCTATGTGAAAACATCCAGTGAATTTCATCAGTTGCTGGGAGAATTTTGAGGATATAAATAATAATAATAATAATAATAATTAATTGATTAAAAATATTTTTAAAAAAAATAGATCCTGGATCAGCAAAGTGGAATGTTGATCGGCATTCCACAATGACGACTAATTTCTAGACTTTTGACTCAGATTTTTAGACCTTCGGTCGGCCATTCAACTAAAATCTTATGTTCCTAGGTTAAATTTAAATTTTTCATATATTTTTATGAGTGATTTTTTATATAATTTCAACAATATACACACTAATTTTCATTCTAAAATTAATTCTGATTACTAACTATATGAATAAATTTTTGCAGAAATAAACAAAAATGAGGAAGTGTTACCTCATTGCCCATATCTGTGCACTTATGGTGAGTCAAAGGAAATATAGTAGAACCCTCTTGATGTCTAAGGTTGTTCTGAGGAAAATGGAGAGGCACAATGGCTGGTCAACTAGAATCTCTGCTCCTCTGTATAGCCTGTATAGTGGGTTAGCCATAGGATCTGACGGATCGTGAATCAAACTTCAGATGAGCAAGAAATCAAAAGAAGAAAATCAAAGAAAAAAAAAAGAAAAGAAGAAATGGAGAGGGAAATGAAAGAATAGCATCTAAAAATAAGGATGGAAGCTTCTTATAAATGAAAAATATTCATTTTGGTCCCTTGACTATGCTTGCATTCAAAATAAAGTTTTCCTTTGTAATTTCATCCATAATTACATCTTGATTATAATTCAATTCCTAATTGATTCATTTAATTCATTTCATCAATTAATCAATTATTATTAATTGCGTCTATATTTAAATTCTGAATTTTTTGTCAAATGCGAAATACATATTACAAAATTCAATTTCGCAATTTTACATGCATCATTTTAAATCAAAAGATTTCAAAATTCATTTTATACTATACAGTAGCTAAAAAAAAATTTAAATTATCATGTTATATGTTGCACAGTAGTCGTAATATGAATTTCAAATTAAGCATGTTATATGCTTTAATAGCAATTATAACATGAAATTTTTTAAGTCTTTTATCACCAAACACTACACTGTAGTTATGGTATTCCACAAGAGTTATAGCACATTTTTTTCTAATCCATTGTCGCTAGACATCCCATAGGGAATATAGTAGAATTTTAAATTTATCAAATTACTAGACGTTCCACGAGAACTATAGCACCTTTTTCAAATTAAGGCTTGCCAGACATCCTACAAGGAATATAATAAGAATCATTGCATTCATTTCTTTAAAATGTCCCATGGGGAATATAATAAAATCCACTATCACTAGATGTCCTAAAAGGAATATAGTGCAGTTTGCCAGATACTACACACTAGTTATGGTATTATTGCTAGACGTTCCACAGGAACTATAGCATGTTTTCAAATCAAGGCTCGCTAGACGTCCTACCAGGAATATAGTGAGAATCATTGCATTCATTTCATTAAAACGTCCCACAGGGAATATAACAAAAACCACTGTCACTAGACATCCCAAAAGGAATATAGTGCAATTTGTCAGATAGTACACAGTATTTACAGTATTATTGCTAGACGTTCCACAGGAACTATAGCACTTTTTTCAAATCAACTCTAGCTAGACGTCCTACAAGGAATATAGCGAGAATCATTGCATTCATTCTGTTAAAACGTCCTATGGGGAATATAACAAAATTCATTATCACCAGACATCTCAAAGGGAATATAGTGCAGTTCACTAAACACTTAACAAAAGTTATGGTATTATTGCTAGACGTTCCATAGGAGCTATAGCATGTTCTCAAATCACGAGTCGCTAGACATCCCATAGGGAATATAGCGAAATACATAAGTTTCACTAAACGTTCCATAGGAAATATAGTAAAATAAATTAAACATAGCATCTTGCTTAAAATTTCTCAACAATTTAAGCATCAGCATGTCAATTAGGATACAATGAAGTACCCTAATTCTTTCTTTTGAAATTGTGTGCTACTATTGCTTTGCCGTAATTTATCAAGCAAACAACAACAAAGGGAGGCAACTGTAAGCACCCAATTTTGGGATGCAATTGTGAACGTGTGTGACAAAAGCCCCTATAATGAAAATCTAATCGAGAATTGATCTCTGGTGTCGAGTTTTGTATTTAAAGGACTAAATTACAATGTTTTATGGATTTAATTGCAAAGTTGGTTTTTTTGGGGATTTGATTGCAAAAATTAGAAACTTTTGAGGACCTTTTTTGTAATTTAATTAAAAAAAAAGTGATCAACCGGCATTATTTAATGCCAATCAGCATTAAGTAATGCTAATCGGCATTACGAATGTCGGTCGGCATTCCAAAATGCCAATTTTCGTTAAAAATTGATTTTTTATGCTGAAAATTGATTTTTTCATCATTTTTAATTTTTTTTCTTAGTCCAGGACACCACGTGTCCCTGCGTGTGTGAGTCTTTGATTTTTTTTAAAACTCTATAACTCGTTTTTTTATCTTGATTTTGGAAGTTTCAAAAAAAAACCTACACTCCTGAGACTCCTCCTCCCACTCCCAATATCGCGCACCTTCCTTGCGTGATTATAGGGGTTGGAGGTTGCTAAGCCAGGCTTTAAAAGTCGAGAGGCAGAGTTTGTGAAAGGGGGATAAAAAAAAGAGCTGCAAAAAAAAAACCTTGGTGTAGACACCTAATTTCAGGATGATGTGTTATGGATGGACCAAAGAACTCCAATGATGAAAATATCATGAAAAGGTCTTCAAAATTTAATCTTTAAAATTATAAGGGTTTAAATGCATCTTTTAAAGGAAGGATTTAGTGTTTTTAAGGACTAAATTACAATGTTTTTCAAGGATCTAATTGAAAAACATAAATTCTTCCAGGGATCTTTTTATAATTAAATGTTAAAAAAATAAAAAAATACCTGTCGAAATTCCATAATTCCGATTGGAATTATGTAATTCCGACTAGAATTATATAATTCCGATCGAAATTGTGTAATTCCGATCGGAATTGCACAATCCTAGTAGGAATTGAATTCTTCCGTCTATTTTTTTTTATTTTTTAAATTCAATCCTAATTGGCTTTTAACTCAATCCTAATTAATCTAAAATTTCTAAATATAATTTTAAGTATTAATCTTATATTTTTAGGAATTAGAATCACGTTAGGATTGGGTTAGGTTTTCTAGTTCTTTTTCCACTATATAAAGAGGATAAAGGGTGGAGGAAAAAAAAGAGGATGAAGAGCAGGAGAAAAGAGGGGAGAGAGAAAAAAAGAAAGAGGCGGGAGAAGAAAGGAAAAAGAGAATCGTGTTTTTGAAGAGGGTTTTTAATTCTTTTTTCTTTTTTTGAGTTATTTTCTACAAAAATTCCTTTTGATTCATCAATTAATTCAAGATCCTTGGAGAATTTTTGAAAAAGAAAGTTCACAGACTTATTAAGAAAGGTGAATTACAAATCTGAGGAGTATCCTAAATCGCTCATAATCATGATCATCCTCTTCTTATTCTATTTTTATTTTCTTTATTATTAATTATTTTTATTCTTTCAAGTTATTATCATAATTTATTCATTAATCATAATTTTATTTTATTTTTTTGTGGTGATTATGGAGGAGAATGCATGGTGATCATGTTGGAAGGATGAATTCATGAGAAATCCATGGAAAACCATGGATAAAGCTTTGTAGAGACTTAATTTCTAGGGTTTTTTTATTTTATTTTATTTATTGCTTTATTTTTTATTTTAATAATTATTTTATGAATTAATGTAATAGCCCTAATAGTGGGAGTAGCGAAATTATACGTGTGGTTGCATGTTTATTTTAATTAATTGGTTAGAGAAATTAGGTTTTTAATTAGGTAATTACTTAAAATCAATGGAGGAAGTAAATTAATTTAGGTTGCATATTAATAAAAATAGGGTTTTTTTATAAGGGATTAATTTAATTATTTGTTTGATCTTATTTAATTGTTTTTTATATTTTTATTTATTTTTGGGCTTATTTATTATTTTTATGTGCTTTTGGGGCCTTATGCCCATTTTAGGCTTTGATTTATTTATTTAAGTTTAGGTAATTCTTTTAGCCCATCTCACTTAATAATTAATTTGGTTTAATTAATTAAAATATATTTTTAGGTCCATAATTAATTAAATTTTAGGTTAGAAATATCCTTAGGCCCATTTAGTTACTTAGACATAGGCTCACCTAATTTAATTTAATTAATTTAGACTTAGCCCACTTAATTTAAGCTTTTTTCATCATTTGTAGATTTAAGATCACTATTTAATTAAAAAATATAGAATTAGGCCCACTAATTTAAATATTCCATAATTTATAACTTTAAGCTCATATTTAGAATTAAAATTAGTATACTTAGGCTCATTTGATTAAAATCAAAAGGAATTAGGTCTTTAGGTTCACTTACAATTTAAAATATGTAGATTTAACTCATTTATTTAAAATTCATGTAGATTATACTAACTTAGGGATTATGTGATTTATTGAATGCATTATTTACTTGTATATTTCATTACTAGTTTGCCTTGGAGTGGATTATTTTTAGGGTTTATATGAAATTGTATGTAAATAGAGAATAAGATAATAATTCATAAAATAATTCTAAATGAACACAAGACTAAAAGAAGTTGGTATTCCGTATCCAGAATCTCCTGGTTCTAGTGCTAGCTTTCTTTTAGGGAATCGAGTACCACCTTTTCAATTTGTCCCAATTATTACCCTGGGTGGTGACTCCTCATCTCCACGCCATGTCTTTGTGACAATGGTTAGTGTGTTCTCTAAAGCCCTGAGCTCAAACAGTGTCGCCATTACTAAAATCTTGGACGTGCGCTAAACCCCGCCGTCTACAGTGGCGACTCCACTGGGGATAAGAGATACTGATTCTACTTGTGTTCTTTAGAACTATTTTATTAATTATTATTTTATTCTTGCATTGATTCTGCATGTCCCTATTAACCGATGCCATTGGTTTATGATTCCATGATTCCACTACCTTCATAGAGTTGTAGATTGGCTAACCATCACTCTTAGCCTTAACTCGATTCAAAAGAGATTATCGGGCTCATCTGACCAGAGCCTGTAACCCAAGTCCTTAAAGGGGTAGTCTTCTCTCGAGTTTGCAAAGGATGTTGGGCCCCTCTAACCTTGGCCTATAACTTAAAGTCCATAATGGAGAGCATCTTGTTAAGGGAACCTTAACTTTTTTACCAGACCCTAACCACATATAATGGCTTAGTTATTTCCCCTAAGACCTACCCAAATTGCTTGTGAATATTGCCATGAGGTAATCCTATATGTAAAGGACCAAGCCCATACTTTAGAAGCCCATTTAGGTTAATAAAGATTGGGCTAATCTTTTACACCTAGAAATGTTATTTCTGTTCTTCTATTACTTTGAGAGATTTGGCATGCACGTCGATCCCTGATATCCCCTGTTGATATTAAGACCAAGACTAAAAATCCTAGGAAAAGAGACTCACCATTGAATACATGTGCAGGAGGAATAAAGTTAGAAGGATGTATGTATACCTAACTTGTTACTTGCTACTTGTTGCATAGCACATGCATCATGCATACATGCATCTCATGCATTATATTAACAATTTGGCTATTAATTGGTATCATTGGTTAGAGAAGTCTATCCGAGCAGATTGGAGGGAGTTGTGCACTGCTTTTCTAAAGCAATATGAATATAATGCTAGGCTTGAGGTGTCCATAAAAGATTTAGAACTAACCAAGCAGAAGCCCAATGAATCATTTTTAGATTTTCTGACTAGGTTCATGAATAAGGCGGGAATGATGAAGAACAAATTGGTAGAGAAGGATTAGGTTAGAATGATAGTCCAAAATGTGTCACCTAACCTAGTGGAGAGGTTACAAATGATGAACCCCAAGCGTAGACGGCGGGGTTCAGTGCACGTCCAAGATTTTAGCAACCTCGACACTATTTGAGCTCAGGGCTCTAGAGAACACACTAACCACTATCATAAAGACATGGCGTAGAGATGAGGAGTCACCGCCCAGGGTAATAACTGGGACAAATCGAAAAGGTGGTACTCGATTCCCTAAAAGAAAGCTAGCACCACAACCAGGAGATTCTGGATACGGAATACCAACTTCTTTCAGTCTTGTGTTCATTTAGAATTACTTTATGAATTATTATCTTATTCTCCATTTACATGTAATTTCATATAAACCCAAAACAATCAATTCCAAGGCAAACTAGTCATGAAACATATAAGTAAATAATACATTCAATAAATCACATAATCCCTAAGTTAGTCTAATTTACATGGATTTTAAATAAATGAGTTAAAGTCTACATATTTTAAATTATAAGTGAACCTAAAGACCTAATTCCTTTTAATTTTAATTAAATGAACCTACGTCTATGTATTTTAATTCTAAAAATGGATCTAATTCTACATGTTATGAAGGTATTTAAATTAGTGGGCTTAATTCTAAATGTTATGAAGGTATTTAAATTAGTGGGCTTAATTCTACATGTTTTAATTAAACAGTGATCTTAAATCTATAAATTATGAAAAAAGGCTTAAATTAAGTGGGCTAAGTCTAAAATAATTAAATTAAATTAGGTGGGCCTATGTCTAATTAACTAAATGGGCCTAAGAATATTTCTAATTTAAAATCTAATTAATTATGGACCTAAAAATATATTTTAATTAATTAAACCTAATTAATTATTCAATGAGATGGGCTAAAAGAATTACCTAAATTTAAATAAATAAATCAAGACCTAAAGTGGGCTTAAGGCCCAAAGCACATAAAAATAATAAATAAAACCCAAAAATAAATAAAACATAAAAAAATAATTAAATAAGATCAAACAAATAATTAAATTAATCCTTACTAAAACTCTAATTTTTATTAACATGCAACCTAAATTAATCTACTTCCTCCATTGTTTTTAAATAATTACATAATTGAAACCTAATTTTACTAACCAATTAAATCAAAATAAACATGCAACCACACATATAATTTTATTACTCCTACTATCGGGGGCTATTATATTCATTCATAAAATAAAATAAAATAAAAATAAAGCAATAAATAAAAATAAAGATAATAAAAAAATAAAAATAAAACCTTAAAAAACTAAGTCTCTATGAGGTTTTATCCATGGACTTCTCATGAATTCATCTCTCACATATGATCACCATGTGTTTTCCTCTATAATCATCACAAAAAATAAGATAAAATAATGAATAATGAATAAATTATGATAATAACTTGAAAAAATAATAATGTAAAATAAACAAATAAATAAATAAACAAAGAATAAGAAAAAGATGATATGATGATGAAAAATTTAGGGTACTCCTCAGATTGGTAGTTCACCATTCTTGATAAACCTTCAAATCTTCTTCTTCAAAAATTCTCTATGAATCTTGAATTAATTGTTAATAAAAGGAATTTTTTTTTAAAAAAATTCAAGAGAAAATCACGTCTTTCTTCCTCTCTTTTCTTCCTTCTCTCTTCTTTTTCTTTTCACCCAGCCTCTTTTCCTTCTTCACCCCCCTTCTTTATATAGTGGAATTAGGAAGCCTAACCTCAATCCTAATATGATTCTAATACCTAAAGTACAAGATTAATACATAAAATTATATTTAGGAATTTTAAACCAATTAGGACATAATTAATTAGGAATTTTAAACCAATTAAAACTGAATTAAAAATAGGAAAACAGAGACAGAAGAATTCAATTCCAATTGGGATTGTGTAATTTCAATTAGAATTACACAATTCCGATCGGCATTAGTGTAATTCCAATTGGAATTATATAATTCTGGTCGGAATTATGGAATTCCGACACTTTTCTTTTCTTTTTTAACATTTAATTATAAAAAGGTACCTGGAAAAATTTAAATTTTACAATTAGGTCCTAAAAAGAACTTTGCAATTTAGTCCCAGAAAACATTAAATCCTTCCTTTAAAAGCTGCATTTAAGCCCTTAGAATTTTTAAACATTAAGTATCGAAGACATTTTCATCACTGGAGTCCTTTGCTGTATCCATAACATGTCATCCCGAAATTGGATGTCTACAGTTGCCCGCCTTTATCGCTGTTTGCTCGACAAATTGCGACAAATCAAAATAGCACTAAATTCCTAAATTGAAAGTTAGGATACTTACCTGCTCCTTGAAGTTTCTGCTTATGAATTTGTTATACTCGGACGTACAGCATTTCAAATGACATATCATACTCGGTCGTATGACATTAATTATAGTTGATCGTATAACCTTAGGTGAATGAAACACATTGTACTCAGACATACAATGTTTGACTATACTCAGACATATAGCATTGAATTGAAAAAAATTACATCATACTCGGTCGTATGATGCTGATTATACTCGGTCATATAATCGATTGAGGATATATTGCACTCGATCGTACAATGCTGACTACACTCGATCGTATAGTCTGTTTTGAAAAGGAACATCACACTCGGTCGTATGATGTCTATTATACTTGATCATATAATCAATTGAGAACACATTGCACTCGGTCGTACAATGCTTACTACACTCGGTCGTATAGTCAGATAAAAAGACATCACACTCGGTTGTATAATGCTGATTATACTCGGTCGTATAATCGATTGAAGATACATTGCATTCGGTCATACAATGCTGACTACACTCGATCGTATAGTCTGATAAAGAGACATCACACTTGGTCGTATGATGCTAATTATACTCAGTTGTATAATCGATTGAAGATACATTGCACTCGGTCATACAATGCTGACTATACTCGGTCATATAGTATGATAAAGAGACATCACACTCGGTCGTATAATTAATTGAAGACACATTGTACTCAACCGTACAATGCTGACTACACTTGGTCGTATAGTCTGATAAAGAGACATCATACTTAATCGTATGATGCTGATTATACTCGGTCGTATAATCGATTGAAGATACATTGCACTCGGTCATACAATGCTGACTACACTCGGTCATATAGTCTGATAAAGAGACATCACACTCGATCGTATGATGCTGATTATACTCGGTCGTATAATTAATTGAAGATACATTGATAGTTTTAACAATTCCCTAAATTGCTAAACTATAAAGCTTTACAATTTAGGACTAAATTGCAAAGAATCAAATGGACCTAAATGTAAACCAAAATTAAAGGACCAAATATGATATTTTCCCCTTTATATATTCCTTTCCTTCTTTTTCTGATTCATTATCTCTTTTTCCTATTCTTCTTCTCTTTTTTCTTTTCATTTTCTCTTAATTTTCAAATTTTCTCCTTTCAATTAAACTCTCATCTGACGTCCGATTTTGGATCTATCTGATCCTATGGCCCACCCATAACGTAGGCTATGTGGGAGCAGTTTTAGGTAATCAGATCCCATCACTTTGCATCCTCATTTTCCCCAAAAAGATTTAGGACTTTATGAAAATAAAGAGATATATCCATTGACCCACTTGCACCTCCACAGACATTCTAAGGCTGGAGATAAGGCAAATTTCTTATCCCAATTTTCAATTATGCAATAAACATATTTATTTTAGTATATAAAATTAATATTTATATGCACGTAATTTAATGGAAAAAGTAGATGTAAATCATGAACATTTGACAAATTAAAATCAAAATATGTTAAATTTCACTGGGATTTTCATCAAAAGTCTGAATTTTCAAATTGAAATCCTAGATTTCCAATCGGATTTCTCAAATTTCCGATTGGAAATTAGGAAATCCGATCGAAATTCTGGATTTTTGATCGAAAATTTACAATTTCGATTAGAATTCTAGATTTCCAATTGAAAATCTAGACTTCCGATTTGATTTTTTAATTTTTTTTAAAAGTGATGTAAAAAAAACAGAAATTTAGGAAAGAAAATGATCTTGTTATTTCTGCATTTTCAAAAACCCCTGAAATTCTCGGATTGTTTTCACTTGGCGCGAGAGTTGTTCTATGACTTGTCTGGAGAGGTAGCACAGCATGTCCGGGCATCCGGCTTTCGATATTTTGTTGTTGCTTTACCGACTACTCAAGGTAGGTCAGATCACTATTCCCTTGTTGCACTTATCGAGAGATGGACGGACACTACTCACACCTTCCACACACGAGTAGGTAAGCTGACTATTTCCCTGATGAGTTTTTCTGCCATCACCGGGATTGCATTCGGAGGTACCCTGGTTCCTTTTGATGTCCATTACTGCACTCTTCCGGAGGATGCTAGGAGTCGTTACGTTCGTGATCTACTCGGGTTTGTTCCGACATGGAAGAATAGGAAGAATGTGCTTCTTTCTTCCCTTGTACAGGGTTTCAAGAGACTACCTACCACTACACCTTGCCAGATTCTCCATAAGGTGAGATGTTTCTTATTGATTTTGCTTGGCACTACCCTCTTTTATGAGACTAGTTATGAGGTTAGCATCACTCTTCTTGGCCCTCTTCAGGATCTTTCTAGGGTCTCTACTTTGGATTGGGGATCTGCAGCACTTGCTTACCTCTACTATATATTAGATACTATTTGTAGAGGTGTTGTGACGATGTGCAGCTTCTGGCATGTCTTGCATGTATGCTTTTTATCCTTTTTTAAATTTTTACTTACTTTCACCTTCCCCTCTTTATTTCCTTCATTTTCCCCTTTTTTTCAGATTTGGGGTATTGAGACTGGAGTGATTCGAGGTTTCAATGCCATTAGCTCCGACAAGAGTCTTCCCCTGATGCAGAGATGGGGTTCTTCTTATCTCGCTAGTATTAAACATGATTTGCAGACTTATCGGGATCGGCTGAACTCCTTAAAGTGGGACCTGGTAAGAAAATTTTAACTTTTAGTATTTCATCAATTGCAAAAGTCTAATAAGCTTAAATTTAGACGAATGATTTCGTAGGTTAGATGAGATTGGTTGGCTGGTGCTAAAGACATTCAGCGATATGAGTTTATGACTGTAGCTATGAGACTTGAGACTATAAGAGTTATGCTTCCTGGTTATGGCTGCCAGATGTGGTATCTTAGTAAGCATGTTTATCACTGGCATGTGGGACCTTTCGAGAGGCACGTCCCCTCTTCTATTCCTCCCTCAATGTTACGGAGTAGCAGCATGACTGGCCTTGAGCTTAGAGCTACTCTTGAGGGATATGACACTTTGACAATGCTTGAGCATTCTCGTCATTATCGGGAGTATATTCGAGAGAACCTCTTAGAGTAGGTTCCTACAGACCCGTCTGAGGTATGCTTTCTCTCACTACTTTACTTCAATTCTCTCATCATTATTGACATTTGGTTCTCTGTATATTTTAAAGGAGTCCTTGATGGTACTATGGAGGAGACTAAGGATGATACTAAGGAGACCGAGCGGGAAGTCAAGCCTATTCATCATAATGAGACTAATCATAGTGAGGCTCCCTCGAGTACTATTCTGGGTGATGTTCCCTCATTTGATAGGTCCATGTATTATTGGGCTCCCATGGTATAGATTCCTGTTGAGCAACACATGTATTTTGATACAACTCAGATTCCTAACTTCTCACCCCCTGATACTTCACATGTAAGTTCAATTTGCTCCCTAGCCAACCCTGCACAAACTTGCACTTGTTGCTGAATTAGTAAAATTTATTTTACAAGTCCCTAAGACACAGGCGAAGTATTTATATGGAATGGCCTCTTCCCAAAGATTGTTTACTATGCAGATTACTAATATTTTGAGGGTTAGTATTCACAACAAATATGCAAATGTATGCATGTTATGCATAATGCAATAGAATTATGTCGGGGATTTGGAGCGTGAGAATGAGAGGCTCCGGCGACAGCTTGCTAGCCTTAGTTTTGATGGACATGATGTTGGGACTTCTATGCCCCCATATTAGAGTGACGATCCAGCTAGAGAGTGGAGCCCCTGGCTAGACACTAAAGCTCAAGATGACTAACTTTCTTTAGGAATTGTATTAGTGTGACTGTACTTTGAGATATTTCAGAACTGTCTCTTTCTATGCATCATGGACTTTTATATTGGACCAAACTGTAATTTCCTTTTTTTCTTTTTTTTTGACGGTCGGCATCCTAGATTTTTGATCGAAAATCTAGAATTCCGATCGAAAATCTAGAATTTTGATCGGAATTCTGAATTTTTGATCAAAAATCTCGATTCCGATTCGATTTCTTTTCCTACTCCAATGCGAATTTGGTCCAAAAATCAATCCTAATCCTTTCTATCCGATTTACAGCCTATATAAGAACCATAAGACAAATATACTGCATCAATTCCATTCTTCGCCTCCATCATGACACAAGCCACACTTACATTGATGAAGAAGTTTCTCAAGACCCTTAATGGAGATGATTGGAATAAAATTTTGCCCTTTCATGCCAAACCCTTAAAGTCCCTTCAACATCTGAAGATAGACAATAATTTCTTACATGCTGCTACCACTTTCTAGGATGCTAAGGATCACGTATTTAGATTCAATGGACAAGAGCTGTGTCCCCTGATAGAGGAATTTGCTGCTATTTTGGGATGTTCACTAAGTTCGACTGCTACCATTACTCTCCCAGATCTTGAGATTGAGTTACCCAGCAGATTAATAGAATTCTTTGATATGCCCCCAGATGTTATCTACATGCATGCGCATAATACCGAAACCATCAGTCTTCCTTTTCTGATTTCCTCTTATGGAACTAGAGACAAAACTAATGCTTCTTGGATCAGAACTGTCACTTTCTACCTATATGCTCAGTTTCTACTAGTGTCTTCTCATAAAGATGCAGATGTAAGGATTATCAGTATCTTAGAATAGGTAGAAATTAGAGCTAATCTCATGCCTGTCATACTTACTGAAACTATCATTGGGTTAGATAATTTCAAAGTTCAAAATAGACTCTCAGGTAGTCTACTTCTCCTTCAGGTATGTAACCTTTTTTTTTTAAGATTTAGTTACAGGAGAAATTGAGTCTGCTTGATGCTCCTCCCAATGCTTTGATTTATCAATCTCATCATCTACAATCTTGTCCTTTGAAGATAAAGGATAAGCACACTACGGATCAATGGACTGATTGGATGAAAGGCATTACTGATACTGAGATTACTTGGGTCTATCCTTGGTAGAGATTAAAATTCATGACCATCAACTTGTATGACAATTGTGTCCCTATTCCCGAATTATACTTTTCAACCTTTCTTTCTCCTTCACGCCTGTGCCATCAATATGGTCACCCTCAATTCATTCCTCCTGAGACAAGATTTCTTGGACAAGGTGAAGAACTTGTGGCCTCGTAGAGCTTTGGAACGCAATATGTGCCTGGATGCTAACATGACTACTGATGACAACTACAAGACTTGGGTTACTATGCAATCTACAGAATCACCAAAACTTATTAAATACAAAAGGACTCAATTATTTTTAGATGATTCAAGAAAGAAACAAAAATATAAGTAGTGGTCTTATAATTCTGGTTTCTTATGTTTTATTTTTCCTCCAAGTCTTTGTGTCTTGTAATAAAGATAGAAGATGAAATATTTAACAAAAATGTCTTTTCAATTCATTTCATTAACCAGGGCAAAATGAGTACATTTGTTACATCACATGACACAACTCTTGTTATCAGCTAGTCCTTTCAGATTTTCTAACTGAACATTTTTTTCTTCCATTTTCATTTCCCTAATTTCTACCTGATCAGCCCTTTACAGGTTTTCTGAATAGCGGGAATGTCCCCACTTTTTCCTAACCAACCTTTTAGGTTTTCTAGTTAGTGAACTCTTTTTTTTTTAAAAGTAGTATTTCTTAAGGCAATCAAGGTTGATTGGCTCAGTGAATTCATTCCCTTCTAGATCTTATATCTTTATGGCTCCCTTAGGTAAGATTTTCTTGACTAAATACAGTACTTCCCAGTTTGGTCTGAATTTTCCTCTCAGGTCAAACACCATAGCCCTTGCGTGCTTTAATACCATATCTCTAGCTTTTATCTTTCCCAGCTTAACCTTTTTGTTAAACGCTCTTGCTATTCTCCTTTGATAAATCTAAGTGTGAAATAAAGCATCCATCCTTTTCTCATCCAAAGATACTTACATCCATTCACTCTCGGGGATGTTTGCTTCCATAACCACCCTCAAGGATTTAATTTATGTCTCTATGGGTAGAACTGCTTCACAACCATATACTAACGAGAATGGAGTTTGTCCTGTAGCAATACGTGTTGTAGTTCTGTATCCCCACAAAGCGAAAGGGAGGTATTCGAACCAATCCTTATGTGCCTTCACCACCTTAGAAAGAATCTTTTTTATATTCTTATTAGCCGCTTCTACTACACCATTAGCTTGAGGTCGATAAGGTGAGGACTTATGATGCTCAATCTTGTATCTTTGTAACAACTCAGCGATTTTTGCCTGAAACTGAACTCCATTGTCTATCATAACATGGTGTGGGATCCCATACCTATAAATGAGGTTCTTCTCAATGAACTTTGCCATCTGTCTAGCTTTTAAGGTGCCAAAGGATTCTGCTTCTATCCATTTTGAAAAGTAATCAATTGCAACTACTATATATCTATACCTGTTTAAAGCAGTTGGTTTTACTTCCCCTATTATATCTATTCCCCAAGCTGCAAAGGGCCATGGAGATGTTAAACTGTTTAGAACTGTAAGGGGAAGGTGATTGAGGTTCCCATGTACTTGACATTGATGGCATTCTCTCATTATTCGGATGCAGTCCTTTTCCATACTCCCCTAATAGTACCCTTGTCAAGTAATCTTCTTTGCCAAAATTATCCCATTCATATGTGATCCACAAACTCCTGCACGAATCTCTCTCATCACCTGCTCTGCTTCATCCTTCTTGAGACATCTCATCTGTCTACCATTCGACATCCTTCTGTATAATATCCCATTATGACTTGCATAATGACATGTAAGAACATGAAGTGCATGTCTATCTTTGGAAGTTGCTTCATCTGGGTATCTTCTTTCCTCAATAAATCTCTGGATGTCGTAAAACCATGCTTTTTCTCTGGCCCTATCTAAATATTCATGACATGTTCTTTACCATAACATGGAGCTTGCGTTTTCATTATCACCAAAGGTTTCATCATTGATCCCGTCGATTTATCCTACATTGAAGAAAGTGTTGCCAAAGCATCTGCCATCTGATTTTTATCTCTTGGTAAATGCATGAAGAGACATTTGGTGAAATTCCTTATTAATTTTCTTAAATAATGGATGTAAGGTTTCAGTCTTTCTTCTTTTACTTCCCACTCTTCATTAGCCTGGCTAATGACCAACATGGAATCTCCGTAAACCAATAGGTCTTTTGCTCCAACTGCCAATGCTGCTTCCATGCCATAGATACATGCCTCATACTCAGCCATATTGTTGGTAACCATGAAGTCTAATTTCTAGGCCATTGGGATGGTTTCTCCTTCTAGTGTGACAAGAATTACTCCTAACCCTGCTCCTCTATTATTCATTGCTCCATCAAAATAAAGTTTCTATTCAAAGTGTTCTATTACTACTAGGTTCTCATCTAAAAACTCTAGATTCCACTGCTCATTTCCTTTAACTACATTCTGGGCTAGAAACTCTGCTACAACTCTGCCTTTAATAACCTTTGTAGTGACATATTTTATATCGAACTCAGTTAAAAGTACCAACCATCTAGACATCTTTTCAGTCAAAGTCGATGTTTGGAACAAGTATTTTAAAGGATCTATCCTAAAAACAGCTTGTACTTTGTAGGACTGTAAGTAATGCCTTAACTTCTTTATAGCCTAGATCATTATCAAATATGTCTTTTCTACAAGGTCGTACTTTTCTTCATATGGTAGGAACTTTTTATTGAGGTAATATATAGTGTACTCCACCCCTTTGGGCCTCTTTTATGCTCACATTGCTCCCATCGCCTTTTCTTCTAAAGCCAAATATAAGATTAAAGGCTTACCTTATTTTAGTGGCCTAAATATAGGTGGGTTAGTAAGGTATTCCTTAATTTTATCAAAGGCTTTCTGGCATTCTTCATTCCACTCCATGGGCTAATTTTTCCTCAAGAGCTTAAAAATCGGGTCGCAAACCATAGTAAGTCTCGTAATGAACCTGCTGATGTACTGTATTTTTCCAATAAACCCTCATACTTCCTTCTCTATTTTTGGTGTTGGCATCTCTTGGATGGCTTTGATATTGTCTGGATCTACTTTTATTCCTCTATTACTGATTATGTGCCCCAATAACTTTCCTGAAGTTACCCTAAAGATGCATTTCATCAGATTAAGCCTTAGGTTATATTTTTCTATTCTTCCTAAGAACTTATCCAAAGCCTCAAAGTGTCTATCTCTTATTTCAGACTTAACCATCATGTCATCAACATAAACTTCCACTTCCTTATGCATCATATCATGAAATAAGGCAGTGGCTGCTCTTTGATAAGTTGCTCCTGCATTCTCTAATCCGAAGGGCATCACCTTGTAGCAGTATGTTCCCCATTCCATGATGAAAGCAGTCTTGATCCTGTCCATAACTGCCATCATTATCTGATTATAACCTAAGAACCCATCCATAAACGAGTACATCGCACTAGATGCTGCACTATCCACAATCACATCAATATGGGGTAAAGGAAAATCATCCTTTGGACATGCCTTATTCAGGTCCCTGAAGTCTACACACATTCAAAATTTTCCATCTTTCTTGGGAACTGGTACTATATTTTCCAACCATTGAGGGTATTCTACAACTTCTAGAAAACCAACCTGGATTTGCTTAGCGACTTCTTCCCTTATCTTTTCTGTCCACTCGAGCCTTAACCTACGAAGTTTCTATTTAACAGGTTTAGCTTCAGGATATGTTGGAATTTGATGCACTGCAATTCCCCTATATAACCCTGGCATATCCTCATAGGACCAAGCAAATACTACCTTTTTTTTATTAATATTCTCTCAAATTTTTCCCTCTCTTCAGGACTTAAGTCTTGTGATATAGAAATGTGTTTTGGTTGTTTATTTGTGCCCATGTTTAATGAATCTAATTAAATAGAATTAATGTCAAACATGTATGAAAGATCATTATTAAAATGCACAAGACCATCAGAATCAACATCACACAAGTAAGCCAAACTAGAATTTATATCATTGACCATAAAGGAAACAAAGTTTTCATCTTTAAACAGACCAGACGTTATTACATCAATTTCTTCATAAAAAAATTAGTAAAACTATTATTAATGATACTAGCTAATTCCTATGGTGGTTCTTTGTTAGGTGGCAAACAAAGCAGTTCTTTAATGTCTTCGGTTTTCATCTTTTCGGCAACTATCTTCATCACCTTGTCCTTGTTGTCTTGCACCAACTTTTCAACTATTTGTTCCTTAAAAATCTCAAATTCAGGGAATCCACACCAACTACTTGTACAGGCTCCTTTTCACCCTGGTAGAACTTCTCCTTTCCTTGCTTGATAAAGTTACCTTTCAAGAGTCCCACATTCCCTAGGCCATTCTCGTTGAAAAACCTTCTTCTTGCCCTTTTGCTACTAAACCCAACTCTAGTATAGCCCAATCCTCTTATGTCATCCCGGGTTTTGAAATCTAGCAATTCTAGGCTTCCTTGCTCATTTTTCCCTAGTCCTTGTCCTGGTCAGTAATTCATCTTCTTTGATCATGTTCATAACCCTTGGATCCATTGCGACTCCCTCTGAAATCATGGCCACCTGGTAACCTGGGGGAGTGACTACCTATTTTTGACTATCAATTACTGCAAACACTGTTTTACCCATACTAGCATCTAAAGTCACCACTTCCCCATCAAGTGGGAATTTCACCTTTTGATGCACGGTCAAAGGCACTCCTCCCAATACATGATACCAAGGTCTACCCAGAAGAAGGGCATAGGTGACAGGAATATCTAGCACAGTGAATTCCACCATTGCTTCTATAGGTCCAGTCTTCACAGAAGCCACAAAGGTTCCCTCTACATTCCTCGTGCTATCATCATAAGCCCTTATTACAAGGTTTAATTTTGCCAAATCCTCCACCTTCACTCCTAAATTGGGTAGGATCTATAGTGGACAAACATTAATCATGGACCCATCATCCACCATCACATAATTAGTCCTCTTCCCTCTTACTTTAGCTGGGATGAATAGTGTTTTATCATGGTCCTTCCTTCCATAGGTAAATCCTCATTCGAGAAAGTAATGACCCCGTGCTTTTCTCAGTAACCTTGGCCACCATTTCTTCAGGAGTTGCTGTAGTTTCAATGTTCATCTTAGTCAAGGCCTTAACCAGAGCTCTTCTATGGCTACTTGAATGCATCAAGAGGTCCCAAATGCTTACATTGGCCTTTGCTTTCTTGAGTTGTTCGAGAATCAAATCATCGCCATCTTCATTTGAGTCTACTCCTTCAACAGCTTCTTCTCTCTCTATAGCTTTCTCTGCTAGCTTATAACCCTTCCCGCTTCTAGTAACATGGTTGACTTCAGGATTATCTACCCATACATTGTACCCTTCAGTGCCTTCCTCATCAAAATTATACCAAATATCAATCATCCCTATGGTCCGATCTTTCTTCCCTTCTTTCCATACCTCGACCATACATTTTTCCTTCTTGATTAGCAACTTTTCATCATCGAACTCGTCACCCCCATCCTATAGGCTCAATTGTATCAATAGATATGTCAAAAGAAGGTGGTTTGTAGTAAAACACCTTATAATCAAACTTGCATGAGGGCTGACCTAGTAAGTCTTCTGCCTCTTCCACACCTTTGGGAGCATTAGGAGATTTCCTAGTAGTTTTAAGGTTTAGATCCTTAAAAGAGTTTAGCACTTCTTCTTTGCTTACTCCTGAGTTTATCATCATGGTGGTTGGGGGTGGCCCATTTTAGTAGTTTGGGAAAGGATTGTTTCAGGTGTTTGGGTTTTGGGCTTGACTTTTCAGGATCTGTGATCTTTCTAGAGTCTATAAGGTCTTGGAATTCATGTTTAAGACGCATGCAAGAGTCAATAGAATGGCCAACAACTTGATGAAACTTGCAATAACTATTTTGATCAAAACCAAGGAGGTTTAGGTTTGGTAGTCTATAAGGGGTTAAGGGTCTAAGGAGGCCTTTTTGAATGAGACGGTCTAGGACTTTGGATAAAGGTTGGTTGAGAATCTCCTAGGTTGTTGGATGGCATGAACTCCTATGACTCAGCTGGTATTTTCTTACTGCGTGCCCCCAATTGGGTAATTTCTCACTCCAGTGTTCCTAGTGGCCTTCTTTTTCTCATTTTCAATCTCTTCAGCCTGTAACCCATCATCATAAAGGTCCACAAATGTCTTGGGGTTCATCATTTGCAACCTCTTTACTAGGTTAGGTGACACATTTTGGACTATCATTCTAACCTAGTCCTTCTCTGCCAATTTGTTCTTCATCATTCCCGCCTTATTCATGAACCTAGTCAGAAAATCTGAAAAAGATTCGTTGGGCTTATACTTGGTTAGTTCTAGATCTCTTATAGACACCTCAAGCCTAGTATTATAGTCATATTGCTTTAATAAAGCAGTGCACAACTCCCTCCAATCTGCTTGGATAGACTTCTCTAGCCCATGATACTAGTTAACAGCCATACCTTCCAAGGACAACACAAATAGCTTAGTAACCATGGCTAAAGGAGCCTTAGTGGTACTCATCGTAGTTGTGTATTGACTAAGATGAATCCTTAGGTCCCCAGTACCATCAAACTTCTACAGCTATGGCATTTTGAATTTTTCAGGTAGCATGTCTTCCTCAAATTGCATCACATCATCAAAGTCAAAAGGGCATCCTAGGCCTTGTCCCCTCATCAACTCCCCCATCTTAGACATCTTCTGAGTTAATGCCTTCATCTATATGGATTCCAGCTCTTGAACTTGCTCAAGTGATTCCTTTTTCTCCTTTTCAACCATGTAACTCTCAATATCCTCGAGTTTCATTTCTCCAACATTATCATTGTTAATAGGTAGTGGACCCATAGCAGGTGGGCTGGCATGGTGGGTGATGCAGCAGTAGCAGGTGGTGGCATTAGTCCTGTTAGAGCTTGTCTTAACTCATCTTGCATCATTGCTCTCATATCATCCATTAGTGCTCCTTTGACGTCTTTTAGGGTCCAATTTCCTCCTTCTTGTTGTTCCATTCTTTCAGTTTATTTAGGTTGTGTAGCTTCCAAATAGAGCGGATTAATGGGGCTCTTTTCCAGTCTGTTAAGGATCTCTTTCACGATCGATTAGGGGCTTAAATCAGTTCTCACCAGTCTACCACCTTTTTGAATCCAAACACAGGAAGACCCGGACGAATCTATGATGGCTACAAGACAAATTATTAGTATGATGCATGAGATGCATGTCTATATAATGCACGTGCTATGCAACAAGTAGCAAGTAACAAGTTAGGTATACATACATCCTTCTAACCTTATTCCTCCCATACACGTATTCAATGGCGAGTTTCTTTTCCTAGGACTTTTGGTCTTGGTATTAATATTAATAAGGGATATCAGGGACTGACGCGCATGCCAAATCTCTCAAAGCAATATCTAGGTGTAAAAGATTAGCCTAATCTTTAGTAACCTAAATGAGCTTCTAAAGTATGGGCTTAGGCCTTTACAGACAGGAATACCTCATGGCAACATTCACAAACAATTTGGGTAGGTCCTAGGGGAAATAACTAAGCCATTATATGTGGTTAGGGTCCTATAAAAAGGTCAAGGTTCCCTTAACAAGATGCTCTCCATTATGGACTTTGAGTTACAGGCCAAGGTTAGGGGCCCAGCATCCTTTGCAAACTTGAGAGAAGACTACCCCCCTTAAGGACTTGGGTTACAGGCTCTGGCCAGATGAACCCGATAATCTCTCTTAGATCAAGTTAAGGCTAAGAGTGATGGTTAGCCAATCTACAACCCCATGAAGCTAGTGGAATCATAGAATCATAAACCAACGCCATCAATTAATAGGGACATGCAGAATGAATTCAAGAATAAAATAATAATTAATAAAATAATTCTAAAGAACACAAGTAGAATCAGTATCTCTTATCCCCAGTGGAGTTGCCACTGTAGACAGGGGGGTTCAGTACGCGTCCAAGATTTTAGTAACCGCGACACTATTTGAACTCAAGGCTCTAGAGAACACACTAACCACTGTCACAAAGATATGGCATGGAGATGAGGAGTCGCCACCCAGGGTAATAACTGGGACAAATCAAAAAGGTGGCACTCGATTCCCTAAAAGAAAGCTAGCACCACAACTAGGAGATTCTGGATACGGAATACCAACTTCTTTCAGTCTTGTGTTCATTTAGAATTACTTTATGAATTATTATCTTATTCTCCATTTACAAGCAATTTCATATAAACCCAAAATAATCAACTCCAAGGCAAACTAGTCATGAAACATACAAGTAAATAATGCATTCAATAAATCACATAATCCCTAAGTTAGTCTAATTTACATGGATTTTAAATAAATGAGTTAAAGTCTACATATTTTAAATTATAAGTGAACCTAAAGACCTAATTCCTTTTGATTTTAATTAAATGAGCCTACATCTATGTATTTTAATTCTAAAAATGGGCCTAATTCTACATGTTATAAAGGTATTTAAATTAGTGGGCTTAATTCTACATGTATGAAGGTATTTAAATTAGTAGACTTAATTCTACATGTTTTAATTAAATAGTGATCTTAAATCTATAAATTATGAAAAAAAGGCTTAAATTAAGTAGGCTAAGTCTAAATTAATTAAACTAAATTAGGTGGGCCTATGTCTAATTAACTAAATGGGCCTAAGAATATTTCTGATCTAAAATCTAATTAATTATGGATCTAAAAATATATTTTAATTAATTAAACCTAATTAATTATTTAATGAGATAGGCTAAAAGAATTACCTAAATTTAAATAACTAAATCAAGACCTAAAGTGGGCTTAAAGCCCAAAACACATAAAAATAATAAATAAAACCCAAAAACAAATAAAAACATAAAAAAATAATTAAATAAGATCAAACAAATAATTAAATTAATCCTTACTAAAACCCTAATTTTTATTAACATGCAACCTAAATTAATATATTTCCTCCATTGATTTTAAATAATTACCTAATTAAAACCTAATTTTACTAATCAATTAAATCAAAATAAACATGCAACCACACATATAATTTTATTACTCCCACTATCGGGGCTATTACATTAATTCATAAAATAAAATAAAATAAAAATAAAGCAATAAATAAAAATAAAGATAATAAAAAAAATAAAACCCTAAAAAAACTAAGTCTCTATGAGGTTTTATCCATAGCCCTCCACGGACTTCTCATGAATTCATCTCTCCCATATGATCACCATGCGTTTTTCTCCATAATCACCACAAAAAATAAGATAAAATAATGATTAATGAATAAATTATGATAATAACTTGAAAGAATAATAACAAAAATAATAATTTAAAATAAACAAATAAACAAAGAATAAGAAGAAGATGATATGATTATGAAGGATTTAGGGTACTCCTCAGATTGGTAGTTCACTGTTCTTGATAAGCCTTTGAATCTTCTTCTTCAAAAATTCTCTATGAATCTTGTATTAATTGTTAATAAAAGGAATTTTTTTAAAAAAAGTTCAAGAGAAAATCACGTCTTTCTTCCTCTCTTTTCTTCCTTCTCTCTTCTTTTTCTTTTCACCCGGCCTCTTTTCCTTCTTCACCCCCCTTCTTTATATAGTGGAATTAGGAAGCCTAACCCCAATCCTAATATGATTCTAATTCCTAAAGTATAAGATTAATACTTAAAATTATATTTAGAAATTTTAAACCAATTAGGACTGAGTTAATTAGGAACTTTAAACCAATTAAAACTGAATAAAAAATAGGAAAACAGAGACGGAAGAATTCAATTCCAACCGGGATTGTGATCGGAATTACATAATTCCGGTCAGAATTATGGAATTCTGACACTTTTCTTTTTTTTTAACATTTAATTACAAAAAGGCCCCTAGAAAAATTTAAATTTTACAATTAGGTCCTAAAAAGAACTTTATGATTTAGTCCCTAAAAACATTAAATCCTTCCTTTAAAAGCTGCATTTAAGCCCTTAGAATTTTTAAAGATTAAGTATCAAAGACATTTTCATTACTAGAGTCCTTTGTTGTATCCATAACATGTCATCCCGAAATTGGATGTCTACACCAAGACATTCGTAGACCTTTATGATGATGGGTTACAGGCTAAAGAGATTGAAAATGAGAAAAATAAGGCTACTGGGAACACTGGAGCAAGAAGCTACCCAACTGGGGGCATACAACAAAGAAGCACTAGTCGGGTTGTAGGATTCCATGCTATTCAACAACCAAGAAGGTTCACAAATTTTAAACAACCTTTGTCAAAAGTCCTAGAGTGCTTAATGGAAAAGGGCTTACTTCAACCTTTACTTACTCCAAACCCACCAAATCCAAATATCTCAAGCTATAACCCGAATAAACACTGTAAATTCAAGCAAAACCTCCAACACTTCACAGATAATTACATCCACCTCAAACATGAAATCCAAAACCTCATAGACTCTGGAAAAATCACAAATCCTGAAAACCCAAGCACTAGAAGCAATCCTTTCCCAAACTACCGAAACATGCCATCTCCAATAATTATGATGATCAACTCAGGAGTAAGCGAGAAAGAAGTGGTAAAATCCTTTGAGGACCTAGAACTTAAAACCAATGAGAAATCTCCTGATGCCCTAAAGATGTAGAGCAAATTGAAGATTTATTAGGTTAGCCCTCAGGCAAGTTTGACTATAAGGTGTTTTACACTAAACCACCTTCTTTTGACATACCCTTCAAGTTAATTATACCTACAGGATGGGATGAGGACTTTGATGATGAGAAGATGCAAGAGAACAAAACACATAAAGTGGAAGTATAGAAGGATGGAAAGAAAGCAAAACCACGGAATGAGAGTTTTATCAAAGAAGGATATGGAAAGTATTACCTCGGTGTAAAGGAACCTGTCAATATGCTCGATGTGAATGGGAGTAGGATCTACAAGGAATGGATTGTTGAGAACCTGGTGCAAGACAACAAGGATGAGGAACCGCAAGAATAGCTATTATGTCAGCCACTTGAAGGACAATCGCCATAAGACTTAGCATCCTTAGCATCTAGAATAAGAAATAAATTTTCTTATTGTCTACTTTGAATAAAATTTTAGTTTCTTTAGAACTTTTTTTATTTTAGTGATCGATGATATAAATTCTTATTATGCTCAGTTATATAATATGCATCCTAATGGTACTATGCATTATAATATTGATCGCATCTGCATGTTTGACCAAAATTTAATTCAATTAGATTCAATCAGTATGGGCACAAATGTAAACTTAAAGAATAGTCTTATATCACATGACATAACTTCTAAAGAGAGCAAAATCTGAGGAAAAATAAGAAGAATGATAAAAAAAAAAAAGAAGAAAAACAAAAAGAGAGAAAGAAAAAGAACAATAAGGTGAAAAATTAGAGAGAAAAATTCAGGGTTAATTGCTTATAGGAGTTATGTCGTGTGATGTAATCAATGTTCTCATTTTTGCCCTAATGAATGAGTAAAATTGAATTGGAGATTTTTGTTCAAATATCACATATTTGCCTTTATCATACTGCATAAGTAGTTGAATGGAAAGACAATACATTATATAAGCTAAAATCAGAGCTATGAGATCACTATTTTAGTTATGTTTTCTTTTTGTCACCCTTTTATAATTTTCCTTGTAAGCCGAGCATTCCCATATACCTTGAGAATTCGGGTGGCTCAGTAACTTACTTTACAAACTATACATTGTAACTATCATCAATCATTGCATCAACATCAAGCCTTATATTCTGCTTAAAAGTTCATCAAAGTATTCATGAGACACTTAACCGGGTTGGTAAGTCAAAGGAACAATAACAACAATGGATAAACTAAGTTCCTTGCACACATAAAAAAAAGATTTCCAGAATAGTATTGATGAATCCAGAATGGAACTGGGGGCAAAATACAACTCAAAGGGCAAATGGTGTCTGCATTCAAAGAGCAAAAATGGATTTTGAAGTGTAAAAGCTAATACCTCAATCATTATATAACAAAAATAAAAGTTTGACAGTGCATCGGTCAATCACAAGCTGTATTGTAAAGCCATGGACCCTACTTGTTAACCTAGTAATCAGTCTGATGAATCATATCAGAAGCTTCAACATCAGAAGTACCAACAACGAATCATTCAATGCTCAAACTGACAGGCTATTAATGAGTGGCTCTGTTCCAAATAGGAGACGTATTAGGATCATGCACATTATACATAACATGCATACACTTGCATACATTTTTGGGAAATACTTATTTTGTATAATAAAAGTCTTTAAGCCTAGACAAGATTGTGCAAATACTCTACTACTAACATTTGAAACTAGTGTTAGAAGAACAGGAAAGTAGTCAGAATATTCGCATGTGAAACATCTAAAAGAATGAAAATAAGAGGAGTAACACTACTAAGAAGCATTATCCTGGAAACTTCAAGAGGCTAAATAAGATACTCAAGCTCCTCAGATTTAATATGCTAGGGAAGAATGCACTCAAAACCTAAGATGAATGCACTCTAAAAACTTCTTTGATTATGAAATAAAAACCTCTAACTCCTAAATCTTTTCTTTTATAGGAAATGTTGGGAAGAGAAATGAAGCCCTCTACCATAGCATCAATGGGATAAAGCCACAACATCGATGGTAGAGCATCATGACCCCGTGATCGGAGACATTATCACCACAATGAAAGGGAGAATGCAAAAGAATAACATTGCATTCTGATAATTTTTTTTACTAGCAAATAGGCCATACTAACTTATGGTATTTTGTGTAGGGAAAATAAAAGAGAACAAAGAAGGGAAAAGGAACTGATACAAAAAATAAGAATGGGCAAGATAGCAAATGCCAATCGCTCGTTAAAACCTCACCCTGTGCAAATACAAAAGGGAAGTAGTACAACTCTATCTCCTTTGATGCTATAATTAAATAAATCCTCAATAAGAAAATTCACAAATTGAAAGGAAATTCATCCACTTCACGAGATCATGTGCGAAAATTTATCTCATGACCTTTGATTTTAATGGCTTTTTTTTATTAGCCTCGCAACAGTTCTATGCTGAGAATTTCTAAACTCTAATCACTTTAATGCTTGCTTTGCACCTAAACGAGTAAAATCTGTGGACTTGTGGTATAAATTGATTGAATTTTAAGGTATCATTTTAGTCTTATGAATGATAAATATGCATTTAATCTACTCCAATGCTCATAAATTAGTATGAGTACAAAATCCCTTGACGGTATCCACGCTGAGTAATGCGAGAAAGGTGGCAGAATACTAAGAGGAGAATAGAAAAAAGAGCAAGCATAATTTACTCCAATGCTTAGAAAAGAGTAAGAGTATCAACATAAAACCTCTAGCAATATCCATGTCGAGTAATATAAGAAAGGCAGGGGAATACTAAAAAAGGACCATGCCAAAAATTGCTCTATTTACTCCAATGCTCTATATGAGTATGAGTATCCAAAGGACCTTTCCAACGGTATCCAAGCTGAGTAATATGAGAAAGGTGGGTATTACTTGGATAAGGAAGAAAAGCACAAAAATAATTCAAAGACTATTTTGATACTTAGAATTTGATCCATTTATACTCAAATACCATAAGTTTTGTCTGGTAGATTCTTTCTGAATTTAGGTATGGAAGTAAGCTCTTCACTTGGTAAAAAATATACTCTCAACATAAAATGGTTAACGATGCCTCTGCCTTTATGAATGGTAAATAAATTAGAGTCATGAGGATCAAAATTAAGGAGATTGGTTAAGTACATGTTATCTTGTGCAAAGTGATGAATTTTCTAATAAATTTTCAAAATAATAATGTACTTTTGTACATTCATCTTATTAAAACTAACTTCAACAATTCTATAGGAATTCCAAATCTAGAAGGGGGTATACTCAACTTGCAAAGTCAATCAACACAGCAAAATTCAAAGTCAGTCAATAAAAGTGCTAATTAGTCAGCACAAAGAATCCAAAGCATTCAACTCAAACAACTAAAGATAAAAATCAGTAAATAGTTATGGACTGTAGCATCATCAAAGGCAAGCAATAAAAGGATTGCAATCAATTTGCAAGCAATTATGGACTGTAGCATCATCAATGAGCATCAAAAGGGTTGCAGCTAATCACGAGCAATTTTAGACTGCAGCATCATCAATGAGCAACGAAAGGGTTGCAACTAATCACGAGCAGTTTTAGACTGTAGCATCATCAATGAGCAACGAAAAGGTGTAGCTAATCACAAGCAGTATTGGACTACAGCATTATTAATGAGCAACGAAAGGGTTGTAGCTAATCGCGAGTAGTTTTGGACTATAGCATCATCAGTGAGCAACGAAAGGGTTGCAGCTAATCGCGAGCAGTTTTACATTACAGTATCATCAGTAAGCAATGAAAGGGCTACAGCTAATCGCGATCAGTTTTGGACTGCAACATCATTAGTGAGTAATGAAAAGGTTATAGCTAATCGCGTGAGCAGTTATGGACTATAGCATCAAAAGTGAGCAATGGAAGGGTTGCAACTAATCGTGAGAAATTATGGATTACAGCATAATCGTATAATCAATTGGCATCATACAACCAAGTGTGATGTTCCTTTTCAAATCAGACTATACGACTGAGTGTAGTCAGCATTGTACAACCGAGTGCAATGTATCTTCAATCGATTATACGATCGAGTATAATCCACATCATACGACCAAGTGTGATGTTTCTTTTAAATCAGACTATACGACCGAGTGTAGTCGGCATTATACGACCGAGTGTAATGTATTTCCAATTGCTTATACATCGAGTATAATTAGCATTATACGACCGAGTATGATGTAATTTTTCAATGCTATACATCCGAGTATAGTCAACATTGTACGATCGAGTACAATGTGTTTCATTCACCCAAGGTTATATGACCGAGTATAATCAATATCATACGATCGAGTATAATCAATATCATACGATCGAGTATAATATGCCATTTGAAATGCTGTACATCCGAGTATAGCAAATTCACAAGCAGAAGCTTTAAGGAGTGCAGGTAAGTATCCTAACTTTCAATTTAAAAATTGGGTGCTATTTTACTTTACTGCAATTTGTCAAGCAAACAGCGATAAAAGAGGGCAACTGTAGACACCCAATTTTGGGATGATGTGTTATGGATGTGCCAAAGGACTCTAATGATGAAAATATCATGAATAGGTCTTCAAGATTTAATCTTTAAAATTCTAAAGTTTAAATGCATCTTTTAAAGGAAGGATTTAGTGTTTTTAAAGACTAAATTACAATGTTTCTTTAGGACCTAATTGCAAACCATAAATTCTTTCAGGGGTCTTTTTATAATTAAATGTTAAAAAATAAAAAAATACTTGTCAGAATTCCATAATTCTGATTGGAATTGTGTAATTCCGATTGGAATTGTGTAATTCCAATCGGAATTGAATTCTTCTGTCTATTTTTTTATTTTTTAAATTCAATCCTAATTGGTTTAAAACTCCTAATTGACTTTTAACTCAATCCTAATTGATCTAAAATTTCTAAATATAATTTTAAGTATTAAGCTCATATTTTTAGGAATTAGAATCACGTTATGATTCGGTTAGGTTTTCTAGTTCTTTTTCCACTAAATAAAGAGGATAAAGGGTAGAGGGAAAAAAAAAGAGGATGAAGAGCAAGAGAAAAGATCAGAGAGAGAAAAAAAGAAGAAGGCGGGAGAAGAAAGGAAAAAGAGAAACGTGTTTTTGAAAAGGGTTTTTTTAATTCTTTTTTCTTTTTTTGAGTTATTTTCTACAAAAATTCCTTTTAATTCATCAATTAATTCAAGATCCTTGGAGAATTTTTGAAAAAGAAAGTTCGAAGACTTATCAAGAATGCTGAATTACAAATCTGAAGAGTACCCCAAATCACTCATAATCATCTTCATCCTCTTCTTATTCTATTTTTATTTTCTTTATTATTAATTATTTTTATTCTTTCAAGTTATTATCATAAATTATTCATTAATCATAATTTTATTTTATTTTTTTTATGGTGATTATGGAGGAGAACGCATGGTGATCATATTGGAAGGATGAATTCATGAGAAGTCCATGGAAAACCATGGATAAAGCTTTGTAAAGACTTTCTAGGGTTATTTTATTTTATTTTATTTATTGCTTTATTTTTTATTTTAATAATTATTTTATAAATTAATGTAATAGCCTCAATAGTGGGAGTAATGAAATTATGCATGTGGTTGCATGTTTATTTTGATTTAATTGGTTAGAGAAATTAGGCTTTTAATTAGGTAATTACTTAAAATCAATGGAGGAAGTAGATTAATTTAGGTTGCATATTAATAAAACTAGGTTTTTTTATAAGGGATTAATTTAATTATTTGTTTGATCTTATTTAATTGTTTTTTTATGTTTTTATTTGTTTTTGGGCTTATTTATTATTTTTATGTGCTTTTAGGGCCTTAAGCCCATTTTAGGCTTTGATTTATTTATTTAAGTTTAGGTAATTCTCTTAGCCCATCTCACTTAATAATTAATTTGGTTTAATTAATTAAAATATATTTTTAGGTCTATAATTAATTAAATTTTAGGTTAGAAATATCCTTAGGCCCATTTAGCTAATTAGACATAGGCTCACCTAATTTAATTTAATTAATTTAGACTTAGCCCACTAAGTGTAAGTTTTTTCATAATTTGTAGATTTAAGATCACTATTTAGAATTAGGCCCACTAATTTAAATATTCCATAATTTATAGATTTAAGCTCATATTTAGAATTAAAATTAATAGACTTAGGCTCATTTAATTAAAATCAAAAGGAATTAGGTCTTTAGGTTCACTTATAATTTAAAATATGTAGATTTAACTCATTTATTTAAAATCCATGTAGATTAGACTAACTTAGGGATTATGTGATTTATTGAATGCATTATTTACTTGTATATTTCATGACTAGTTTGCCTTGGAGTGGATTGTTTTTAGGGTTTATATGAAATTGCATGTAAATAGAGAATAAGCTCATAATTCATAAAGTAATTCTAAATGAACACAAGACTTAAAGAAGTTGGTATTCCGCACCCAGAATCTCCTGGTTGTAGTGCTAGCTTTCTTTTTGGGAATCGAGTACCACCTTTTCAATTTGTCCCAGTTATTACCCTAGGTGGCGACTCCTCATCTCCACGCCATGTCTTTGTGACAGTGGTTAGTGTGTTCTCTAGAGCCCTAAGCTCAAACAATGTTGCAATTGCTAAAATCCTGGACGTGCGCTGAACCTCGCCGTCTACACTTAGTTATTTTCTTTACTGTGCAGAAAGCCACACACCTTAGCTCTTCATTTTTTTTATTTTCAAAACCTTCAGGAAATCAACAAAATATGTTCTTTGCTTTTAAAGTCTAGAAAATCAAGAAAAATAAAACAACAAAGTCAATCTCAAAATGGTGACAATCCCAATCTGAGGAGCATTCAAACAGCATTTGCACAGTATCCCTACTCTTTATCTGTTCTTTTTTATTTTTTATTTGATTTCTTTATTTATTGATTGATTAAGTCGTTAGTGATTAAATCTTTTGTTTTTTTTATTTTTTTTTAAATTAGTGTTCTGTGGTGCTCTGAATGTGAGGTTGGTGATGTGAGATTTTGGCAATGGCTACATTAAAGAATCCATGGGATGCCATGGACTAAATTTTTTGAAATCCTTGTAGAATTTAGTGTCACAACCCGAACCCGAGGGCACGTGACCGGCAATAGGGAATGGGAAGGCATAAGGCCCCTAAAACCCGTAGTAAGCCTTAAGAAAAGATAAACAACACCTTACAATTTAAAACTTTATTTTAAAATAGAACACACTATCAAACTAATTTTTCTCATAAATAAACTAAATCAGATGCTCAAATAAAATATGCTTCGGCGTTACATATTATAAATCAAACTTAAATCCTTATACATAAGCGAGGTTCACACTAATAGATTACACAAACATACTTAAACCATATAATTCTTAGTACATATACTACTGTAGCATCCTAGAATAATACAACAGTACAGCTTACAATGACCTACATAAAATAGCCGAGGATGAAGAAATCCGGCGTGGAGGTAGTCTGAGGTCGAACTCCCAAGCTCCTGAAAAAAAATAAATTGAGGGGAATCAGACCTCACTGAGTAAGTCAATAAAAAAAGTTGTACGGTTTGAAAACCTTTTTGAAAACTATATATATTTATAGTGAAAATAATTTATAATGTATAAGTATAGCTTTTGAAAATCTCGGTAGAACCCTAAACCCAAAAATCTAAATGGCCAACTGGGCCCACTTATTCCAACTAGACTACCGGTCTCCGAGAGCAAAGGCATCAACCGAGGCACCAAGTCATAGTCATTCACTTATTCCAAATATATGGCACTGGCGGTCCCCGAAAGCTAGGGCATCAACCGAGGTACCCATCCCAGTCCATTTTTAACCTTACAATCACTGGCAGTCCCCGAGAGCATAGGCTTCCACCGAGGCACCCGTCCCAGTTTAACATCCACCAGTTATATAAATATATCGGATCCATCTCTCAATCTCTACCATGTGCATATAGTCCTGGTGAAGCCTACCAGGTAGCCTGTTCTACCAAAATTTCTCAAAAATTGACTTTTAAATAAATAAAATGCGTTTTAAATCTTAAATAATAGCATTAAATTAAATAAATCATATAATCAATATTAAAAATATGAGCGCATGCATTCTTTAAGTAAATACACGCACATATCGTTCTATTGACTTACAAGATGAATGCGAAGGCTGACGACCACGCATCTGCCTCGATCTCACGGCTTCTGCTCCGATATACTCTAGAAAGAAAATAACAAATCGATTTTAAAACATGACTATGGAATTGAAATCATAAATCAACAAAATAATGAAATTCCAGGCTGACTCGAGAAAGACTAAACAAGACTCGATAGACAGGATAGAACCTAACTAACGGTAGAAATTATTACGAATATCACGTTTTACGAGAAAATCTATCAAAATTTTGACAGAGTCTTCTCTGTAAAACAAACATCTCTCTACCAAAGGTAGAGCCAAACTTGCATAGAAAATGCACTTCTAATAACCACAGACATACACACTCGAGTCGGGCTCCCAAAACTACACTTAGCCCCGACCAAGATCACAACTCAATATAACATCAAAAAAATGATATCATTTATTTTCCCAAAAATACATATTACACATACATATATACTAAAAATATAAAATCTCAGTTATTCAAAAATTAAACAATTCAATTTGCATTTCATTATCAAAATATAATTAAAGCCTAAATTAAAACCATTATACCAAACATGCTAAATACAACCTTATATTCAACTTTTATTACCAAAATAATGTATTATAAATATATATAATATTTGGAATTAATATTCAAAATCAACATTACTTAAGTAAAAATATCAATTAATTTATAAAAATTCTCTAAACCTCTTAAATATTAATAAAACTAACTAAAATATATGTTTAACTATAATTAGCGTAAAATTACATTTTTTACCCCTAAATACATAATTTACATAATGTATTATTAGTACTAAAAATTCCTTAAAATTATTTAATCATCCAAAAATTATTTTCTCAAAATTAAACTTCTTAATATAATTAAAATATAAAATCAACTAATAATTTCTTCTAAAAAAAATATAATTTAACCTAATAATCACATTTGACATAAACTCAAAAATATTTATAAAAATAGTATAAAAATCACAAAAATTATAATGTGAGTTCTAAAATTAATAACATTTAATAATAACCTCAATTATCAAAATTTCATAATTTTTTTAATTTTTTTTTAACCATAATTTCGAAATTAACATAAATATTAATTAAATACCCAAAATTTATAAAAACTTCTAATTAATCACCAAAATTCCTAAAACCTTAAAAACAACCCAAAAATTACAAATATATAATCTTAATTACTCTAATTTCACTAATTAAACCAAAGAAAAATCCAATAAATTCTAATAAAAATTAAATAAAATTATACAAAAATTCTGTAAATCAAGAAAAATTCAGAAAAATACTTAAAAATTCGAATTTGAACAACTAAATGGTATAACTCAATATTTAACTAAAAACAACTCAAGATCAACACCCAATTCCATTCAACAACCAAAAAACGACCTAAGAACAACCCAGAACAACTCACCTTCAACCTCCAATTTCGACGCCGGAGGTGAGTTGCAGTGGTGGGTTCCGGCTTGGACTGACGCCTGAGAGGATGAGGGAAGCTGGGGAAGCTTTAGTGGCGTCGGATCAACTCAGATTGAAAGGGACCAAAGGTGAGGAAGAGAAGCAACACCACCACCACCACCTGGCAGCTCCAAACCCACGGCGGTGATGGAGTCTCGGTGGTGGAGAAGGAGATGGTGCAGTGAGAAGGAAGAAAGAGACAGTGACGGGCGGAGATGGAGGATGGCAGCAGCTTGGGGAGGACGGGAGGTAAGCTTTCTTCTTTCCCTTTTTTTTCTATTTTTCTCGTTTTCTATATATATATATATATATATATATATATATATATATATATATATATGCATGTACAAAATAGCACATAAATTAACCATGAAGTTAATATAGTTTAGATTAGTAATATTAATAATAATAATAATAATATTAATAAAAATAATAAAAATAAAAATAAAAAATGAAATTTTAAACAATAAATAGATAATACTCACATATAATCATCTCATAAATTAATAACCCTAAAAAATAATATTAACAATTGTATAATATAATTCAAAAGTGATTATTAGTAATAAAGTTTTGGAAATTACTTTAGTTAAATAAAAATATAGGGTATTACATTTAGGGTGGTATTTTGTTCATTGCTTTTACTGGGTTATAATTAATTTGTTTTAATTTCCTGCATTGTAATTTGTAATAGACCCGATAAAGGGAAATTAGTATAATTTTAATTCTCTATACTAAAAATTGATTAGTAATCTAGGCTCAATTTGGTAAAATTCAATTAAAATCAATGATGGCAGTAGATTAATTTTAGAGTTGCATAAAATTGAATTAGGGTTTCTTAGAAAAATCACGTAAAAATTATTGTTTTGATTTATTTTTTGTATGTTTGTTGAATTGGATTTTGTTTTTGTTCTCAAGTCTTTTAGGCCCCAAGCCCACGTTAAGTTTTAACCCATTTAATAAGTAGGCTTAAAATTGGGTTTTAGGTTTTAATTTATTTAAAATTAAATTAGGCCCATTTAGGTTAATTAGATTTAGGCTCACTATTAATTAATAAAATTAATTTAGATTTAGGTCAACCCATTAATTTCATTTCTTTTAACATAAATAAACTTAGGCTCTATTTTTTGAGTCAAAATTAAGCTAGACTTAGGCCCACTTAATAATCTAATTTCTTCTTTAAAATTTGTAGACAATAGGCTCATTTCCTTAGTTAATTAAAACAAGTAGATTTAGGCTCACTAATTCAATTAAAATGTAGGCCCATCTTTAGTCCATTTTACTTGTAAATAAAATATGTAGAATTTGCTAACTTTAATTAATAAAATTAATCTAGCATAGACATAGGGACACTACCTTTTGTATCCATTTATACATGTAATTTTATGACTTATTGCCTTTAGGTTAATGGATGTTTAATTAGGGTTTAAATAAAATTGCATGTAATTAGAGAATAAGATAGTAATTCATAAAATAATTCTAAATGAACATGAGACTAAGAGAAATTAGTATTCCGTTCCCAGAATCTTCTAGTTATGGTGCTAGCTTTCTTTTAGAGAATCGAGTTCCACCATTTTGATTTGTCCCAGTTATTACCTGGGTGGTGGCTCCTTATCTCCATATTATGTCTTTGTGATATAGTAGTGTGTTCCCTAGGGCCCTAAGCCCAAATAATGTCGCGGTTGCTAAAATCTTGGGCACGTGCTAAACCCCGTCGTCTGCAGGGAGGATCCCAATAAACCCTTCGATACCTAAGTTAAAGAATGTAAAGATAGAGAAATTTAAAGATATAAAGAGAGCAAAGAGTATGAGAGAATTAAATGCATGAGAATTAGGGATATTGAGTCCTATTTATAGGGATGATGATGTTCAAACCTGAGAGGAATAGGATTCCTCTTTGATAAAGGTCTTATGCTTATTTGAAGAGTATTTCTTCCTATCTGAGAGTCTCCTTAATTGGGAATCCTTCTCCTAACTGATTTGTACATTCTTCATCTGCAAGTAACTCCTACATAGGAAAATAAACTCTTAATATAATAGAAATATGTATATGGGGTATCAATTATTATTATTATCTTTGTTAGCATTATTATTATTATTGTTATATATATATATATATAGAAATGGAGAGAGCAGTAGGAATAATGGATTTTGGGTAGTAAATTTTTGTTTAGTACCTGAACTTTTCTTCTTTTTCGTTTAACACCGAAATGACTTTAAATTTGAACCCTAGCTTCTTCTCACCCTTTTTTACATTCCTATAGATTTTATATTATCAAAATCCATCCAGAAATGCCCAAAATTGAGGAAGAAAAATCAACCTAATTTCTTTGTTTCTTACTTTTCTAATGGGTTTCAGTGTTACAGTTGCTTCCCTGTGTTCCTCTTGTCATCAAGAATCTATAGGCACCAACCATGCATCTGATCTCCATTTCTAGAATATTTGGTGAATTTTTTTAGACAATACCAGAGCAGGAACCTTAGAGATTAAGTAGATAAGGACACGTTACTTGTATGTTAATATTTTAAAATGTATTTTCAATTTACATATTTAAAGAAATATGGGAACTTGAGATTTATTATGTTAGTTTTTATTACTATTGAGAATATGTATATTGTTAATATGGTTATTGATGATATGATTATGGATGAAAAGTAAGAATATTATTGTTGTTATTTTATTTTATTTTTCAATTATGGCATTTCTTTTAAAATTTATTTCATATTTATTTTTATAAAGAGAATTTAGAAAAGCCTGGTAGAACGGGCTACCTGATAGGTGTCATCAAGACTATGTACACACTGGTATTGATTTGTGAGTTGGACCCTTATTTATATGATATGTGAAAAGGCTCAATTGATGCATATCTCTCAAGCATATTATGTGGAAAAGCTCAATTCATGCATAGCTCTCAGGCATATTGTGTTAAGAGGCTCAATTAATGTATAGCTCTTGGGCATATTGTGATTGATGATTTATTGGGACTAATAGCTCAGTTGATACTTAGCTCACGAGAACTGCCAATAAATATTTGGAATAAGAGTTTGATTATGATTAGTAGCTTAGTGAAGCTTAGCTCTATGGAACTGGCAATCCCTGTATGGATAAGCGAGCCAATTGGCTATTAGATTTGTGGTTTAGGGTTCTACTATGATTTTTCACTTTAAATATTTTAATCAATAAGTATTTGTTGTAAAGGTGTTTACGAGATTTTAGAAAATTCCTTTAGATTGTTATATATGATCTTGGTAAATTAAGGATTTTAAATATAAATTATAAATATTATGTTTCCATAAAAATTATTTTAATAAAGGAGATTTTCAAAACAATATGCATTTCTTTATATTAGCTTACTCAATGAGGACTGACTCCCTCCAACTATATTTCTAGGATCTTTGGAGTCTATAGTTAGTCACTCTCCTCTATGCTGGACTCTTTTTTCACCGACTGCTTTATATAGGTTATTGTAGTATTATTAAAATTAATGGAATAATTTAGTTATCTAGACATCACAATAGTATTAAAGGAATTATTGTATTAGTAATTATATTGCATATTAATGTGTATTCTTATATACTTGAGTTGAAATGTTGGTGATTTAATGATATTGGAGTTATGGTGATGGCTTTAAATTATAATTGGGAGTGTTATTCATATTTTACAGGTTTTGGTTTGTTTTCAGTACAAAGGAAACTCTACCATATTTTTGTTAAAATTTGAAGTGGTTAATTTTATTATGATAAATCTTTAGGCTTACTATGGGTTTAAAAATTTTTATGTTTTCTCATTCCCTAATGTCGGTCACGTGCCCTTAAGGGGTTCGAGTCATGACAAAGTTGGTATCAAAATTAAAGGTTGAATTTCTACTCTTTTAGTCGTTGTTTGCTGTCTTTTCTTAAAACAACTGTGGTAATTAGGATGATAAATGTCACTTCTTATTGTCATTGCTTCTAGAATTCTGCATATATGTTAGTTTCCTTATCTTGTCTTGAATCTTGTCAATCTCTATGTCTTTTCAAAATGAGGTGAATGTGAACTGCTTGTATGCAGAGACAATATATAATGATAAGTAGTCTTTTCAATATGAAGTTCCAATTCTAGTTATAGCCTCTACTCCACCTATTTAGCATTGAGGTAGGCTAGAGGCAGTTGCAACTCAAAGGCTATAATAGTTACTATAAGTGGTGCAGGCAACTTTTGAACTAAAACTTACAGTATTTCTTGATAACATGCCAGGATTAATAAGGGCTTGGTAGCACTTAACCAAGCATGGAAATAGTTTAGCAGATGTTTTAATAGAGGAATCAAAAGATGTATATTATTGATGTAGCACTTTTATACTCTATATTAGGTAGAGTTCATTTTGATGGAATAACATATGCTTTGGATTTTATTACACAATTGAGTTATAGACAAGGATAAGATACATATATTATCTGAGGATAATGATTGTGAAGTTGTCAGTTTAGACTAGAGTATAAGATTGGTTTATGCAGTGAATCTAGCTATATATGATTACTATGACTTATTTGGAGTTTAAAAAGTAATCCTTAAGATACTTTTGTCTACCTTCGATGTGGGATAATTAAATATGGCAATGGTTGCAAGTACTCTTTAATATGTCATCTTGATGCTAGAGCTTAGCATGATCCTAATGCATTGCATTCCTTATATATCCTATATTTGCTTTTATAATGGGATGGCAACCATCCAAGTTTTTAATTCCATTATCTATAGCTACTCCACTTAGCAATGAGTTAGAGACAGATATAGTCTTTCCATCTTATCCAGTGTTGGTGGAATATAGAGAGTTGCTTGCAAATATAGTTTTATTGGATCTGATAGATTTTGATGTGATTTTAGGAATGGATTGATTGGTTCAACACTATGCTACTTTAGATTATTGGGAAAAGCAAGTGATCTTCAGAATTCTAAATGATGTGGAATTCTAATTCAGAGGTGATAAGAGTTTAATGCCTTAGAATCTCAATTCTACAATCACAGCTAGAAAAATGCTTAAAAGGGGTGTCATTGTTATTTAATTGTGGTTAGAGATACAAAGGCAGATAAGGGAGCAGTTGAGCATATGCCAAGTGTGCATAATTTTTTAAATGTTTTCTAGAAGAATTACTAGTCTTATGACCAGAAAGAGAGATAGAATTTTGTATTGATATTGTACCCAGCACATATTCTATCTCTATGCCATCTTAGAGGATGGCACCTGTGGAGTTGAAGGAGCTTAAAGAGTAGTTACAAGAGTTGCTTGATAAGGGTTTTATAAGACCCAATACATCTCCTTAGGGTGCATTAGTGTTATTTATGAAGAAGAAAAATGGTAGTCTTTGACTTTGTATCAACTACAGATAGTTAAATAAAGTTACCATTAAGAACAAATATACTCTTCCAGGATCCATGATCTGTTTGACCAACTTCAAGGAGCTTGATGTTTCTCTAAGATTAACTTAAGGTCTGGATATCATCAGTTGAGAATTAGAAGTGGAGATATACCTAAGATTGTATTTCGAACAAGGTATGACCATTATGAATTTTTAGTGATGTCTTTCAGGTTAACTAATGCCCCAATAGCTTTTATAGATTTAATGAATCAGGTATTTAGGCTATTCTTGGACCGATTTATTATAGTATTTATTGATGATATCTTGGTGTATTCAAGGAGTGAAAAAGAGTATACCATGCATTTAAGGGTGGTGCATCAAACTTTAAAAGAGCATCAATTGTATGTTAAATTCTCTAAATGCATGTTTTGGTTAGATTAAGTGGCATTCTTAAGCCATGTAGTATCCAAATATGGCATACAATTAGGTCCTAAAAATATTAAAGCCATTATAGAGTAGTTAAGACCTACAACAATCACGAAAATAAGGAGTTTTTTGGGTTTAGCTAGCTACTATAGGAGATTTGTTAAGGATTTCTTTAAGATTTTCATACCTTTAACAAGGTTAATCTAGAAGAATGATAAATTTGTATGGATAGATGAGTATGAGGAGAACTTTTAGTTGCTTAAGGACAGGTTGACTTTAACTCCAATGTTGACTTTGCCTTTAGGAAATGAAGGGTATACAGTATATTATAATGTTTCCCAAGTAGGATTAGGTTGTGTATTAATGCAGAATGGAAGAGTGGTTGCTTATGTTTCACGTCAGTTAAAAAAGCACGAGCAAAATTATCCTACTCATGAAGTTGTAGTTTTTGTATTAAAGATTTAAAGGCATTACTTGTACAGTGTAACTTGTGAAATATACATTGACCACAAAAGCTTAAAGTACATTTTTTAGCAAAGAGAATTGAACTTAAGGCAAAGAAAATGGATGGAACTTTTGAAAGGCTATGATTGCTCCATTCTTTATCATCCGGGTAAGGCTAATATGGTGGTTGATGCGTTAAATAGAAAGTCAACAGGAAGCCTTGCTCACATTAACTTGAAAAGGAGACCAATCATTAGAGAAATACATGAGTTGATTGATCAAGGTTACAATGGAAAGTAACTAAGAAATGTATTCTAGCAAAATTTAAAGTACAATCAATGTACTTGGATAAAGTTAAGAAAACTCAAAGAAAAGACTTGTAATTGCAGAATATAATGTCAGAAGTCCAGCAAGGTCAGTCTCAAGAATTTATAATTGATAATAAGGTTGTACTATGTTTAGGCACTAGGTTATGTGTGCCAGATGTGGATGAGCTGAGAAAAGAGATTATAGAAGAAGCTCACTTTTCTGCTTACAGTGCTCATCTAGGTTCTACCAAGATATATCATAATTTGAAAGATACATACTAGTGGAATAGGATTAAAACAAACATTGCAGAATTTGTATCTAAGTGTCTCACGTACTAGCAAGTGAAATTGTAACATCAAAGACCCTCAGGATTGCTACAGCAGTTACCCATTCCAAAGTGGAAGTAGGATATGATTGCGATGGATTTTATGTCTAGATTTCCTTGCACATCAAGTGGCTATAATGTCATATGGGTGATAGTTGACAGGTTAACCAAGTTAGCACATTTTTTACTAATTAAAAAGATTTATAATACAGATAAGCTGGCTAGGTTGTACATCAATCGAATTGTCTGCCTATATAGGGTGCCAGAGAGTATAGTATTTAATAGAGGAGCAACTTTTACATCTGTCTTTTGGCAAGAATTGCATAAAGCATTGGGTTCTAGACTTGATTTCAGTATAGCTTTTCATCCTCAAATGGATGGTCGGTTAGAAAGGACCATTCAAACTCTAGAAGATATATTAAGAATGTGTGTGATGGATTTTGTTGGTCAATGGGATATGCACTTTCCATTGATTGAATTTACATATAATTATAGTTATCATGCAAGTATTGGAATGGCTCCATATGAAGCCTTATATGGAAGGAAGTGTAGATCACCTTTATGTTGGAAAGTTAGTAAGAGGCAATTGACTAATCCACAATTAATGCAAGTGACTTCGGGGAAGATTCCTCTTATTCAACAGAGATTAAGGACAGCTTTTAGCCGATAGAAAAGTTATGTTGATCCTAAGAGGAAGGATGTATCATTTTTCGTTGGAGACATGGTGATTCTTAAGATGTCTCCAATGAAGGGAGTAATAAGATTAGTAAGAATGGTAAGTTAGCTCTCAAATATATTGGACCCTTTGAAATTCGTTCAAGGGTAGGTGATGTGGCTTACAGACTGGTGTTAGCACCAGAATTGTTGCAAATTCATCCAGTATTTTATGTCTCTATATTGAGAAAGTACATCTCTAATCCTTCACATGTCCTTCAACCACAGATAGTGGAACTTAATAAAGATACTTATGAAGAGTACCCAGTGGTGATTGTGGATCAACAAGTTCACCAAATGCGTACTAAAAAAATTCCTATGGTAAAGGTACAATAAAGCAACCATGCAGTGGAAGATTGCACTTGCAAGATAGAATCTGATATGCAAAGCCGATACTCCTGCCTATTTCAGTATTTATGTAAACTTCGAGGATAAATTTTCTTAAGGGAGGAAGAATATAATAACTTGAATTTGTGTGGTTGTTGTTGTTGTTATTATTATTATTATTATTATTATTATTATTATTGTTATCTTTGTTAGTATTATTATTGTTACCTTATTTTATTATTGGTATTATTATTATGGTTATATATATATATATATATATATATATATATATATATATATATATATATATATATATTGTATGTATCTAATAGGTAATGGAATATTCCAATGGGTAATGGACACATGGGTGTCCATTAGTTTACACATAAGGGAAGTGTCTGCAAAAACAGAGAGAGCATCGAGAAGAATGGATTTTGGTTGATAAATTTTTGTTTAGTACTTGAACATTTCTTCTTCTTCATTTAATACCCAAACGACCTCTGATCGATCCCAAATTTGAACCCTAGCTTCTTCTCATCCTCTTCTATAATCCATAGCTTTTATTTTATGAAAATCTATCCAAAAACACCCAAAATTGAGGAAGAACATCGGTCTAATTTCATCATTTCTCACTATTCCAATGGGTTTCAGGTGTCACTGTTACTTCCATTATGTTTCTCTCGTCATCAGAAATCCGTAGGCACCAAACAATCATATAATCTCCATCTCTAAAATATTTGGTGAATTTTTTTAGAGAATACCGGAGCGAGAACAATGGAGATTAGGCAGATAAGGACGTGTCAGCCAACTCACTCCACTTGTAAGTTAATATTTTGAAATGTATATTAAATTTATGTATTTAAAGAAATATAGGAACTTGAGATTTAATATGCTAATTTTGATTACTATTGAGAATATATATATATATTGTTTATATGGTTATTGATGATATTATTATGGATGAGAAGTAAGAATACTATTGTTGTTATTTTATTTTTCAATTATGACATTTTTTTTAAATTTATTTCATATTTATTTTTATAAAGAGATTTTGGAAAAGACTAGTAGAACGGGCTATTTGATGGGTGTCATCAGGACCACATGAACATTGGCATTGATTTCTGAGTTGGGCCCTTATTTATATGATATGTGAAAAGGCTCAGTTGATGTATAGCTCTTGGGCATATTATGTGGAAAAGCTCGATTGGTACATAGCTCTCAAGCGTATTGTGTTAAGAGGGTCGGTTGATGTATAGCTCTCAAGCATATTGTGATTGATGATTTACTAGGATTGGTAGCTCAGTTGATGCTTAACTCTCGAGAACCACCAATAAATATTTGAAATAAAAGTTTTACTGTGACTGGTAGCTCGGTGAAGCTTAGCTCTCGGAACCGGCAGTCCTTGGATGAATAAGAGAGCAGATTGGCTATTAGATTTATGGTTTAGGATTCTATCATAATTTTCCACTTAATATATTTTAATCAAAGGGTATTTGTTGCAAAGGTGTTTGTGAGATTTTATAAAATTCTTTTAGATTGTTAAATATGATCTTGGTAAATTGTGGATTTTAAATATAAATTATACATATTATATTTCCATAAAAATTATTTTAACAAAGGAGATTTTCAATACAACGAATATTTATTTATATGAGTTTACTCAGTGAGATCTGACTCGCCTCAACTATTTTTCCATGATCTTTGGAGTCTACAGTTAGTCGATCTTTGGAGTCTACAGTTAGTCCTTCTCCTCTGTGCCGAACTCTTTCTTCATTGGCTACTTTATATAGGTTATTGTAGCATTATTAGAATTTGTAGAATAATTTAATTATCTAGACACCATAGTAGTATTAGAGGAATTATTGTGTTAGTAATTATATTGCATATTAATGTGTATTCTTATATACTTGATTTGAAATATTGGTGATTTAATGATATTGGAGTTGTGGTGATGGAGTTTGATTGTTATTGGGAGTGTTATTCATATTTTACAGGTTTTTGTTTGTTTTTGGTATAGAGGAAACTATGTCGGATTTTTGTTAAAATTTTAAATGGTTAATTTTATTATAATAAATTTTTAGGCTTATTACAAATTTCAAAAGTTTTATATTTTTTCATTTTTTAGTGTCGGTCACGTGCTCTTGAGGAGTTTAGATCATGACAGTAATGTAACTTTTTTAGTTTGAAAATAATAATGTTAGCTTGTTAGCTTCTCAAATTAGTAAAGAGAAAAAAAATATTCATGTGGTTCATAAATCTTAATCCAAAATTATATTTAATGTAATAGAAAATTAAATCACAGATTACATTCGCGAGCTTTACTTTTTATAAATAAGTAATTTTTTAGACACAAGTTAAGAAAATTAAGAATTTAGTAGAGTATATACACATATATATATATATATATATATATATGGGGATAACCATTCTTTTTTTAATATCTAACCTAAATAGTTAAATTTTATGATTAAAAATGCAAAAATAAGAGAATTATATATCGAATTCTACTCATAATTAAATATTTTATCATCTCAACATCTCCAGCTAATGGGCAGGGACAACAATTCAGCATCCCATTTTGTCAAGTTAACTACCTCATTTGGTGTCACATGCAATTATAATTCGAGTCCACTAAGAATTGTATCATTTGTTAATATAGATTTTAAGGAATTAAGGTTTATAATTAATTTATGTCCCTGTACATTTTATTTCTAGTGAGTTCTAACTTTTAAGGCTGTTACTTGAAAATTGTAGAAAGTTAGAATATTGAAATGATATAATATTTTTCAAGTTATCAGTAGGTTCCATTCTTTTCTTTTTTTTCTCTCCCGTTGCATAAAAAATTAATGATAAATTCAGGGTTTAATATATATTTTGCACAGATAAAATGAATTTATAAATGTAGCCTTAGTACAGCTCAAAATAACTTTTCATTTTTATAGTAACATCATATTTGCAAATATATTTTTCTTAACTCTATGTTTTATATGCTTAACAAAATATGGATTATAAAAAAATTGTAACTAATATTCCTCTTTTAACTAATATAAAATTATAATATTCAATTCACTAATATTTAAAATTTATTAAATTTTAATTTATTTAATTTAATATAAATTCGACTATAAAAATAATAAAAAATTTTGAATAATTAATTTTTTTTTAAATATACAGATTTTAAATTTAAAACATCACTTAATCAAAAATAATTTTTACTAAGATTATTGATTCTCTTAATATACTTAGTGCATATGATGTATTACACCTAACGTGTCCCCTTAATATGTTTTGATCCTTGCTTTTAAGCAAACCAAAAAAAAAATACAATACAAAAGTATTAAAATAAGACTCAAAGCTAAACTAGTTGGGACTTTTTTTTCTTGTAATTTAAATTTTTGTATGCTAAAACGCAGAAGCCTATTAGATAGGATACCACAAATTATTACATATGAAGATAATATTTTCAAGCAGAGTTAAAAAGAGTAGAGTGAAGATCGAATTTATAATTTCATTTTATAATGTTGATCGTCTGAACTATTAAACTATAAAAAAGTAAAAAAAAAAAAAACATATAATTAAGATTAGACTTTCCACCTTATTTAATTGAAACTTAGAAAACACCATGATTACATTAACATTATACAAGCACAAATATTAAACACATCTCATGCAATCTTACATTACAGTAATTAATCAACATATCAAGAGAGCTTGTAGCTCTCAGTTGTTTTATTTTATACTATAGTAGTGTGTATATATATATATATATGCATGGCCTTAGAGAGGATAAACGTTCTAAATTTATCATGCCTTGATAATGCCCGCATCAAACTCTGAAGTAATACTGATCACAAAATCCATGTAATCATTTGGAACTGGAACGCTTGCATTCAGCTTCTCATACTCGAGAACTATTTTTACGAGGCAACCTCGAAGCTTCGGTTTGACATGCCAGATTGCATTGTACACCTTGTAAAGCTTGAACACATCACCTTCCAGACCAATAAATTTCACTATCTTATTTTCTTCATCTATTTCAATCCTCTCTTTAAAAATTTCAGGTTTTCCTCCTGCACTTGATCACAACATAAAAGAATATATATAAATTAGTTGCAACCACCCTGAATATATTTTTCAACAGAAATTACACATGGATAGTTGATACAATAAGAATCTCTAACAAAATATTTGTTTGTAACTTAACAGATAAAGCACATTATATAATTCGTTTTAAGAATTGACGACTTACCATTTAGTAACTTTGACGCTCGTTGAGTAAAATGTAATTAATTTTGTCTTAATAATGTTAAATTGTTTTCAAAAACTGTTTGAGCTTTGAGGTCAAGTCTGAAATTCATACGCATAATTTTACTAGATAATTTAACAAACAAATTAAAATGGAAGATGCAATAAGTTGATATATATATATATATATTTGCATTTACCTAGGGAGTAATTCCATATTATGATGGAGCCTGAAGTCTCCCAATCACCTTCATGAACTCGTACTGCTTGTATATTAGAAGGAGTATGATTAGGAGCTTGGTGCAGTTGGCCTTTCCAAAAATTGAAAAATTTTTCAGGGGTGGACTTGAGCTCCAACTCAGTCTCTAGCTCACCTTTCAGATTATCCTCACCCATGAATTTTTTTTTTAAGATAATATTTGCTATATATATTGTAACTGAGAATGCTTGGTGACTTGAATTCATGAATTGGCTTGTCCTTATATAGGCCTGGCCTTGAGGAGATTGATTATTTAAATAAACTGTGTAAGTTAAGCAAAGTTTGTAGTGGTTGCCTTTATTATTAATTAATTCTTTAACATATTTTTTTTATATGATATTTTTAATGTAGCCACAACAATTTCAACTTTTGGAGTTAAATGGGTGAACTTAAAAAAAGGTAAAATTTTTCTCGTACTTAAAATTTTACTTACAGAATATTAAGTTATATCGGTAGTTTATTGATTTTTAAGTGTATAGTTTTTTTTATAAAGTAAAGAGAACGATGATTGCTCTTTTGGGATAAAATTCTCCTCGGAAGATTTGGCATATGCATGAGGTTTACTTGATTTATGGAAATATTTATTATGTCCTTAATAAACAATCTTAAAAAAAGCTTAGAGACAAATACTCATTAAATCCGGTTCATAAAAAGTTGTTTTCATACGTTTTAATTTTGAACCGTAATCTATTTATTTTTTAAATTTATTATTAAAACAATTTTATTAATTTTTATGATTTCATAAACACTGAAAATCAAAAAAAATTTTTAAAAAAATAGACAATTTGGCAAATGTGCTTATACATGGAGGTATAGTCGTGGGCATATATATACACTTTCTTTTGTTGTAGTGAATTGCTGTTGCCACCTGCATAAATGACAAAACATCTGAAAGTTGTTGTCACATTTGTACATTTTGGGTTTGAGAATTTAAAATAAAATTTGTAATAACGTGTAAGATATGAGTTTTATTTATTTTTAGAAAAATATAGGTCATTTTCTACCTAAAAAATGTCGTTTTTTATAATTTAAAAGAGTGTGGATGAATTAATTTAAAACTCTTCCAGCTTAATTAAAAATCTCATATTCGAACTTTAGGCACGCAGTTATTTTAAAACTTTTGAGGTAGACTTTTACCGTCCTTTAGAATTCTTTCCGGATCAAATCCAGATTAGTTAAAGTTCTCAAATATTGAATGCTGATATGAGAAAAAAAAAACAAAAAAAAAAGTCGTTTTCCATCAAACAATTACAAAATCTAAAATGGATTTTGCTTTGTATTCTGTATATAAATTAATTATCATTTTTATATATAGAACTACTTGTACCAAAAATTTAAACGTCTGTATATATACATATATAAGTTAAGTATGTTTACCAGATATCAAATAAATAATTATATAGTAATTAAATAATTAAATAATTTAGAATAATAAAATTTTTTACGTTAAAATATCTTTAATTTTTAAAATTATTATAATGATATCATTTATAAATCTAATGATGTATCAATGATAAATTTAATTTTTATATTATATTATCTCTTTTAATTTAATTTTCAAATAAATAATATTTTCATAAAATTGGTTAAATTGTTTAAATTAAAATATTTTATCCAAATTTAAAATTAAGAATAAAATTATCAAAAAATTGAAACTATTTAAATTTTTATGCCAATAAATCATTACAAATTCAAAAATTTTGAAAAGATAAATTTAACATTTTGTAACATTTTATATTAATATCTATATATCTATTAAATAGTGAGTTTTAAAGTTATTAAACCAAAAATTTACCAATTATCACTCTCCATAATTCAGTGTTCACTTCTATAGGCTTATATGTTAAATTATAGCAAAAATTTTGACAAGTATCTATCTTCATATTTGAGTATGCACCATAAAATCTAATGTATTAAATTCTTAAAAATCCTGATTTTTATTAAAAATAAAATATTTATTAAAATTTTTTAGTATTATTTTTTAAACTAAAACATTATTATACATATTCTAATATTATTCAAATTCTAAAAGTTTTTATATAATACGTATTTTTTAATCTCAAATTACTTAATCATTTTTTCTAAACCATTAGAAATTCTATTTTTAAAAAATTTCTTAACTATTATACATACTTCAATAGTTAGTCCCAAAATAAATTCTATTATATTTAAAAATAATGGCAATAAAAATTAAAGAAAATAAATTTAATGTAATATATTTTATTTTTAATTTCTTTCATTACCTTTTTCTGTTTATAAAAATTCTTACTTTAAAATACATATGTTTTATTCAATATAAAATAATTTAATTATATTACATCTAAAATATTACTTTTCTTTTTCATTAGAAATTATGTCTTTTGTTCTAATTAAAACATCCATCTTTTATTCAATTAAAAAAACTTTTTTTTTTATTTAACTTAAGTAAAACTACGTAACTTATCAATTATTTTCTATTTTTTCTTTTATTTCTCCAATTATTATTATTACTATACATATTAAAAATATATATATGTACTTTTAATAAAAAATTATTAAATAAAATTGTTATAATAAATTTCTAAATTTTCACTTTTATATTTAATTAATTTGTAGTTTTAAATTTATTAAAATTATTTAATAATTATATTAAAATATGTATATTATTTAAAGTCCACGCAACGCTCGGATTCATGATTAATTTTATATTAATAACTATATATATATTAAATGTTGAGCTCTAAAGTTATCAAATAAAAAATTTGACAAGTGTCTCTCCCCATAATTCAGTATTCACTCTTATAGGCTTATGTGTTAAATTATTAAAATTCACAATATTTTTTAGTAAAAAATTTAAAAATCTATTTTTATTAAAATATACATTTTTTATTTGATATAAAACACTCTAATTATATTACACTAGGGTGATTTATCAGAATTTTATAATGGAACTAGTCATGAATCCGCATAATGTGCAGACTATAAAATAAAAAGATTATATAAATAATTAGAATAAATTAAAAATAAAATATATCACATTAATTTTATTTTCTTCAATTTTTGTTGCCATAATTTTTTAAGTTATAATAAAAAAAAATTAGAGTTATTAGATTAGTATTGAAGTATGTATAATAGTGTTTTAGTTAAAAAAAATATAATATGAAGTAATTACAGTAATTTTTTAAAATTTTTAGATGGTTTGGAAAAAAAAAATTGAATGATTTAAGGTAAAAAAAAATATGGTTTATAAAAAATATTTCACTTACTATATAAATACTTTTAGAATTTGAATAGTATTGAAATATATGTAATAGTATTTTAGTTAAAAAATAATACTAATTAACTATGGTAAATATTTAACTTTTAATAAAAAAATTAAAATATTTAATAGATTGACACGTTAACTTTTAGAGTAAATACTCAAATATAAATATAGACATTTGTTAAATTTTTATCTTAGTAACTTTAAAACTCAACATTTAATATATATATATATATATATATATATATATATATATATATATATACAGATTTGAAACATCACCCTTTCTTTCCATAAAAATTTATATTTTTTTATTTTAACCGAAATATTATCTTTTATTCAAATTAAAATACTTTTCTTTTTTTAATTTAAAAAGTAAAAATATTGTAATTTCTCACTTATTTTCTATATTTATTTTATTTTATTTATTCAATAACTATTATTATTATGCATATTAAAAATGATATGCACTCTTACTATTCTCACTTTGTATTTAATTAATTTGTAATTTTAATTTATTAAAATTATTTAATTATTTATTTTACAATAATTATATTATTCACAATTCACATAAACTGCGGATCCACAAGTAGTTTTAAATTTTTGATAACTATTTTAAATTTTTTTTCTTTTTTGATTTACTGCAACGGTCAGGAATTATGCATTGATCATAAAGGTGATCGAACGAACTCTTACTAATGCAAATGCGAATATGAATAGGCGTCCTAAAGTTCCTAACCTCCACAATTTTCATAATTTCCCTATATAAATATCATATAATATAGTGAAAGAAGGACTTAGTCATGGCGGGTTGACTAATCAAGAAGGAATAGGCCATAAGACCAGTTAAAGAGGTCTTTCAACACCTTTTGAAGTTGAATTAATTATGAAAAGCCCTTTGAGCTATGGAATGCCAGAAGACAAGTTGTTTTGGACTCTTAATCGGAATGGAACGTATTTTGTCACAACCGGTTATTAACTTGTGTATAATTCGGTTATGACTGCAACTTCTTCACGTACTTCTATTGATTTTTCTGAAGTTGTTTGGTCTGATTTATGAAAGTTGAATATTGCTCCGAAGGTTCGAATTTTCTTGTGGCGAGTTTTTGCATAATATTTTGCCGTTGGTCCCAGTCGTTTATGATTATTATCTTCTCTTGGTTTTTCGAGTTGATGCACTGTCTGTATCATCAATGTGGGAATGGTTTTCTGAGCTATTGAGATCCTGTGAGTTACAAACTGTGGATTTGTTTATCTATGTGTGGTGGTGCATTTGGTTTAATCGGAATAATGTAGTTGATGGAGCATCAGGTCTACCTCCATTGGAAGTTTCTCTTAAAGGCTTATAATTTGTTGTGTGAATATATAGATCTTTTCACAATGTCAATGAGAGATGTCAAGGTTGAGAGAAGAAGCTTGGAGAGGAGAATGAATATATTGTATGTTGTATATATTAAAAGGAGATGTACAGTCATATATATATACAAGTATAACAGAGATAGCTGACGAGAAAAATTATAAAAAGTGGTTACAACAAGATAATAGAATAAAACTTAAATATAGCTTATGTTTATCACTTAACACCCCCCCCCCCCCCCCCTCAAACTGAAGGCACATGAGCAAGAAGCCAAACTTTTCTTCGATGTCGTTCAAAGGGGACTCGACCAAGAGGTTTGGTGAGTATGTCGATAATTTGATCATCACTGGAGATGAACTTAACTTGAACCTTGCCTAGTTAAATTTGCTCTCGAACAAAGTGGTAATCTAACTCAACATGCTTGGTTAGTGCATGGAAAATAGGATTGGCACTAAGGTAGATGGCACCCACATTATCACACTAAAGAGTGGCAAGAGTAATCATGGAACAACCAAGTTCACTCAACAAAGATTGCATCCACATAATTTCAGCAGTAGCATTGGCCATGGATTTGTATTCACTTTTAGTGGAGGACCTGGCAATTGTAGGTTGTTTCTTGGCTATCCAAGAGACAAGATTATTTCCCAAGTAAAAAGCATAGCCATTTGTTGATCTCCTATCATCCGGGCAGCCCCCCAAATCACTGTCTGAGAAGCATTGAATATCAAAAGTAGAGTTTTGACAGAAAAATAACCCATACCATTTGGAATGTTGAAGGTAACGGAGAACTCGTTTCAAGGCTTGCTAATGAGATGTTGTGGGAGAATGCATATATTGACAAAGTTTATTGACACTACAAGCAATGTCAAGACAGGTGATGTAAACCTCCAATCAATTGCCGATATAGTTCTCCTTCTTGAAATAGTGAGAGGAGGAGATGTAGCTATAGGTGTGAGACATGGTTTGCAATCGGCCATCTAAAATTTTTGAAGAAGATCATTAATGTATTTGGATTGAGAGAGTAACATACCATTCGACAAGTGAAGAATTTCCATGCCAAGGAAAAAATGTAAATCGCCCAAGTCCCGAATTGGAAAAGTGGAACTAATTTGTGCCATGAACCAATCAACAAGAGTGGAAGAAGTGTCAGTCACAAGTATGTCATCAACATACATAAGAACAAATAGCTTGGAATTGTCATCATGCCGAATGAAGAGAGATGCATCAACCATAGAGTAGTGAAAACCCAAATTAAGTAAAAATTTAGACAATCTATTAAACCAGGCACGAGGTGCTTGTTTCAACCCGTAGAGAGACCTGTGTAAATGACAAACATGATTAGGAAAAGATGAATTGATAAAATCCAAAGGTTGATCCATGTATATTTCATCTTGAAAACTCCCATGAAGAAATGCATTGGAGATATCAAGTTGTTTAATACACCATCCATTTGTAGTTGCCAAAGAGAGAAGAGTCCGGATAGTAGTGTATTTTATTACTGGACTAGAAACTCAACACCTTGCTCTTGGGTGTATCCTTTAACTACAAGGCGAGCCTTATAGCGCTCTATACTACCATTTGCTTTGCATTTGATGCGAAAGAGCCACTTATTATCAATAATGTTTTTATCAAGAGGGTGAGGTACTAATGTCCAAGTGTTTGTGGTCATGAGAGCATCAATTTCACGAGTCATTGCCTCTCTCCATTCTGTATAGTGTTTAGCTTGATTGTATGTGTTTGGTTCAATAGTTAAAAAATTTGATAATGTTCGATTAGTGAGTAAGGCATGACGTTTAGAAGTGGTAGAGGGATGCAGGTGCATGGAGTGAGTGCGGTGAGGTTGGGGTGGAGGTTGAGGATTAGGTTGTTGATAAACTTCACGTAGAGATTTAGTATGTTGAGGTGTAGTTGAATATGAGGATGAAGTGGTTAGTGTTTGTTGTTGTTGGGGTGAGGATGGATATGGATGAGAAGCAGATTAGAGATAGCGGTTAGTGAAGAGAGAGGGTGGGAGAGTTTCAGTGTGGGGAAGATAAGGTAGGATTAAAATGAGGATTATTATTTGGGTGGTTAGAGGTTAGGGTAGGTTGAGATAAGGGTGAAGTAGATGAGAGGGAAGGAGATAAAATAGGAGAAGAAGTAGAGTTAGAATCAAACATACCTGAAGATGCACCAGAGTCCTAATGAGATAGGTTGCTTATGACCTAAAGCCAAGGAGAAGTGTGAACCGAACTAAAAGGAGAGGAACATAATTGATGTAATATCCCGAGTTTTAAAATATTTTTATACTGCATCAGGATATGCAGTGTTAATAATGTTGTATATAATTATATGAGTTTGTTATTTGTTTAAAACTAATTTTAATTGTTTTATATTATTTTAAGATATTTACGTAAAATTTTCCCGGGAATTGTATTTTCAGGGAAATTGACACGTAAATAAATAAATATCAATTATTTTATATGGTTTTGTGAATTTGCATGAGTCCATGCATGTTTTTTAAGGATCGTATTAAAATATATACATATACATGCATGTATACGCTTTTAAATTAAATTAGGGTTTAATTAATTAACTTAATTTTTATTATATAGTTTTAATATTAATTAAATAATTATATATGAGTATATATGTGTATATATTATTAAAATATGTGTGTGGTGTATATTTAATATGTGTGAGATTTTATATGATTATAATATATAGTGTGAATATATATATATACATATATACATAATTTATTATCAAAAATATAAAGTTCCCATTATTTACGAAACTGTCACTCCTTCCTCTCCTTCTTCCCGATTGTTCCCATTCACTCTCCAGCGCTGATCACGTGATTTTCCTCTTATCACTGTGCCTCCCGGCGAGCCACCATCGTCCACAGCCAGTTCTGCCACCAGCAACACCCGTTTCCAGCGTCGAAGGAGCTAGAAATCGTCGGAAAGCCGAAACTTCTTCTCACCGTCGATCGACGTGTTTTCGACCACAATTTTTCACTCCGCCTGTCTCTATCTTCTCCTTGAGCTCCAATGAGTGTGATTCCAAGCTTTGTTTCACTTAAAATGGTCTAGATTTCCCTAGGTTTCAATTTTTTAATTTCGGCCTATTAGGGTTCTTGATTTTTTTAGCTTCAATTTGATTGATTCATGAAAATTTCCTTCACAAACTTTGATCCTAGTAGCTTAATATATATGCTGTAATTTTTGTATAATTTTTGAAATTTATTTTGATTTTTGGATATTTTTGATTATTTTATTAATATTTTCTAATTTTCGAAAATTAATTAATTAAATTATGAAATTGTGTTTTATGGTGATTTTAGGTGTTGAAATGGATTATAGAAATTTATTTGTAATTTTTGTGAATTTTTATGTATTTATTTTGAATTTATTAAGTTTATGTAATTTTGAAAAATAGGGTTAATTATGTGTTTAATTGAAATAAATTGGTTAATTGAGTATATTTATTGAAATTATTGTAATATATATTGAGAAAATTAATTTTGAGTAATTATATTATTTTTGGTGAATTTTTGGATTTATTTTAGTAAATTTGTATATATAGGGGTATTTTGGTAATTTTACACTAAATTGGCTAAAAATGTAATTAAATTGGTTTTAATAGTTATTTAGGGTATACAAATTATTTAGTATTTTTAACTAATTAAAACTATTTTTCGTAAATTATTTTCAAATTATATATATTATATGATTTTTCTAATAAAATGAGTTTTCATCGGTTTTTAATGTCTTTTAGGGTTAATTACGTAATTTGGATTGATAAAATGTATTTTTATTACATAAGGGTATTTTCGGTATTTCTGTAATAGTCCGTGAATTGTGGACCTCGATCGGTGATTTGTAGTTTGGAGTCCGACCGAGGGGTTTTGATTGTGAATTCTGTGTCTATTTTCGAAGTATATTTCTTTGCAGGGTCGGCTCTACTCTTTGAGTAGAGAAATGTCCATTTTACAGGGGAGGTTCTACCTGATTTTCGGTAGAATTCTCATAAAATGTGATGTCCGGTCGAATTCCTATTTTAATTTTGTGTCTAGTATTCTAGATCAAGTCTTTGGAATTCTAATAGATTTATTCTGATATTCTGTGGTCGTTTGTTTGTTTAGTTGCGCCGAGACCGAGACCTAGTGGACCAGGCCTGTCTGATCCATCTCGAGGAGTGCAATAATAGTGAGTTGCTATTTTATATATATATGCTTTAGGGTGCATGATTTTAGAAATATATGTTTTATTTTGATTAAATATGCATAAATAATTTAATTAGTACTTAAGTTTATTTTTAGTTTAATTTTGGTTTATCTTTGGTTTATTTTTGGTATATTTTAAATTATATGCATGCTTTATTAAACATTTATATTTAAAATATTTTTAAATATATATTTAGTTTATTTTACGATTATATTGGATTTATTTGATGTATATATACTCGAAATATACCTGGTTTATTTTTGGTATATTTCTAGTATATATATGGTTTATGTTGTTATTTATTTCGAATTCATGCATCATTTATTTATGAATGTATGTTTTATAAATAATGAAGGATATCAATAGAACGTGCTACCTAGTAGGCAGCACTAGGACCGAGTACGCACCGGTACGCCGATAGCATTTAGGCTATATTACTAACCATTTGTGGATATTGATTGGATTTGATTATTTGATGTGTGAGAAATTATTCGGGAGTGTGATTGCTAGAGCTCGGTTGATCAAATGTCTCGGGGCCAATCACACTAACAGTCAGACTGCTAGAGCTCGGTTGACTTAGTGTCTCGAGGTCAGTCTACTGTCCAAATGGAACAAGTGAATATATTGGAATAAGTGAGCCTGTAAGGCTAGAGTGTTGTCTAACACTGTTTTGAGGTTGCGATTTTCTAGGGTTCTATGTGATCCTTCATAAACAGTGATTTTCAATAAAAAAATTTATAAAATGATTTTATTACATTTGTGTGTATTTGCTTGTATACATACGTATTATATATATATTTTACTTTGTGCATTGTCATTTAGTATGCATGTATATATATTATAGCAATTCACTTAGTGAGGTCTAACTCCCCTCCGTTGACTATTTTTTAGGAGAGTCATCGTCTTCAGACCTCAGTAGTAGACTCATACGCCGGATTTCTTCCGCCCCGGCTTTATTATGTAAACTGCTCACCTGAGTTTTATTTTTACAATCTAGACACTGCAGTAGTTGTAAAATTAAAAAAGGATGTTCTATTATATTTGTATGAGTTATGTACTTTAAATATTTGAACTGGATTTGTATTAAAAGATTATTAATATATGAAATAAGGATGTTCGATTTAATATCATTGACAAATTATTATTTTGTTTTATTTATGATTTATTTCCACTGCAGATTATTTTAATTATACTATTATTATTATTGCATGTTTTTATTTATTTTAAAGCTTGCTACGGGTTCCAGATTCGAAAGAATTCTCGTTCCCTAGTGCCGGTCATGGCCCCTATTTTGGGTTGTGACAATTGATATGGAAAAAAAGACTCAATAAATTTAGCATGGTGTGCTAAATATATGTGTCCTGTTTAAGTATCCAAGCAATGATAGGCACAGTGAGTAAGACTTTGTCCAAGATAAACACAAGGAATGGAATGGAAAGCAAATTTATTTTTATTATATGGTCTAATAAAGGGAAAAATGGCACATCCCAAAGGTTTCATAGTTAAATAATTAGGATCTTTTCCATATAAAATTTAGAATGGTGATTTATTTTGTAAAATTGGACTAGGTGTTTGGTTGATTGACATTATGCACATAGTAAAAGCAAAATTCCAATATTTTAAAGGCACATGTGCATGAGCTAAAAGAGTGAGACTAGTATCAACCAAATGGCCAATTTTGCGCTCTGAAGTGCCATTTTGTTCATGCGTATAGGGACAAGCTATACGATGGACAATGCCTACAAATTGAAAATATTTATGGAATTTTTGATACTCACCACCCCAATCTGAATAAAAAGATTTAATTTTAGCGTGAAATTGATGACTAACTAGAGATTGAAAATTAAGAAAACAAGAATACACTTCACTTTTATTTTTAAGAAAATAAACCCAAGTGAATCGGGTGAAGTCATCAATAAAGAGAACAACATAACGATGTCCTAAACCAGAAAGAATTAGAGCAGGGCCCCAAACATCAAAAAAATAATACCAAAAGGAGAAGTAATTTTATGATCAACACTAGCCAAAGGTAACCTAGACATTTTTCCTAAATAGCAGAACGAACATGGTTGTGAAGTGTAGCTAGAACAAGGTAAACGATAATTTTTGAAAATATGAGAGATGACGCGCATATTTGGATGTCCAAGACATCCATGCCATTGCTGGAGGGATGGCACTTCAGAATTAAAAGCAAATTTCATGGATGGACGAAGAAGGTAAAGACCATTCTTATTGAGGCCTTGGAGGAGCACCTTCTTGGTGTATCGATCCTTAACAAGAAAATAGGTAGGATGAAATTCAAAGATGCAATGGTTGTCAGATGCAAATTTATGAACAGACAATAAATTTTTAACTATTTGAGGAACATATAACACTTTTTTAAGAATAAGCTTACCACTTGTAAAGGGGAGAGAGGCAATACCTGTGTTAGCAATCGAAAGCCCAAGACCATTACCAACATGGAGTTGAGCATTACCTCTATAAGCATCTGCTAGTTGTAAGTTGGAGAGGTCTGGTGTGATGTGATTAGTGGCGCCAGTGTCAGGGACCTAAACTTATGGTGGATAATCAGCATAAGTGTGATGACTGCCATAGGTTAGATTGCCATGAGACTGATGGGAAGGGGGATCCCGCAACAAAGTAGTGGGCTTGGGGATGAAAAGATGGTGGAGCAGATGCAAGTTGGCGAGAGTACCACCTTCGACACTTGTCAGCAGTGTGGTTCCACCACCCACAAATTTGACAAAGAGCACGTGGGTAGCGTTGGTGATATCCATTGTTGGGAAAGGTATGTGGCAGACGAGGTGGGGTGGGTAGTAGAGGGTCCGAAGGGCCTTTAACAGCAACATGGGCAAGAGGAGGTTCTTGGGAGGCTTTAAGCAGGATTTCATGTACCACAAGTTGGCCATGAAGTTCATAAAATGGTACAGGTTCAGATCTGAGATTTAATGTCATTATGATGCTGTCAAAATCACTCCCAATGTTGCGATATACTATAGCATTAAACTCAACTAAGGTGAGTTGTCTTCCAGCAGAACTAAGTTCATCAGATAAAGCTTTGGCTTTCTGTAAATATTCAGAAACAGGGAGGTCATTTTTCTTGAATTCCTGCAACTCAATATGAAGTTGGAGCTGTCTATTTTATGAAACAGAGCCAAAGGCTCGAGCTAGTGCTTCCCAAACAATATAGGAAGAGGAAAGATTAATTATGTAAACAAACATAGGTTCAGTGAGAGATGATAAAATCCAAGAAAGAAGGAGCTGATCTTTTTTGAACCAAAGAGCATATTCCGGATTTGGTATGTGAACAAGGGGATTGGTAGAGGAGGGAAGAGTTTATGGAGCTGCATTAGAGGTACCATCAATGAAACCATGTAATTTTTGGAAGTGGAAGAGGAATAAACTGAGCTTTCCTGGCTAGGTAATTTTTGTTGTGGAGTTTGATGGCAAAGGTGTGTGTAGAGGAGGAAAAGAGAGTCAGGGTGGAGGTGTTAGATGTGGGAACAAGTTGTTGATCGGCCATTGTAGGGTTGCTGTTGGCTTTGGAGAGAAAAATAAAATTGATGTTTGAGAGCTCAAGCTCTGATATCATGTCAAGGTTAAGAGAAAAAGTTTGAAGAGGAGAATGAATATATTGTATGTTGTATATATTAAAAGGAGATGTACAATCATATATATATATATATAAGTATAACAGAGATAGCTGATGAGAAAAATTATAAAAGGTGGTTACAACAAGATAATAGAATAAAACTTAAATATAACTGATGTTTATCGCTTAACATGAGGTGCTTTACAATGTCCAGCAGCAGCATATATCTCCTGACAACCTCCTTCTGGTGCTTTTATCAAATTGAATACAGATGCTGCGTTTGATTCGGTGTCAAATTATTTTACTGTTGGTATACTTGCTCGAAAAAGTGACGGTGAAGTTCTTTTTTCAGCTGGGAAACAAATTAAAGCCTGCTTTGATGCTGAAATGGCGGAGCTGATTACCATTCTCCATGGCTTGGAGGTAGCTCATGGACAAAATATATCTCAAATTATTTGTGAAACGGATTCTCTCATGGCATTCCAAACACCGACGTGTGCTATAGAGGGTTTCTTATTGCATGACCTTCCCTGTGCTGATATATATCCTCTTGTTTTCTAAGATGTTCTTTGAGTTTTCAGTTTGTTATGTTTCTTGTTCGTGTAATCGTGTTGTCCATTCTTTAGTTCAAGCAATGAGGCAACATGGTAATAGTTTCTTTTTAAGTGCTGATGTACCACCTGATGTAAGACCCCTAGCTTTAGAGGATTTTTTTGTTTCTTAGTTAAGCATTTTTTTTTTCTAGGAAAAAAAATCCCATAGCACATTGAAAAAGAATCATCTATCTATACAAGTTGAAAATGAAATACAAATTAATTTTATAAATCAATTTAGCCATTAGTTTGTTTTAGTTTTTTATCAACAGCCGTATATTTTAATTTTAAATTTTAAAATATGTTGTTATATTAAATTAATTATTAAAAAAATTATTATTTTTATAATTATAGTCTAATCGTATTAGATTAATTATTGAAAAAACTGTATCCTCCTTATTAGTATACTTTAATTAATTTTCCATAAACTTTCGGCACCCATAATTTCAAAAAAAAAAACTTGAGGTTAGCGTTAGTGCAAAATTGCGACCCCATTTAAGAAAAAATGTTTGTTTCTCAACAAAAGTTGGAAAGGATAATATCAATTTTCAAACAAGATAAGATGATTTTGGATGAGATTTTAATGCAAGGTGGGACACTTAAAGCCATTTACGTATTTGGAGTGAAGTGATTAGGAGGTTTAAATTGAGAAGCTACATGCTTTTGTACAAATTCATGATCGTGGCATCAATTGGTAATTACGGTAAATTCATAGAAAAAAATCAAAACTTCATACAATGATTACCAAATATTATCTGCCCCTTACGTTGGGATTTTTTACTTAATATTTTCATTGAAATAAGTGAAACATGTAATTTTATGGTCCCATAATCATACAAAATTATTCCTTCAAATCAAGACAATTAATTCTTTTGATTTGTCCATGTGCTGAATGCAATAAATAATTGTGCCATCACTCAACTGGAGCTATCAACACCTTAATAATTAATTTCTTATCTCAACTTCTACAATATACCATTGATAGCATTAATGAGCTTCTCTTCATTTTAACTATACAAGAATCAAGATGAGCACAAATTCTACATCAATTTCAACCAGCAGAAGAAGGTACATAGAAACAATTTTAATTTCAGTTAGCTATATATATATATATAGTGTTGATTCAAGAATGTATAAAAATTGCATTAATTAGTTGTGTTCTGATCTTGATTATGATCTTGCAGGCTAGAAGGGAAGGTAGCTCTGATAACCGGTGGAGCTAGTGGAATTGGTGAAGCCAGTGTGAGATCAATTTGTTAAGCATGGAGCTAAGTTGATTATTGCAGATATTCAAGATGAACTTGGCCACTCTCTTTGCAAAGAATTGGGATCAGATCATCAAGAAACCAGCATCTCCTATCTCCACTGCGATGTAACATGCGATTCTGATATGCAAAAAGCTATGGATTTTGCAGTCTCCAAGCATGGAAAGCTTGACATCATGTTCAGTAATGCTGGAGTTTCACTCCCAAGATCCAACATTTTAGAAACGGATAATCAAGATTTTCAAAAGGGTATTTGATGTTAATGTATTTGGTGCTTTCTTAGCAGCCAAACATGCAGCCCGAGTCATGATTCCTGCTAGGAAGGGGTGTATTATCTTCACTGCAAGCAATCTTTCAGTCACTTGTTTTCCGGGTATGCATCCATATATAGCATCAAAGCATGCTGTTGTTGGTCTAGCCAAGAATCTGTCTGTGGAGTTGGGGCAATATGGGATCAGGGTCAACTGTGTATCACCATTTGCTATTGCGACACCATTAATGAGGAGAACTGTAGGATTGATGGGGATGGAGAAGGAGAAACTCAAGGAAGTGATTTCGGATTCGTCTAACTTGAAAGATGTTGAGCTGGAACCTGAAGATGTTGCAGATGCAGCTGTTTATTTAGGAAGTGATGAATCTAAGTATGTTAGTGGATAGAATTTAGTGATTGATGGAGGCTATGGTCTTACTAATCGCTCCTTTGAAAATGCAATGAAAAACTTTGTTTCTTGAGCTTGGGTTTGGGCTTTCAAACTTTGAATTAGTACTCGAAACTCATACGGAATAAGTAGGGCAAGTACACTATTTATATGGTGTAATTATAAAATTAGTATCTATTTTATTATAGAAACTTTAATGAAAAATCATTTTCATGTATCCGTATTCATTTTTTATGTCCTCATATCCATATCTGGGCAACTTGGATTATAACAAATGGTCACAACTCCTAACTACATATCTAAATAAAAATAAATAAATAAAATCATAAAGCTATACTAGATTATATAATATACATTTTAGCTATCCGTTTGAGAAAAATAAAATAAATTATCATACTTTGTAAAAAAATACTTTTACTAACTTAAAAATTTAGTAAATATAATATGATATTCACAACTTCCAACCACATATCCAAATAAAAGAAAAAAAATTATACAACCATTCTTGATCATTTAAATCATATTTTCACATTTAGCTTATCCATTTTAATTTCAAAATATTCTAATAACTTCTAATAAAAATTAAAAAAAAAATCATATTATGTAAAAAATTATTTTTACGAACTTAAAAATTTAATTAATAGATATTCTATCAAAAAAATATTAATATATGTTGAGATTCAAATATGATATAAAAGAAATTTTATATATATTTACCTACTTATTATTATAATAATATTATATGTCGATTCCAGTACACTATCCCAAAACAGTCATGGGTTTAAAAAATAGACAAATCCTACACACAAAGAGGTCCAATGAACAACTGGTTTTGAAAGCCCATCTCTCAAAAAAACCCAATTGTAAACCTAATCTTCACCCATCACTCTAAAACCTATAAAGAACCCTAACCCTAATTCCTTCGCAGTCCCCTCCATCTCCATCTGCGCATCAGCGGCCGCTTCACACCACACCCCACACACACACAGCACTAGTTTCGAACCAAGAAAGAGAAGAAAATGGGTCGCGTCCGGACAAAGACGGTGAAGAAATCGTCACGACTAGTGATCGAACGCTACTATTCAAAAATGACACTTGATTTTCACACAAACAAGAAGATTCTTGAAGAAGTAGCAATCATCCCATCCAAGCGTCTCCGCAACAAGATTGCTGGGTTCTCTACCCATTTGATGAAACGGATCCAAAGGGGTCCGGTTCGAGGAATCTCGCTAAAGCTTCAAGAAGAGGAGAGGGAGCGCCGCATGGACTTCGTCCCTGAGGTTTCTGCTATCAAGACTGAGGGGATTGAGGTTGATAAAGAAACTGTTGAAATGCTTGCTGCTCTTGGTATGGCTGATATTCCTGGGGTTGTTCAGGTTGACCCAGTTGCTGCGCCTATGCCTCAGTTTGCTTTTGGTAGAGGTGCTGGTGGTGCTGGAAGGAGGTTTTGAATGTTTTACTAGTTTTTTTTATATGATGTTTTTGTTTTTGAGTATGGAGATATTGGATTTTAGTTTTGTTTCAAGTATGGTGGATGCTTTAGCTGTTTAAGCATGATGATGACAAATACTTTTTGGTGCTATGCAATTTATGAGTAATTTTCTGGTTTATCTCTTTATCTTATCAGTTTGTATGTTATGATTAATGGGTATTATGCTTAATGGCCATTTGGAGATTTAAGACTCTATAATTGTGATTTGATTATTTTCTTGTTAATGGGCACTTATAAATCTCTTTGATGCAGTTGGTTTTAATTAGTGTTAGTTGAGGAGGTGGGACTTTAGTTTAATTCATTTTGGGATTATGGATTTTCAATTCTGCAAATTCTATTTATTTTCTTGGTAGTACTGAGCATAACATTGCTCTGTGTTTGGTTGGGTGTTTTCTTTTGTATGCTTAGTGTTGGATGATCATATAGTTTAGTTATTTGCAGTTCTGTTTTGGGTTTGTGGGTGTTGATATTTTGTTTTGTTGATGAAAGATATTGTTTTTGGTTTGTGTTGCTAATGTGTTCATGTCTAATGTATGTGATGGATTTAGCTATAGCTGTTTAGATGTTTTCTTATGAGAATTTACAATTTTGATATATTTTTTTTTCTTGAAAATGATTTAGATGATAGTGCTTAAGATGGATAGATTTTTGTTGTGCTTACTGTTTTTTGTTAGGAAATGGGACTGCAAGATTTTGGGTTGTTGCAGTTTTGTTTTGTGTTTATGGATGTTTGGTATTTGGTGATGAGAAACGTGTTTTGATCTGTGCATTGCAAATGTGTTTTGCCTAATTTGTGGTGATGAGTTTTAACAGTACCACTGCCTCTGTTCTGCTGTCTATTCTTCTTCTGGATTATTTGTGTTTGTGAAGTTGAAACAAAAATTGTTTTTCATTTGTTAGTACTATGTTGCTGTAGTGTATGTGGAAGGGGGAAGGCTCAAACTGTTGTAGCATTATTTAATGGCCAAATTGAATACTAGATAATTCAGGTCCTGAAACTTGGAAATACAAGTAACCAAAAAAAGCTGTCTTAACCTTAAATAATGTATTTTACATTTGGCAAATTAAAATGTAACTAGTGTTGCAAATTCAACTATTGACAACAATATGCTAGAAATATGCAGGTGTGATGATCAATTTAACTAATTTCTTGAATTAGAGCCATTGACGTTCACACTATTAAGTTATGTTCTTAGCTATTTAGTTATGTTCTTAGCTATTTAGTTATGTTCTTGGCGTGTCAGATTGGCATTTGCTTTTATATAGAGGGTCAAACCAAATTTTAACTAAATATTCATGGAGTGCCCTCTGTATGGTAATTAAGAAACTCAAACCTAAGGCACAAAAGTTTTTTAACACAAACAATAAATCAATTAAACACATGCAAGAAATCAATTATGTGATAACCTAAAGGAGGAAGAATTTCCATTACATGCTAACCTCTCAGCGCATGTATTAGCCTCTCTATAAGCAGATTATAATTATAACCCAAAGGAGGAAAAAATTTCCTCTATAAGCAGCAGCTTATAATTACAACCCAAAGGAGGAAAAATTTCCCTTACATGGTAGCCTGTTAGCGCATGTATTACCCTCTCTATAAGTAGGTTGTAATTATAATTTGCATTCCGGGGAAAGCATATTGTTGATGTCAATTACTTATCTTAAACATGTTTTATATGTTGGTAAGAGAACCTGCAAATCCGAGTTGGTGAAAAACCATTAACAATGCTGCCCGTTTGTATGTGTATATATGATACATATAACATCAGAATCCTCAGAATCCATTTACATATGATCATGATAATGGCTGATAATTATGCCCCCGTTCAAATGTACGCAACATTGGAATCCATGCCTTGATTTACTTGACTACAAAATATTACCGCTGGTGGTCTTGGGGGGCATACTGGCTATCCAAGAAAAATCACCAGATTTAATCACTTGAATTTGCAAGACCAACCATGTTGAGCATGTGACGGTCCTCCTTGAATCTATCCAGAACTGTTCCTTTAAGAGCATCCAGCTTCTCTTGTTGTACTCCTTTATGAACAACTCCCCAGCACTCTATGGTTTCCGGGAATATTTTATTGGTCGTAGAAAGGGAAGGACTGCCAAATGTTGTGCAAGTGAAGGTGTGTCCCATATCAAAGCTTGCCGAGAGGAAAAGGCCAAAGTGATTTACACGTCCTCCAAAACCAATTCCATTTGGGATATTTTCTGAGCTAAAATTCACAGCACACTGCAAATTGGTACACAAATGCGATATCAAATTTTTGAAAACACTAGCTTGCACTGCCCTACAGGTGCTGCAGCTTGAAAATGAGTAAAACACAAATTCAGCATCCTCAACTATAGTAATGAGCAGAACATGCATATAGTCGTTATATCAAAAATAAAGCAAGGCTGATAACCTAAGCCAACTGTCATGTTTACTTAAAATGAATTTTTATTGGAAGAAAAATATCAGAGTAGACCATTACTGGAATAATTTCCCCTGGCTCAAAACCCAAATATTAAGAGTGCGTCCACTTCTTTTTTTTTTTTTTTTTGCCTTTTTTGGAATCTGTGTCCATGTATTGCTCTTAGTTATACAGAGATGAAGTTTAAATATGGAGCTATTTCTACAATTAATCCACGTCCAAAGGAAAGAGATGGAGAAAGAGAAGCAGTGGCTATATCACTGTTGGCTCTTGTAGATTTACAGCAGATAAGTTTGATTGTGCAACACCTTCTATCAATTGTGTCCATGCTCATCTCTACAGTAAACCTTATCCCTCTTAATCTTGTTTGTCACCTACATTACTTCTTGATCCAATTTCTCTGAAGCTGAATTCATCTCCTACTGGCACTATATCTCGTTTCTGTTTCTTTTTTGTTGTAATTAGTTCAGTGTCTATTGGTAGCAGACTTACAGAAGAATCATCGTAATCCTTATGGCTGTCGGCTGTATGCAGAACTTCTTTTGAATTAAAATTGACTTACCTCTTTCACAACTTCTTTCTATACAAGGATTCAAACAACCTGGTTTTCTGTTCCTATCTCAAGCACAAGAATTTTGACCTGAAGCTGTTGACCAAGTTCGGGTTACTGGTGTTGATGTGGTTGTAGTTGATATGATGGGTAATTTTTGCTGTCCAATAAGGAATTAAGATCATGATCATTGAGCTAATCTGATCATTTTCTTCTAAAGTCATAAGTAGATACCACTGAACTATTGAACATTTACATTAAGAAGTCAGACTATGAATAAGACTTCCATATCAATTGTTGAAGGAAAAATTAAGCTCAAGACCAAAAAAAAAAAGTCTCAAACTATAAATTGTAGTATCCACATGGTTATATTTTGTGTGCTATAGTTTCTAGACATAAAGCCTTTTATATATGAAAAGTTTCTTATTCAACTTTGTCACAAATCCTGGGTAAATACAAGCATTAAACCCCAAGCGAAAGTTCTATTTTTTTCTTTTTTCCTTATCCTTTTTTTTTGGGGGGGGGGGTATTTGTAAACCTATGAGAATGTCACAGGAACTGCTACCTTAAATATGAGAATGCAGCATTGTTTATTATAGAATGGCTGAACATAAATATAAACATACCCATTGTATATTGCTGTTTGCTCCAGTAGGCTTGAAAATTGAAGCCTTAGGATATAGCTGAAAGAGAAAAGACTTCATATCTCCATAGAAATCACCATGCCTATCCCAAGGCTGAGAAGCATAACCTCCATATATGCAATCTTCTTTATCCTTAATGAGCAAAATTGTTGGCCCTTCAATATCTCTGTAGTTCAATTCAATGTAAGAAACATTTCCACCGATCGAAACACTGAAAGAAAAGTAAAAATGCTTGCCCCATTTTCTTCATCTAGAAAAGGGAACTAAAACTAAAGCGATAGAAAGGAATTAAAAATAAAAAATCATCTAGCATTATGAATGAATAAACATAAGGGTGAGCTTATATGTCTTTGTTACTCAATTCATACACACGTACAAATATTTTGCCACAAAATGCTTCTCAGACTGCTAGCTATAGCTAAAGATGTCAATCTTCAATCTAAATCTTGCTGCAGTTATGTAGGCAACATAAGAAATGGCCTTACAATAAGTTTGAACCATATGTGCTTGCCATTTAGCCTCAAAAATAAGATAGCAGTCATAGAGATTAAAATGAAGAAATCAATTTCAACACCTTTGCCTTATCAAATGCAGATATTCTGTCACAGTAAATAGAGCCTAATTAATGATATGTAATTTAAAGCAGCAACAGGTGACACATTAGAAGATGGATCCTAGTTATTTAGATCAAGACAGAGTAATAGTTCAATCAACAGATCCAAAGTTCCCACGTCGAATTTTAAATTTGTTTCAAACATATTATCACTATCCTAGGACATGAACTAACTATCCTAGAAAGCATATCAAAGGTTTATTGTAATGTTCATAAAATGCAACCTCACAAAGTCACCATTCAATCTTAAGCAGGAAAATTTTTCTTTGTGGGATAAATACCACAGTCTGATCGATTCACATAAGACAAGACTCTGATATGAGAGAAGAAGACTACTTACGATACACTGCCCAAGAACGTGTTGAAACTTAGACCATTAAAAGCACTGTGGTACAAAAGTTTCCATTCTTCCAAATCCTGCTGAGAAAGGGCTCCTCCTATATGCCAAGCATATTCCTCCTTCAATATTGTCATGTTAGGATCAACATTTTGCCCATGCACCAATTGAGGAACGTGTGAACCAGGTCTCCCTGCAGAGAACAGAATAGTCAAAAACAAAAGTACTGATCACCAACTATCTTACCCATCAGGACTATAAATTATTGATAAAAGAAGAATAGAAAATAGCCTTTCTTCAATATGAGACTGAAAGTTAAAAAATGTGAGGGTTTACATAGATAAAGAAAGATTAAGACCTCCTTGAGGTGGAATCAACAAGCCTCCTAGGAACTTCCTCATAGACGGGAGAAGACCACACCAACTTCTGAAATCCTGAAAAGTCATACTTTTTTCAGCAGCTCCTTGAACATCCTTCGAAAATGTTGCAGCATTAACAAGTGCATTAACAACATCCTGACACAAAGTCGATCCATCTTCATTGACTTTCAGGGAAAAAACACACTTCAAAGTTTCAATTACAGCAGATTCTAGATCAGACCTGACACATATCACCACAAGTAAACAAACAGTACGGGAAAAAGAAACTGAATTGTACACGACGTTAAATTTCAATATTGACCATCAATTTAAGAGCATGAAAAAAAAAAAAACAAGCACAAACACAAAGTCAACACTTTAACTTAGACCAATCAAGTAAAACAAGTAGAAAAAAAACAAAAACATACCTTGTAACAAAACCATCATCATTTAAATCGAGTAATTGATAAATAAACTCTTCAATTTCATCTCTTGTTCCTTTCTCATAAATGCTCTACATGTATACAAATAAAATTTTCCAACATAAAAACATTTCCTTTATATTACACATATTTTAAAAAAAAAAAAAGGCTAAAAGTGTTCAATAAAAATCCTTACTTTAGCAATCACAAGGTCCTCAAAGGTCAATTTGATATCTTTTCTCTTCTGGGTGATCAAATTGAACAATCTCTCTCCCAAAGAACCCTTTAATCCAAAATATGCCTGAAAAAAATAATAATAAGACAAAAGGGCATTCATCAAATTGAAAATAAATAAAGAAACTGACCTGAAAAACAGAGAGGGATATGAATTGATGGTTGCTATTTGATTGAGAAGCCAAAGAAGTAAAAAGTGATTTGAGGTCTTCAAGTCCACGTGGAGTAAAAGCTCTGCACTAAAACTAAAATTTTTCAGCTATATATAAACATAAATATTGCATATGTAAATGGGTATGTGTATATACTGAGAGAGAAGAGACCTTGTGGCAGAAACGAAGCGAGGATTTGCAGGAGGAGAAGAATGAGAGTTGCCCATTTCTGATTTTTTCTCTTTCAAACATTATTGATTCTTATTTATGCATTATATATATATTTCGCTTTTGCTTAAAGACCCTTGTATTCTCTCATAATATTTTATATGTCCCTGAACTTTCTTATAATACTATAAAGTCCCATTGTGAATTTCATCTCTTTTTTTTTTTTTTTAATTCAAGAATTGTATTGATTATCAACGACCAACGAGGGAGCTATTTTATTAAAAAAAGAAATTATTTTCATTTAAATTAATATTTGAATTTAAATTTACTGCTTGTAATTGAATTAATTAATTATTAAAAAAATTTTATTACTCTTATGATTTTATTTAGATTAATTGAATTAATTAAAATTTAATAAATTTTAAATACTTACATTGATTTATTTATTTTTAATCTCCAAAGCCTATTAGATATTAGATATTTTTTGTGGTAGCTTTTGCTTTAAAATAAAATAATTTTTTTTGTAAATTATTATAATTATTATTATTATTATAAAAATTGTTATTTATTTATTATAATTTAATATAGTTTTATAAAATTATTATTTTATTAACTGAAATTATTTTTTAATTAGTATTTTTGTGAGTAATATATTATTTTTGTAATTTATATTTGTCATTAATTTAAAATTATTTTATTTTATTTAAAAGAAAGTAAAAATATAAGACGTATAGATATTATTTTAATTCATATATATTTTTATTTTTATATTAATATTTTAGAAAACGCACTAATTTCATGTCTGGTAGAAGTTTAAAAACTTAAAATAAAAATTTAAAAATTAAACAGAAAATAATAAAAGTTGAGTATTATGTAAAGTTTAGGGATTAGCCTGTGCATTTAGCTTTTACGGTTTCACAGCCAAAAAAAAAAAAAAAAGGTCAGAACACAGTGCTATTGTCATCAACAGATGCGGCTCGTAGTCAGGTCAAGCAATCTGATCTCTAAAAACAACACTTTTCGTGACTACCCTTTTCTTGATTTTGTTTGTTGTTCTTGTATTTAAAGACTTGTTCTTGGGTTATGATCTGAACAGATTATTTTATCTGAAAGCAGCTGCATTTTAAAGAATGTCAAGACCATGGGTACTGGTATTTCTTGTAATGTTAATTGTATTCACATCTCAATTTGAATGGAAACAGCAGTTTGGTAATGAGATTGAAGCCACTCCAACAACTATTTCAAGGAAGGACCAGTTTTATTCCAAAAGACAAGAAGCTGTTAAGGAAAAGGTTTCTTTTTTTCTTTGTTTTTTTTTTTTCAACTATGCAACATGTTTAGTTTATTTTGAATGATTTCTTGATATTAAGTGTGAACTTGTTTGACTGCTTGATTTGGATTGAAGTTGAATCTAAAATGGTCTAATACTTTGAAGATGTTTACTTTTAATTGAATTATTGTCTAATCCATTATTGTGCTTTTTGGGTCTTGAAGTAAAAACGTAGCCACCTCTGTTTAGAGGTTGATTTTGGTTTATGTTTGTTGAAATGAAAGGGGGAACCTTCTGAGTCTGCCCTTTATTGAACTGGTTTTTGACCCATTGTACTTTGATAGTTGTAGGATGACTTCCCTGCTAAATGAGTATCATCAAGAGGTTCTATGTATTCTTCTTCTTACTCCTTCATAGAGAAAGGAATTGATTAAGGCAAAGGAGCGGAATTACAAAAAAGAAGTTCTATGAAATTAAAGGGCAAAAAAGAGGCTGAAAGAGCAAGAGTTTTCAATCACACTAGATATGATCCAGTGACACTCCTTAAAGAATGTAGTAGCAGTAGAATCCTATAAAAATAATCTTCTCAAACCAGCTTTAGTTTCCTCCTTCCCCAAACATTTTAGTCTTATAGTCCTCTTGAGTAATTCCTGGAAAGATATATGCTTCCTTAAATCTAATCATCTTTTTCCTATGAGATTTAAGTTTTTTTTTTTTGTGGATAAAATTAAAGTATTCACTCCAATGCTTAAAGAAAATGCACATAAACCTTGTGGGAGGACAGCGCCATTAGGCCTTGGTTAGACTCCAATAATATTGCAGAATTGGTTAGATACAGGCGCTCTGGCATACAAGGAACCTTCTAAGAAAAATTAGGAAATAAATCTGGATTTTTTAGGAAACAGAGACCTACCATTGCCATTGGTTACAACTTACAATATGCTCAGTCATCAAGTGCATGTTACATTACTTATGCTCCCTAGCATGGTCTCTAAGCTCTTTGTGCAAGTCTCAGCTACAGAACCACCCATCTGTTTCTTCTTGAGCGGAAAGAAGAGGGGGGTGGGGGTTTAACCTGACCCTACATGGTGAAAAGAATAGAAAGTTTCGAAGAACTAGAGAGCCATCCTACTTTTAGCACACATCACTTGTATTCCAAAATGACAATAACAACCTTGCAAATAACTAAAATAATGAAAAATAATCCCACTCCTGAAGCAAGAATCTCAAAACACTCCAAAGTCCTCATCCAAAAAATGTCAATAACTTTAATTTTGATGTCCAAGTCTTCCTAATTTGACCTCTGCAACCCTTTTCCATTTAATTGGATCACCTAGATGCAACAGCTTTTATCATTGACTCCTCGATAATAGACATAGCTAAATTTCTATATTTTTTTTTTCAATCTCCTTCTTGTCATAACTTAGGAAAGTGCTGTATGGTTGGTGTTTACAATGAAGGGAAGAAATGCAGTCCTTCCTCACTGCAGAAACTCTATCCAGCTTCTTTCATTTAGGAAACTCTTGTGTCTTTTCAATTGTTCATTTCCTGCGCCAGCAATTCATTTTGTTGCTTCAACAGCAACCAAAAAAAAAAAAAAAGCCAGTAGTAGTAACCGTGGCATCTTTCATCCACATACCCATGAAATTTTTACTGGACTAAATTTTAGATTTTCCTGGTAAGTATTCTTTGAAAGGGGCTATCTAACAATAGTTCATGCCATTTTAGATTACAAATATCTTTCATAGCCTAGTTGGAAGCTATTTTACATTTTTCCAGACTTCCTTTTTCTTTTTGATTCTTGTGAATGTTATGGATGTGTGCTTGGCATACAAGATCTTCTCATTTGGCAATTCTATCCCAAGCTTGCATTGTCCAATAGCTTTGCATTAGTCACAGATGGACTTAGCATAATCTTTTCTTCATTGTGTTTCCTTTCTCTAATCCTTTGTCCTTTTATTTGCTCAAAAGATGGTTCAACACAAAACTAGTTAATGCTGAGTTTCTTTTGATTTGACTGGGTACTTGAGTTTCCAGGTCATCCAAGAGTTAGTCAAAATTTATGATCCTTTTTTTGTTTTTTATTTTGATCCCATGGGCTCTCAACTTTGCTGCAGATCATCCTCTCCCAAGAAAAGAATATTCAGAAGCTTAATGAGCTTATCCAAAGTCTTCAGGAACAGTTAATACAATGTAGAAGTGAAAATTATGTTGCCAATGGCACAGCAATGCCTTTGAGTGAAACTGAACGCCAAAACGAGCTTGAGAAGCATACACTCTTGGAGGACTAGATACGGATCATGCACATATAACAGCAAAATGCTTGGTATGTGCAAATACATGAATTTTTATCTTTGTTTCCAAGCAGTGCAAATTCTATGCAAAAATTATCACATTACTTAAGTTAATTGTACAACAAAATTTTTTTAATCCATATGAACCCAGTATTTTGCATTAAGCATACCCAAATGATTCAGTGGACAGAATTTTTTGGAGCAGGTGAGTAGATATTTACTGCTTTGGAGTAAAAACTGATGGGCCAATACCACTTCAAGGCAACTATTAGTTAGATTCACAAAATAAAAGAGCACAGAGCATTACAGTGTTGCAAGTAAGGCTAGTTGAGTTGACCAATGTGTATATCTATATCTGTTTATCAGTGTAACTTTGATGCTACAATGATGGAATCTTATTGCATGTGACATCAATGATCTTTGTTTTGCAAGATTTCAATTCAATTCTATTAGCAAAGGTTGTAGTACTTGCACATCTGATTTCAAATTCTCAGTACCAAACACCGGCATGCTCTTTCTTCTGAAGTTGTCCACTGCTATTTTACTTCAACTTTTCACTTTACCATAAAGTACTCTTGTTGTATAAGGATCTGCATACATAGAAAGTGAACTTAAATTTAATCGCTTAAATTAGTAAGGTGTTTGCATCGGTTAAAGTTGAAAAAATGGGTGCCATCATCATGTAGGACCATGAATTATGCATGCATCTCATAACTTCTATGTGAATTGTGAGGGACAATGATACTCTTAGTTGGGCTTACATAGTTGATTTTCTATTGGATCTTGTCAAGTTTTTGTGCTGTTTTGATTGTTCTTCAGTGTCTTCTTTGAATAGGAATAAAAAATTTGAATGCATAATAAATTTAGACTTGAAGATGAACAAACATATGACCAACATTCATTCTGACTATTAACTTCTCGTGCGTTGCTACATTTCTTGTGTGTTGCTACATTTCTTGTCGTGAGATTCAAGATTTTCACTTTACTTTTTTGCTTGTTCCCTTGATCATCAGCGCAGAATAATTGTGGCTTGACCTACTAGTTTTAACTTCCCTACAGCTGTCAATTTATTACTGTGTACATATGCATTTACTTAGTATGGTTGTTAATCTTCCTACCATATTTGGATAGCTTTTACTCCTTTTGTTCACATCGGCTTTCTTTATTTTCATTGCAACTCGTAGCTACATTTACCTTGGCCGTACTTTCCATTTCCAAACCTGGAAAGCTTATATATTTACTAGTTGAACATGCATTGTTGGTTGCAATTTATGTGTACTATTTATATATGGTGTGATCTTGAATGGTTCCCTGTGAGTTTTTCCTTTTTTTCCTCCAGAATGGCTCCATCATTGATGTGATATATCAATCCATTTATTTTGGATTGGTTGAGTTAATTTAATGTGACAATATATGACAACCATATCCTAAAGAGCAATTACACTTGTTCCCATCCAACTTGGTTTTTGGTAAATTGCTTGTTGGTGAGGCCTTGGCCCTTCTAGTAAATGTAAAGAGGTTGCCTTCTACCAGGATTGAGGGGCTTCAAGCTTCACATTCATATTAGGAGAGCTCGTATAGCTTTTGAGTTATTATTATTATTATAATATTTGTATGTGGTCCTTGAAGCATTGTTAAACGACCAACATTCCAGTCAGGCAGCAGGTTTTACTATATCGTTTACTTCATAACTTATATTATATGGTCCAAAGGTTATCGGCTAGAAGCCCACATGTGTCGCAAAGTGATTGTGAGAGAAAAGGCTTAATAATTTCCTTATATGGTGGCTTCTCAATTATCTAATAGTGGGGGCCTAACTTAACAAAGGTAACGTTGAATGCATATGTACATTGTTGTTTCTTATGTTGGGTTTTAAGGACGTGGGTTAACTCATTAAAAAAAAAAATGTGATCCTTATATTTTGACAACATTGTCAATTTGCCTTCTTAATTTATAACTAATGAACACCTTTTAACAAATTTATATATTTAAATAGTTTTATTTCAACTTATAAAAATATCATTTAGATACTTTAAATGGTGTTAAAAGTTCTAATAACGAAGTAAAAAAAAAGTATATCTTTGAAAAAAAAAAAATCGAGTCTCCCTCTGGGGCTAGATGCAATACAAGTGATGGAAAAATTTAAGTCCATATACAATTAAACACCTGTTAAATTGATAGCAGTTCAAATGGTAAAAAATGTGAACATCCAGATAACAAAAATAGGATTCAAATCTCTATTCTCCCTTACTCTTTTCTTTGTGGCCAAAAATTAACCACTTCAACTAAATAAAAAAAATTAAAAAAAAATGCGGATAACATTCTTAATTTCTCGAACATGTAAACCATAAATTATAACCTCACCCACTTCATAAACCTCCCACCAGAATTAACTTAATGACATATAATGCAATTATATCAGTAGTTAGCAGTCTCTTGATGGAAAATACAAGAAATGTGCAATTGTAAAACTCTATATAAATAAATACCCTCAATAAAAATCACAAGTGTTTCCCTCAATGAAAAATACACACATATATACATAGGGGTCTCACTATCATTACTAAATTGCTCTTTTAATTCTCCAAAGAGAGGAATTAATCAGAGCTGCTAATCTGTTGCCATCTCACTAGTAATGACACCATTAATATCTCCCTCTAACTCTTCATTCTTTTTCTGCTTGTCAATTTATGAGAAGTGACTTCCATTGCCATCCCATGCAGCCAGTGAGGCCATTAACCCAACAAAAAAAAAAAAAACACATTGAAAATCTTATAGTTTTTTTTTTTTCTTCTTCTAAGTAGATGAAGTTTGAGTTGGATACTCAACTATCAAATTGAATAAAGCATCAAATCAAATTGTACAATATAAAAAGAAAATTAGATACATTATTTTTGTTCCTACCATATGGCATGTATGGTTCATAACCTTACATGCGCTAAGCAAGCAAAGTCGGTAATTATATACGGTTCTTGTGTATTTTAGACGTATTACACCTAATTGTTAAATTTTGTAATATATTTTAAATATTTTACAATAAAAATAAAATATGTTTCTATATATTATAAATTACCTAGGCAAAAATTTCTTACAGTTCATACAAATGATGCATCTTGAAAATACTAATTAGGGGATCAGAACTTGTACGATTAAAAATAAATAAAAGGCATGAGAAAGAGAATCTAAGTTTTTTTTTGTTAACTGGGTTACCTTGAGGATAACTATTAATTAATTAATTAATTATATAGACATACACGTATGTTTGTATGTATTAGCGGGACTAGCGTGATAAGTAAGGATTAAACTTTTGCTTTACGCCGCGGGAGGATAGAATATTTCAAAACATCGGCTTAAACCATTTAGTGTAGGTCTCATTAGCAGAATCTAAGTATTACTATTAACATATATGTTATTGAAGTTATAATTTAGGGTGATTACTAAAGAAGAAGAAGAAGGTGGTGAACTCTTTGTCAAAATATTGTTGGCAGGCAAGACATGGAAGAAGGTAAAGTTACAATTATTAGCTTTCATTATGTCAACATTTTTTTAATTAATAATTAGATAATGGTTCATATAGCGGTTTTAAGTCTTAAAAAACTGAAAATAATAGCATAAAAATCTATTGTGTTTAATTTGTAACTAAATTTCAAATGCTTGTAGGCTAATTGTGCTTATATAAAATTTACATTCAAAATATTAATTCCAATATAAAATTTAATACAATGTTAAAAAAAATTCAATATTAAGGATGCATTTGGATTGAAGTTAAAGGAGAATAAATGTTATTTTTATAATACATTAACCTCTTTAATTTTATTTGGTAAACTTTAAAACACTGAAGTTAAGGATGCCTTTGGATCACAATATGGGATATAATTGTTACAAGTGTGACAATTAAGAAAGTAACAATTTTTGGTGTAAGAGTTAAATTGTTAACCTTATTTGATTAAAAAAAAAAAGTAATGTATAAACTATATACTTGATTTAAAAAAAACTGTTAATATATATATATATATATATATATATATATATATATATATATAAAGAAATTATTAAAGTTTTTATAAACAATAAAATTAATTTTTAAAACATCAAAGAATTAAAAAAATTATTAGAAAAAATTCATGAAGATAAAGTTACACAATATGTAATTTATACATTCCTAGATATAAAAAAAAAAAAAAAGAAATAAAGAGAAATAAATTGATTTATATAATTCTTTTATAGATTTAATTTATTTTTCATTAATATAGAAAAAAAGAAACTAAGAAGAAAAGTAATTTATAAATAAGTAAACATAAAATGATAGGATAATAAAAAATTTAATAAAATCACAGAGAAATAAGGTTAGTTGTTAGGGTGCATTTGAATTAAGGTTAAAAGAGGGTAAATATTACTCCTATAATGTATTAAACTCTTTAACACTATTTAGTAAACTTTAAAAGATTAAGATTAATTGTTAACCATTTTAACATAAAAACCTATATATATATATATATATATATTAAATGTTGAGCTATAAAGTCATTAAGGTAAAAATTTAATAAGTATTTATGTTCATATTTGAATATTCATTCTAAAAACTAATGTACCAAATTATTAAAAATTCTATTTTTTATTAAAAATAAAATATTTATCACAGTTATTTAGTATTATTTTTAACACAAATATTATTATACATAATTAAATATTACTCAAATTCTAAAAGTATTTATTTATGATGTATTTTTCTATTTTAAATCACTCAAAATATTTTTTTCAAACGATCAAAAAATTGAAAAAATTACAGTAATTACTTAGTATTTTTTTTTTAACTAAACATTATTATACATACTTCAATACTAATAAAATAATTCTAAAAACAAATCTTATTATGACTAAAAAATTATGCCAACAAAAATTAAAGAAAATATAATTAGTGTGATATATTTTATTTTTAAATTATTTATTTATTATTCTATTTTAATTATTTTTTTAATGATTTTATTTTACAATCCGTGCATTGTGCGAATTCACAACTAGTATATGTTAATTGTTGAGTTCTAAAGTTATTAAACCAAAAATTTGATAAGTTTCTATCTTTATATTTTAGTATTCACACTAAAAATTAATGTGTCAAATATTTAAAAATCTTAATTTTTTATTAAAAATAAAATATTTTACCATATTTATTTAGTATTATTTTTTAACAAAAACATCATTATACATATCTAAATACTACTCAAATTCTCTCTCTCTCTCTCTCTATATATATATATTTTTTTTCTTTCCTTAAATCACTCAAATATTATTTTTTTCAAACTATTAAAAATTTTATTTTTTAAAAAATTTTAAAAATATAATAGTTATTCAGTATTTTCTTTTAACTATAACACTATTATATATAAAGTGTCCCTTTTCATAATTTAGTATTCACTCCTAAAAATTTATGGATTGATTTATTAAAATTCATAATATTTTTTTAAAAAAATTCTAAAAAAATCTATTTTTAAAATATACATGTTCTATTCTATGTAAAATACTCTTAATTTTATTGCATTTAGAACATTACACTCCCTTTCCATAAAATATATATATATATATATATATATATATATATATATATATATATGTTTTTTACTCTAATTAAAACATTTTTTTTCAACTATTTTCTATTTTTTTATTTTATTTATTCAATTATTATTATTACTCTATATATATATATATATATATATATATATATATATATATATATATATACTCTCAATAAAAAATAATAAAATAAAATTATTATAATAACTTTTAAGTTCTCATTTTTATATTTAATTAAATTATAATTATAGTTTATTAAAATTATTTACTTAAAAATATATATTATTTACAGTTTGCACAAAATACAGATTTAGGACTAGTTGTGTTTAATTTGTACCTAAATTTCAAATGCTGGTAGGCTAATTGTGGTTATATAAAATTTATATTCAAAAAATCAATTTCAATATAAAATTTAAAATTTAATACAATGTTAAAAAATATTAAAGTAGTAATAAATTGTATTTATATAGTTAAATATAATTATTCTATTAAATTAAACTATAAGAAAATAAAATAAAAATAAAAATCGTTAAGTCTCTTTGAAGCATGACAAAATGAACAGAATTTTAATGAATTTGTTAAAAAAAAAAAGTTTTAAATATCATCCGACCGGCCAAAGAGCCGGTACTTGCTCTTCCGGTCGAACCGGACAGACCGGGTTTGATTATTACAGACAGATAACGTTCGGACTGGGGAAACAATAGTTAAAAGAGAGACCATTTTTGGTACTGGAGTGATTAAATTTTACTATGTTTTAATAGGAGCATTGAAGTTTCTCATTGAAAAATGCAACTTGAAATTAAAGGTGTAGTTGGCTATTATAAACACCGCCATTAAACTATCTGTTGTAATTTTCCTTTTATAAAAGTATTAATAATTGAAAAAATCTATCCATGCATTTATAATATTAAAAAAAAAAAAGAAAGAAAATTGAATGTTCTTAATGGCAAGGAATTGAAGTAATGGTGAAATTTGGTTGTTGCATGGAATAGACATGTTAATGGGGATTCAATGCTTTCTCTGCCAAGTAATTAAATCAAAGGAATTCAAAGATTGATGAAGAAGAAGACAGGAGAAGTACCCAGATTTTTAATTTTTAATTTTAGAGGCTAATCTTTTAGGTAAAGTCACTAAATGCCTTTGCATGCATTGCAACGAGGTGGAAGGTTGAGAATTCAATTATGGTTTCATTAATAAAAGCTTATTCAAATTTATTGTTTGATCAAATCGTAAGGTTGGTCTTTTTTTCCAGTTATACATAAGGACAGTCAAAAATTTTGTAATAAGCAGAGCAAAATTCCAAAAAATCAGCCCACTCTTTAATTTTTGTAATTAAGAGACACAACACCGCACACATTTTAAATTCACTTTATGGTTAAAGTCTTACTGATGCCAAAAATCAAAACTTAACTCCTTGACGCATCACCATACAAAAAAAGTTAAGTTAACACTCTATATAATAATATATGATGTAATATCTAATGGTTGTTCAAAAAAAATTCAAATAAATATAAAAAAAATAGCTTTCTATTAAAATATATATCTTGGAATATGAAAAAATGCATATTAATTACAGTCTCTGTACAATACAGGTGTTGTGTACCTGAAATTTAAGAGTAAAATTATGTATTCAGCCAAAAAAAATATTATATTTTCTTTGCCATTCTAAAAAATACTTATTTTTAAACATATTATTTTAATATAAAAATATAATTTCAAACAAGATATAAATTATTTTCAAAATATCCTTAAGTTTAAAAAACCATCAAAATTTTTTGTAATAATTTTGAACAACTTAGATTTTTTTCAATGATTTTGTTATGGTTGGGATTTTCAATGAATTTTTTATGGTTGGGATTGCTGAGTCAGAAATCCATGTCGTATTGGGACCATTGAAAATGCTGAAGCCTTGAAGGGCACTGCAAGTGTGTATTACACCAACTTAATATTGTATCGTATGCTACAACAAATTAGGTAGACGCTCGTATCTCCATTGAACACAAATAGAATTTACATTCAAAATTACATCAACATTAATTAAAAATATAAAATTTTTTTTTAAAATAAAAATATACAATTAAGAGAAAATAAAAATAACTAAATTCAAAGTAGAATTGTAAATAGTTAAATGGTAACAAAAATTACTTGGCATCAAAAAAATTCACATGTATATTATTATTATTATTATTATTATTATTATTATATTTTTTATTTTTTATTTTTTATATCCAATAATTACATGTCCAACTATTTTAAAGTTCAATTTGGTGAATATGTGTTAATTACTTAAAACATATCTATTGATGTTATTTATTTATTTATTTATTAATATGACTTAGAGTTCATATCGAAAAATTAGCTCACAAACTCACAAGCTTTTTCCCGTATTTCATAACTATTTTTATATGCAACTTCTTATGTAACTAACAACTACTCTAACCAATGAAAATGCAGAATTCAAAAATAAGTTAGAATAGCATATTCTAGACGAGGTGTTTTTTTTTTCTTTTTCAATGGAACTAAATTTCATTCATTTATAGGCTAAAAATCTAATAAAACAAGAAGAGATTTAAAAAATTCATACAAGTATAAAGAAAGTTCAAAAATAAAATACAGTTTAGCTGAAAGAAGCTCTTAGAATTTTTCATCTTTGATCAACACTGTTGATACACTCACCACCAACAAAGATTAAAGCTCTCCTGACAATTTTTTAAAGAATTTTTGAACAATTCTTTACACTTGATGATGAATGAATTCAAATTTAAATGGATAATGACCAAATTCAAAGAAAATAGAAAATAATGAAAAGGAGGTGTAGCAAATCTTTACTCAAGGCAAAGCCAATTGTACTCCCATATGCCATTATCAGATTCATGGGATGAAAAGGAGAAACTTGAATCACAACATCCATGGAAATCATCTACTCCTCTTCCCAACTTCACCTGCTAGCAGACACCAAAATTTTCATATCATAGGAAAGCAAAATACAACTAAGAACCAAAATGGATCTAGTTAAGCAAAATAAAATCACAAGGATTCTCATAATACAACAACTAGAAAAGAAAATAACTAAAATAAGAAGAAGAGTAAGACTACCAATAAATATAGATATTTATGCATTAAACATAAAAAATAAATACTATTGACTTGATGATCACACACAATGATAATGCTGCTACTCTTGTTGTTGTTTGTTGATGCCACGACCTTTTTCAGTTATTGCTTAGACAACAATAGCTAAATAACTTCTAATAGCCCCCCTAAAGTTGGAGTATTACAAACTTTGTATCCCAACTTGCCATTGAACTTAAGAAGAATAGGTAATGAAAGGGGTTTTGTAAAGCAGTCTAAGAATTGATGATGAGACTAACTGGTAAAAGTTTGATAAGGCCTTGTTGCAACTTATGTCGAACTAAATGGCAATCAATTCTCTATGTTTGGTACATTCATGAAACATTGGATTCTCGGCAATTTTAATGGTTAAGAGATTATCACAGTAAACAGCAATAAAACAAAATATCGATTCCAATATCATGAAGTATGTAGAAAATCCATTGTAATTCATAAGTCACTAAAGCTAAAGCTCGATACTCAGATTCCACATAAGAGCAACGTTTGCATTACCAAGGCTAAAGTAATTCATCTAGTACAACCCCTCTTTTAATTCCATGACCGATAATCTTCTTGATGAGAATATCCTAAAGTCAATAGAAATTTAGATATATCAGTGCACAACAATTTAACTTTTCAGTAGCTTGTCCTATGGATAACAATTTATTTAAAAGAGAATAAACTAATAACGTATTTGGTAAGGAGAAAGAATGGGAGAGAGCCACTTCCAACTCTTATAATCAAATATGTCATACCATTGGCATTAGCAATGCATATTCATTTTTATTTTTTTTTAAAGATTCCACTAAGTCATTTGGATCAAAGGTCATATGATTAGTTGTCCTGAAATCAATGATACAACCCATTAAAGCTCTCTATCTAGAGAAATATAAACTAAAAGCATTGTTATCTAAACCATTAAGAGACTCCATTGTGTTCTCAGTAATTGGATCCTTACTCAGTATGAGTGATAGTTGAGGTTCAGAGCTCATAAGTGATGCTCGGCCAATACTTATACTTTTATCTACTTCCCATTTTTTTCTCCTTTAACTCATGCCACTTGGGATACCTATGCAACTTAAAGCAAGTGTCCCAAGTGTTTTGTATTCCTATAGTGGGTACATCCTTTTTCATATGTTTTTCTTTTTCCCTTATTATTTTCATTGGTCATAAATGATGGGCTAGTCTTGGATATTTGTAAACTAGTTAGTTGAACCTTTTACCCTTTAAAGACCATTGTAGTGCCCAATATAGTATCTATTCCACTTAGCATAACAGATTTTCGAATATCCTCTTTTTAGACTTGAGCATAGGCCTGTTTGACTATGGGAAATTATTGAATTTGCAATACATTAGTTCAAACCTTATATAATCAGTCATTTAATATATCCTGGAAGGTATAGACTCTATCTTCTTGTATTTTGGCATTGTATTTTTGGATATCTTTAGCATAATTCATTGGATTCGATCACCAAAAATCAATCTCCCTCCATAATCCTTGGAGATTATTAGAGTATGACTCCATGGATCCTTCATCTTACCTCATTCGAGCTACCCGCCTTTTTAGCTCAAACATCTATGAAGTACTCAATCTATAAAAAAAAAAGGTAATGGCAATTGAATCATGTACTTGTTTAATAGCAGGGCATCAAATGAAGTTGCTAATTAGTGATAGGTCCATCGAGTTTATCAGCAATCTCTTCATAACAGTGTTCTTTGTCCTCCATTTTTAAAAGGCTGGATACTGATTCAAACAGTGGAATATCTCCAGTGATATATATGATTTTATCTTTACCTGGTATGTACATTTCCATCGCTTGAAAGCATAGTGCATAGTTGGTTCCATCTAATTTGATGTCGATCAAAGTATTGAAGACATCATGGCTTCAAGTCATTGGATTTAGGTTTTAAGTTAATGCATGTTGCATTTCATCATTAGTTCGTGTATAATGGCAACAATAGGTTTTTCGTTGAATGCCACCAGATCTATCTATTCTACCATAATTTTTTATCTTCAGTTTTTTACAAAATATAAATATATATATATACTTACTATACATAAAACTAATTTTAAATATCAAATTAACTAAGACTAATCTAGGTTTAATTATGTACTGATTTTAGGCTAATATCATGTTTTGATTTTCTCACTTCAATCTCTCTAATTACTCATTTCAATAAGAATAATTTCTATCAATTGATCCAATAGTTATTTGTGAATTAATTTTTTTATGGCGCATAAAATCAATTGATTAGAATTATATGATCATAACATGAACATATATATATATATATATATATATATATATATCTTTGTCCAAAAAAAAACATGAACATATATATATTAACCCACAGAACTTAGTACCAGGTTCTAAAATATGGTCCAAAATAAGTACATAAACTACGAACTAAAGTAATATGGTCTTAAAAAAAAAGTAGCATCCAAATCCAAAATATAAATAAAAATATTATTGTAGACACCCAATTCGGTCGGCCCGTGTTAAGGGATGAATTAGGGTTACTCAGTTTGACTGGCCCGTTGTCAAGCCTGATGATGAGAATGTGAAACTTGGACATGAGGATGAAGCCTGAATCTCTAAGTGGAAAATGGACTTGAAAACCCAAAGCCTGGAAAACCCAAAACCAAGCCCAACTATCCAAATTAGGCCCAAGCCCGCCTGGCCCAATGCAGGCCCGGGCAGGGGCATCGCCTTAGTGTAATGAGGCGATCGCCTCATCACAGAGGCGATTGCCTCACTGATGAGGCACCCCCTATGGCAACCCACTTGCAGCTACATTTAATGCAACTGCAATCATGACGGCCAAGTGGTGAGGGCCCTACTCTCCAGACCTCTTTCTTGCGTGAGGGAAAGATTTTTGGGGAAAGAAAAAAGGCTATGAGAGCTCATGATGGGCTAGGAGGCTTAGGGGCATGGGAAAGCTAAGGAATAAAAGAGAAAAAAAAAGAGAGAAAAAGGGGGTTGAACAAAAGAGAGGAGGGAGAGAGCTCTAAAGAAAAAAGAAAAACATAGAGGGGAAAAGAAAAGGAAAAACATCCTCAAGAAAAGGTAGGAAGGTTGAAACAAAGGAGTCTTCTTTCTCTATAAGGGAAGAAGGAAGAAACTTATGTCAAAAGTAGATACCACATCCTAGCAAGGATCTCAATCAAAACAGCTTTGAGCGCCTCTCATTTTGGTATAAAATCTGCACTTAAACTTGACATGTTCATCATTTTGTGTGTTCTTGCTTATGTGTAACTGAGCTATTATTACATTTTAGGTTTTTCTCTAGTGTGTCATGCTTGATATCTCATTTTATTGATGGATCTTTGAATACTTTTGCATGTAGTCATAGTATGATGAGTGTAGAGTGTGTATACACATATTTTGGTTACTTAGAGTAGAAGTTTGTACGTCTTGGGAGTCAGAGTCGACCTAGGGATCAGGCATCGCATCATCTCAATGAGCCGATCGCCCCATTGACAGGCCTCCAAGAGGCCTTTTTTTTGTATGTGACTCACGTGCTTTTGGCAATGAGGCAGGTTCCCCTGTTGATGAGGTGTCGCCTCATCAATGAGGCGACCACCTCATTGACAGGGTTAACCCGCTTCCTGTTTCATTTTTTTATTTGTTTGTTGTGACGTCTGCTTTAATATGTCCCCTTTTAACTATAAATATGTCTGCATGATTGCATGATAGTGATTATCTTGATTACTTGATGGTTTTTTTAGTCCGTAATGTGAAAACCCCCTTTTTATATATATAGAGTCTCCTTGTAAGTATCATTACATATGACTTCGTTTTTTGTGAAAGGAAGGGCTAACCGTGTGTTATTTATAGGAATTGTTTGATGATTTTTATCATCAAGTAGTCACTTTTGTTAGTTGTTCCCTTGTACATTGCAGTTTTTATGTCATTTTATTGGTTTATTTTCGATATATGTTTGGTTTACTTTCTGTATATTATTCTTTTATTTGGCCTAAAAAACGTTGTAATCCTTAATCTCTTTCCCCATTTAATTTTTGAATGAATGGTTGTAAATTATTATTTATTTTATTCACTGCGTTTTTTGAATGTTGGGACTTAAAGACATGAAATTGGACTAATGTGCAAACTCGGACTTAATTATAAAATCTGGCAATTATCCAAAGGAAATTTCATTACGTGTGGTAAATGAGAAAATAATTAAATAATTAAATGGTAATAAAATGCAAAACACAAACGGAGGCCAACCGCAAGGTTGGGTGAGCATTTAAACACTCATACCCAGTTTCTGAACTCGATCTCTGATGACGACTTCTGGGAACCTCTGTGGGATCCAGTTGTTGTACAGTGTGTCCCGGCTTTTATTCGGGTGGCGAATCCATCTCCGAATAGGTCCATGACCTATATCATATTTCCTAGTGGGCCTCGAGCCCACACAATGCTGTGGTCGCCAAACACTTGGTCACATGCTAAACCCCGCTGCCTACAGTGGCGACTCCACTGGGGATAGAGAAACTGATTTCAGTGTTTTGTGTTTTATCATCTTTAATTATTTTCTTATTTCTTCCTGTATTTATGCATTCACTACACATTTTGCACACAATGAGCACTTCAGTCCCGAATAAACCCGACAATAGTCAGTACTTCACTACCTACATTTCACTCAAACCTAGTGGTGGAATATTTGATTATTGTCACTCACGACACGTACTAATCCACGTTATTTGACCCTTGAGTGGGGAGACGTATATGGATGTATATCGTTGTGGGAGCTGAAGCCTTTTTACCCAAGACTTAAGCCCATGTAATGACTTAGTAACTATCTTTAGGAATTTCCCACATGCATGTGTATTATGCCATATAATGGACCCTTAAAATAAATCTCGAGCCCATCAATAAGCAGTCCAAAATAAAATGAGCCCTCGTGTCTGACCAAAGCCCATTATAAATAAGCTAGTCAACAAAGGCCTCTCATGCCTACTCATAACCCATTTTTAATTGGCCTTGATAAGCAAGTTTATGGTGCTAAGGATCTTGGCTCATAGATTGTGGACTCAGGCTTTATTTAAAGGAACCATTACTTATCTGAATCATTTTGAGAGTTTTCTTGCATATGTTAGTTTTATTATCCCCCGCTGATAATTAAAACCTAGGATAAAATACTCGCCATTAAATACGTGTGTGGGAGAAATAAGGGTGAAAGTTTGCACGTTTAAGTTCCATGTTTTAATCTTGTATATCTTTTTGTGTACGACCTTTTTATTTCTAAATAAAATGAACTTGCATATCATGCATCATTTTAACCAACTATTTTACAGCTCTATAGATCCATCAAGCTCAATAGGGTGGGTCCGAACTAGTTCAGGTCGTTTGATCAGAAATTCAGAATTAGGAATGACATGAGGGTTTGATCCAGAAGCATTTAGGGCACGGTGGAAAGAAGAAGTAATAACAAAAACTCGGGCTATGATGAGGGAAATGATGGGGGAGATTACTAAACTTATCAGAGAAAGTCAACCAACACAGCCACCCAATGCACCGCCAATCGATCTAGTCGATCTTGATGAGGAAATACCGATTAGAGGAAGGGAAGAAGATGATGTGATGGTATTAGCCAATCCGGTGAATCCAAGAAATGTTATCCAAGCTGAAGATGTGGTTCAAATTGAGTGGGCTAAGAATATGACCAGAGTGATGAATCAAATGCAGGTGATGATGAAGGAGAAGGGTATGGTCGCTCCTCTAGATTATGAATTGAATCTGGAAAAGGGTGATGAACCACTGCCTCATAAGTTTAAATTCCCAGACATGAAGAAGTATACCAGTGCTGAGGATCCCCATTTGCATTTGAAGCAATATGTGATATACATGAAGGCTACTGAGCTAATTGAGAGCCAAATTATTAAACAGTTTCCTATTTCACTGGAAGGAGCGTCGATTCATTGGTATTACACCTTGGAACCGCATGTTCAGTCAGATTGGAAAGAATTATGCATTGCTTTTGTCAAGCAATATGGTCTCAATGTCTAACTAAAAGTGTCCCTGAGAGATTTACAGAATACCAAGTAGAACTTTAGTGAGCCTTTTGCTGATTACCTGACTTGTTGGAGGGGAAAATTGTCCTTGATGAGGCATAGGCCAGCTGAGTCCGACTAGTTGGTCTTGGTAATAGAAGGGTGTGTTCCCGCATTGTCTAGGAAATTGAGGGATCTGGGGATCAGAAATTTTAAAGAGTTATACAAATTTAGGGTCCAGAAAGAATTAGATTTAGCTCAAGAGAAGAAATTCTTTGGAAGAGGTTCTGGGGGCAAAGAGGGGGCCAGCTCGAGCAATAACGTTTAGATTCATGCTATTCGACCACCGAGCAGTAATGTACAAGTCGGTGCAGTTAGACAGCCCTAGAGATTTTCTAATCTAGGACGTCCTATGTCCAAAGTTCTCGATAAGCTCATTGAGAAGAACCTGCTACGACCTTTGTCTTTGCAATAACCCTTGCCTGGAGCCAACCCAAAGCTTTTCTATAAGTTTCATCAGACCATCGGGCATAACACAGACAGCTGTGCCCGGTTAAAGCATGAAATCCAAGATTTGATAAACTCAGGTAAAATCATCAACCCAGAAAATAAAAAACCAAACACTTAAACCAACCCATTACCCAATTACCAAAATGTACCACCTCCTAACCCATCCATTCTGATGGTCAACTCTGGCCTAACAGAAGAATAAGTCCTAAACTCCTTTATTGATGTATCTCACAATTCCCAATAGACCGAGCCTAAAAACTTAAGAATAAGTAAACGACCCATGGAGTTACAGGTACAAGTCTTAGACATATGAAGTTCCGATGATGAAAGCAAAGAACAAGTTGACCTATGGGACAATGAGGGGTGTGAGCCAAGTCAGTTTGTGGGAAAGGTCGAAGAAAAGGAAAAAGAAACCGAGGTTACCAAGGTTGGGCCCGAAAAGGAATAATGTGCAGAGAAAGGAAAGGAGATAGAACAAAGCAGAGAGACCATTACCAATGTTTGGGAGAAAGGAAACCCTGGTCCTGGCACTAGACTAAAGAAAGATTTCCATTGATTCCACTCCAGAACGGATGGTCCGATCACTAACGGAAACTCCTCAAGGAATGATAACATTTTCCAATGACGATCTGCCTCTAGAAGGGAGGGATAACCACAAAGCCCTGTTTATTACAGCCAAGGTAAAAGGGAAGATGACTTATTGTGTAATGGTTGATAATGGTTCTACCATCAATGTGTGTCCATTGAAGATTCTGCCAAAGCTAGGGCTGATGATAGCTGATTTAAAGCCTTCTGAAGTAGTTATCAAGGCTTACGATGACACCAAAAGATTTGTGGAGGGAACTTTCAGGACGTTAGTCAAAATAGGGCCTATAGAAGTCTGGGTTGACCTGCATGTGATTGATATCCTGGTAACCTTTACCATTTTATTGGGAAGGCCATGGTTTCACCCCCTAGGCGGCGTTCCATCCACTATCCATCAGAAGGTTAAGTTTCCACATGAAGGAAGAGTTGTCACCATCTCAGCCAAAACTGAAGTTACTATAGCCGCATTGAAGTTGATCCCTAAGGAGATTTCCCTTAGCCCTAGTTTTGAAGTCTGTGTGATCTATGAAGATGAGATGGATGAAAGGGTTCTGAGAATGATGTGCAATATGAAGTTTCTACCCGGCATGGGATTAGGGAAAAATCAGAGCGGACCTTCAGGATTTGTGGGAAACAAAGTACCTATTTTAAAGCATGGGTTGTTAGTGATATGCACTAGGTCAATCATTTGTGATTATATATTGACTTTCTTATTTTATTAATAAAGAGGTATTATGTTATCATTTGATTTTATAATAATTACATGAATGGTTAATTCTTACTAAGGCCATCAAGTATGTGACTTGATAGTAAAACCCTTAGATTAAAATAAGAGTTCTATTCTAATTATCCCTAGCCATTTATTTATTATATGAATATTAAAGTATTAAGGCTAGTATGATGTTGACTGATGGTTATGTTTTACTAATTATAAATATGAGATATTAAGTCAACTCATAGGTACATGATGAGAGATCATGTACTGGATTGACCCATTATGAGAATACTACATAGATTATTGTCATAAGTATTTCTTATCACAGTAATTTTATTTCGGTCCTTTGACCTTGAAATCATCATGGATTTCTACATAGCTATTTTATGTTTTGACACATTCTAACATTGTCTTTAACCGGATGATTAAAAGAATGTTGTTGGATATAAAATTAGTTATGTGAGGAATGTGAGTGATTTAGAAGGAATTTATCCCTCATTAATATGAGAAAGATATCTAAAGGCCCCTTGATAAGATAGACTGAATGAAAATGCATGGCCATGCTGAAATGAATTGATAAAGAGTTATCATTTTCAGTCTACTTGGAATCAAGTCATAATATTGAACTATATAAGGATGACATTCTATGCCTTATGTTCAATTAAGATATTATGTGATAAAGGGACAATAAAATTCACTGTAATTAGGTTATGTCGGATTATTGACTTCACATGACTTGGGTAGTCATAATGTCTTGCTAGAGGCCGTTTATGACTTGTAGGCCTAAATAGAGATTTAGGCCCACTGCCAATGTTATGTGAACCTACAGGGTCACACACTTAGAACAAGCTCAAAACGGATATGGGTTTAATAAGCCCAAAATAAACTCTGTGGAAATAAATAATTAAAGTGTTTTATTTATTTATTTATTTATTTAAGATAAATGTTATTTTAAATAAATAAATAAGATATTATTTTGATTTGTTTTTAAACAAAATCAGAACATAATAAATGGAAAATTACCAAAAGGTCATTGGTAAGTGAAACCCTAATTTGGAGTCTATAAATATGTTATATTCTCTAGGGTTTCACACACTTGTTTTTGCCTCCAAATTCATTTTCTTTCCTCTTAGAAAACAAAGACAGAGTTTTTCCTTTTGTTCTTGATTTGTGAGACAGTCAAGAGGTTGCTAGCACACACACTCAAATTCATTTTGTGAAGGGCTGTTCGTGTGGATACCTATAGAGGACGCATCCTTTTGGAGACGTCTTGATCCGAAAAACCAAGCCAAAAAAGCTCGAGGTAAGGTGTCACCGGTGTGAACCTCCTCTCATCCTTCCAGAGAATCTTGCCTCTTCTGCGTTTTGGTAAGATTTTAAAAACCCTAGATTTAATCAATTAGTCGAATTACATGGATCCTGGCTTGGGAACGTGATAAAATTTTAATTTTTCTGCTGCGTTTGCATCACGAAACCCAACATGGGTTAGGGTTCAAAGAGGTTGACGAAGCTGGAAAAAAGATGGGTATGTCAGACCGGTCTGAAGAAAAGGAGAAGGAGACCATGACTAGAAAGAAAACTCTGTAGGAAATCTTTGTAAAGGAAGTCACCAGGCATTCATATAGCGGGACTCCAGAGCCTCTCCTAGTGGCTGGGGAAGTCATCCCAGGGTTTAAGATTTTTGCTAAACTTTTGAACAAAACCGGGGAAACCGCTATCAAAAAGGCCCCTACTGAGGAGTTAGTGCTGGTTGAAGAGGAGTCTAAGAAGGATGAAGCTACTTCGGAGCAGAAGGGCATTGATGATCAGAACAAAGACCTAGAATTTGAGACCTACATCCTCAATTCCATCATAGATACCTTTTATAATGACTGTGATGTTTCTCTTGCTTCTTTGTTTGAGACTGACGATCTTTTCTTTTCAAAAGTGAATGCAATGAAATCTGAATTTTCTTATTTGTGTGATGTGTTACCTAATGGTTATTCTATTTGTGATGATCATTTCATGCATATGTTTAACATTAATTCCATGCAAACTGAATCATTTAATTTAGGCACAGATGATAATCCTAAAAATATACTGCTTGCTTCTGGTTTAACTCATGATGAGAGAGAAAAAATGGAAGAAATCTTAAAAAAGAGATAGAAAGTATTTGCTTGGGGTTATGAAGACATGCCCAGAATCGATAGGGAGATCTTAGAACACAGAATCTCCACATACCCTCACATAGCGCCAATAAAGCAGAAGCAAATGAGGCTAAGGCCAGAATGGGCTCTCTTGGTTAAGGAAGAAGTCGAAAAGTAGCTGAAGGAAAATTTTTTAGAAGTGGTAGAGGACACTTAGCGGTTAGCAAATATAGTTCCAGTTCCCAAGAAGGATGGAAGGGTTAGAGTGTGTGTGGACTACCGAGATTTGAATAAAGCTTGCCCTAAGGATGACTTTCCCTTATCGCATATTGATACAATGATTGATAATGTAGCTTCTAATGCAATGTACTCTTTTATGGATGGATTTTTGAGATACAATCAGATTATAATGGCAGTAATGGATAGATTAAAGACATCTTTCATCACTGAATGGGGCGTGTACTATTACCAAGTGATGCCTTTCAGGTTGAAGAATGTAGGGGCCACTTATCAGAGGATGGTGATTGCCTTACTGTACGACATGATCCATAAAGAGGTCGAAGTGTATGTGGATGATATGATGGTGAAATCTGTAACCAAGGAAGGGCATTTTGAAGCACTAGATAAGTTTCTGGCTAGAGCAAAAAAGTATAATCTTAGACTAAACCCAAAGAAGTGTGTTTTTAGGGTCACATTTGGGAAACTATTGGGACACATTGTCAGTTAGAAAGGGATAGAGATGGATCCAGATAAAATCAGAGCAATCAGGGATATGCCCGCACTAAAAAATGAAAAAGAGGTCTGAGGGTTTCTAGGGCTCTTACAGTATATCAACAGATTCATAGCCAAACTAACAGCCATCTGCGACCCTATCTTTAAGCTTTTGAAGAAAAACCAACCTGTTGTGTGGAATGAGAAGTGTCAACAGGCTTTTAAAACTATCAAGGATTATCTGATGAATCCCCCTGTCTTACAACCGCCGAGACCAGGTAAAGTCTTGATCCTGTATCTGGCAATTAAAAAGGATGCAATAGGGGCGATGCTAGCACAGGAAGGTGAAAGGAAGACAGAGCATGTTGTATATTACCTGAGTAAAAAGCTTCTTCCCTATGAAGCTACTTATAGTTTAGTAGAGAAAACTTATCTGGCAGTGATTTGGGCAACGAGGAAACTCCGACACTACTTCCAGTCTTATAAAATGCAAGCAGTTTCCAAACATGATCCCCTCAAGTACCTCCAACAGACCCCGTCTCTTACAGGAAAATTGGCTAGGTGGCTCATTTTGCTCACAGAATTTGATATAGAATATGTGGCCAAAAAGACAGTAAAAAGAAGAGCAGTAGCAGATTTCTTGGCGCAAAGCCCGATGAGGGATGCCCAAGAGTGGAAGCTGAAATTCCCCGACAAGCATTTAGGGGCGATAGAGATACAAGATTAGGAAATGTACTTTAATGGAGCTGTAAATAACAAGGGGGCCAGGATAGGAGTAATTTTGGTTACGCCAGAAGGAGAAATGATCCCGATGGCAAAAAGGCTCGAATTTGAAGCAACCAATAACCAAGCAGAATATAAGGCCTGCATCTTTGGCTTAGAAGCATTGCGTAGTGCAGGGGCAGATAATGTCACTGTCTATGGGGATTCTATACTAGTTATGAAACAAGCCACCAAAGAATGGGAGATAAAAGAAGACAGATTACGGCTATCTTGGGAATACTTGACCACCATCCTGTGCTCCTTCACACAATGTAAATTCATTTATTTGCTAAGGGAAGGAAACTAGGTAGCTAACGCCCTAGCCACACTCGCCTCTATATGGGAAAGTGGGAAATAACCAGAGGCCAGACCCTTAATTCTCACAAAGTCTCGAGCCCATTGTTACGAAGAGGTGAGAGTAACACCAGTTGATGTCACTAAGAAACCTTGGTTCTATGATTTACAAAGGTATCTGGAAACTAGACAATTTTCTGATGATGCTGATAAGAAAGAAAGGATATCCCTACAAATGTTATCTCGACAGTTCATAAGCCATGGGGGGATGTTATACAAAAGAATGCCAGTCGGGGTACACCTCAGATGTGTCGACAAGGATGAAGGTCGGAAGCTTATGGAAGCAATTCATGAAGGGGTGTGCGGACCACACATGAATGGGACTGTCTTGGCAAAGAAAATAGCCCGCCACGAGTACTTTTGGCTCACCATGGAAGTGGATTGTGTTGGATTTATGAAGAAATTTCATAGTTGCCAAACATATCGTGATGTTAGCCACCTACCGTCTATGGAACTTCAAGGAATGATGTCTCCTTGGCCGTTTGCTGTATGGGGGATTAACATCATAGGGGAGGTAAGGCCAAAAGCACCTAATGGTCATTGGTACATTATTGTGGCCATCGACTACTTCTCCAAGTGGGTTGAGGCTAAATCTTTTGCTACCATGGGGGCGAGGCAGATGTCGAGGTTCATCGAAAAGAACATAATCTGTAGGTATGGTCTGCCACACCACGTAGTCACAGACAATGGTGTTCAGTTTCGAGCAGAGACGGCCACACTACTAAAGGACTATAAGATTGAGCACCACAGATCATCTCCATATAGGCTACAGGCAAATGGAGCGGTAGAAGTAGCAAATAAGAATGTAAAAAAGATCTTAGCTAAGACGCTAGAAAATTATCGAGATTGGGTTGAATACTTACAGTTCGCATTATGGGGGTATCGAACTACTGCTAGGACTTTGACAGGAGCCACTCCGTACTCTTGAGTCTATAAGTGTGAGGTTGTTTTACTAATGGAGGTTAAGATAATGTCATTGAGAGTCCTTTTGGAATCTAAACTCCTCGAGTATCAGTAGGTCGAAAGTCGGTTGGCTTAGTTGGCACTGCTGGACGAAAAGAGGATGAAGGCTAAATATCATTCTCAGCTGTATCAGAGAAGAATAGCTCGTGCCTATAATAAGAAGATCAAGCTAGGCAAGATTCGATAGGGGGATCTGGTGTTAAAACTTACAAGATCAGTCATGACCAATCCTCGAAGAAAGTTTAAGCCCAACTGGGAGGGACCATATCTAGTAAAGAAGTTATTTCGAAAGGTGCTGCCATTTTGTTTGACATGGAGGGAAACAAGTTCAAAGAACCCATCAACCTAGACAAGCTCAAGAAATACTTTCTGTGAAAAGTCATGCTAGGGAGAAAACCTCAAAAAGAGGCTATCTAGGCACAAGTTAGAGACCAAAAAGAAAAAAAAAAGAGAAAAAAGAGGGGTCCTACTGGACTGAAAACCTTGAAAGAGGCGGTCCAGGCAAAAGTTAAGGACGTATAAAAGGGGAAGGAAAGGCACAAAATGGTTAATTGGAAAACTTGTAAGAGCAAGCCAACTAATAACATGAGATGTACCAGAAGCGAAATGTATAAACATTTTGTGCTTAAATGAAATAAAATGAATTGCTTCAATTGTCATTAAACATTGCATAATATGTCTATTACAAGCTGTTTAACTAGTACAAAAGGGAAACTACTTCTAACAAAAGGGAAAATGATGACTTCATTCCATGAGCTAATTTTGTTTTCTCTTCTTTTTTTGCCTACCCTGTGAACTTAACATTTGTAATTCTCTTATCTTTTTATATTTAATAAATTCGTCTCTTTCTGTCTGTTGTAAGCAAACCCATACTTTGTAATGATCATCGGTGGTCTGATCACCATCGTAGCTTAAGTTTCTCTCGATGACTCTTTAAGGCCAAGTCACCACTAGGTGGTTTAGGAAATTCTGAGAAAGCGGCCCTGGCTCGAACTCGTGAACAAGCTCCATAATCAGTTGTTTATGACCGTATTGGCGACAGAGGTAGGCTGGATTGTAGAAAGTGGCAAAATAGAGACCGACAATCGGGACACAATATGTATAAGACTGAAGGGTCACATGCTGCAACCAACACCAGGGACACATCCATCGAATCAATGTATCATGGCCACGAATGTCTGCAGGGATGGGATGTAGTTTCTTTGTTCGATAATGCTTGGCCTGATAATGCCTAATGTCTTAAGGAGGTTCCATCAAGCCCAGCTTTTCATAAAACTACATCTGCGGGATTGCAAATGTTTAGGTACAGGCAGTATTGGCAGTTGAAAGTAAAGGAAAGGCAACGGGAAACTTACCTCTAGGAAAAAGGGGCTTCCAAAGAATCGTCACGTCCTTGTAAAGTCATCCAATCCACTGATGGTTTTTGCTAAGATGAGAGGGAAGGGAATGAGCCCTGACTCCACTTGATCGAGGATGGAGAGGATCTTCGTATCGCAGTCCCCTGAGGGGAAAACCAGCAGAAATTAAGCATACAAATAGAGGGCTAACATACAAGGCCAGTAAGTTTCCCTTTTGTCCACAATCATGATGACTTCAAGGAGGGACTCCAATTTGATTTTTAAGTCGGAGATACAGTGGAAGGAAGATCGAGGTGGAAGATTGAACATACGTGCCATTTGTTACTGAATGGAGCGAGAATTCGGGTTTTCAAGAGCAGGAATTACAAGTTGGCAAGTGGAATCTGTATAATGGCCAAGAATTGCCTCGAATTCCTCTGGTAGGGGACATATTTCTATTATGTTGAGCTGAAAAATATATTTCTGGGGATCCCAAAATTGAACCATGGCATGGAGAAAAGGGTAATTAATTCTCCTAGTATGGAGTGATTTGAAGATCACGAGATGAAATGACTCTAACCTGGCCCAAGATTTATTGTCCAAACCTTTCAAAATTGATTGTAGGGACCTCAGACTTTATTCTATCATGTTTGTGGCTTTTCAGAGACACTTAGAGGGAGAAACAAAAAGGGAAGGATGAAGGGGATTCGAGAATTAGGTCAAACACATGAATGTGGGTTTTATAGGGGCAGGATTGCCTACTGCTGAGGTGGTCGCCTCATCGATGAGATGATTGCCTCATCAATGAGGTGCCGCCTCAACAGCAAGAGGAGATTGCCTCTTCACCAGGGTTCCATAAGGCGATCACCTCATCAGCAGTACAGGCCGATTGCATTTCTTTGAATCACACAATCTAAACAGGTGGGACAGTTACGCATGCAAACAGTGAAATCAACTCACATGTGAAGAAATGAGAAAAGCAAAACAAATGAATTTAATCGAGGAAAGTGTCAGGTTCTGTAAACATTCTGTTCATAAAATCAAAAACTAAAATTTTATGTTCACTATTCGAAGACTACACAAGTTTTAACCCCGGTACATTAAGCATTCGGTCCAGTATCCTCGAGGTTAGTCTCTCCTCCCACATCGCTGCCACTCCTGTCTTCATCCTCATCGTCCTCATCAATCTGAAACACGTAAATCTGATGCTCGAGAGTGGCGATCCTCGCCTTGCTAGCCTCATATCGATCCTATTCAGACAAATCACAGGTTAGTAAACCATGCAAGCATGCATACATGTAGAAAATAAAGAGGTTCTTACCCTCCACTGCTGGGTGACCTCCAGCATGTAGTCTCTCTAGGCCTTTATCATATGATACATATATAAGCCCTGCTCTAGCGAAATTTGCATTATCAAAATAAATGTTAGAACTAACATTTGGTTTAAGAATTATAGTGAAAGCAGGTCAGGAAAAAGAACATACGTGAGTAGCACCACTAGGGGTGCATGCAGGGGTCAGGTCCCCGTCCAAGGTCAAGAACTGGCACGATAACTCTCCAGGGGGAACCCAACATTGAGCTAGAGGGTCGGGGACATGGATGAATTTACCTGGGACAAACTCAGAATCAGGGACAGTAGTCGGCCTGGCTTCCTCGCCAGCTGCAGAAGTCTCCTCCCTGCCTGAATCCAGTCGACGCCTCAAGGGTTCTCTCTCCCGCACCTGGGACCTAGTCGGAGCCATGGGCTTGGCAGGCATAGCCTAAAGAACATGTTAAAGATGCAGTGAATTTGCAAAAAAAGGGGAATCGATGAGGATTTACCTGAGAGGTAGAAGCAGCCTGGAAGGGGACCGTTAGCAGAAGGTGGGTACGAATGAACTCTATATATCGGCTCTTCACACGAACTATGTGATCCACAGTTGGTGAGCCCGCAACGGCTTGAACGAGATCATCACCCTCCAGCTCATGAGCCCAAAGCATACTTTCAGGAGGAGACCTGGGGACCCACCTAGCCCTAGCACCTACCCTCCAATTCAGGACCCACTCTCCCAAGTACCAAGCTTGATACCCAGGGCCACAAAGGAATGCCCTCTTCGAAGCCAAAGGCCTGGAGCGAGTCATCTAAATGGTCCAAGTGTCCTCGGACCCCCACAAGTCGCTCCGGATCTGTAAAAAGAAAGAAAAGATGTCAATATGTAAGTAAATTGAATGTGAATATTGTATTAATAAGAAGGTTTATGCTTTGTAGGTACCGCATCTTATGTCAGAGAGTTCAAGTGTTGTTTATGGATATGGACTCATGCAAGGTGCCTCTTCATAACGCAACTAGCGCCCCACCTACTGAGGGCCGGGAAATGGTCTCCTACTCGGGTAACTCCCACAAGCAACTCTAACTCTATAGCCCAGACCTAAAAAATGAAATCGAAGAAGTTGAGGAGACTTATGTAAGTAATGGGGGTCAGAGCAAGATAAAAAAAAAGGGGGTCGTGACATACTAAAATAGCATGCCAAAAGCCACAAAACCTCCTAGCCCCTCGGACCACCTCATCCATGCTCCGATATAGGTATACCAAGGCACAGCTACCCCAGTCGAATGTGGGGACCTGATCAAGATCCCGAAGGGTCGGTAGGAACATCAGATTGATGGAGTTGGCAGTGTCAACAAAGAGGGTGGTACCGAGCAGGTAAAGCAAAAAAAACCCTCACCACCTGGTCAATCTCAAGGGGAAAGACCATCGTTGTGGCCTGATCCTGAGTATGGTAGCTCCTGATCGAGTCCAATTTAAAGGTATGAGTCCCCTTCATGTCAGGAGTCATCCCCAAAAGTCGCTCGATATATACGGCCTTATCTGGAGACAGCTGATGTAGACTTGCATTGAAAGGAACGGGATCCCCGACACAGGCAATCCCTGTGATGGCAGTAAATGATACCAGGTTTAGAGTAAGCTCACCGAATAAGAAGTGGAAGGTGTGGGTCGTATCAAACCACCTCTCCATCAGGTCATGCAGTGGTTGGTAATCTGTGCGCCCCTGCTCGGATGGAAGTGAGAGTACAAAGTCCTCGAACCTTGTCTCCTGAATTCGGTCCCTTTGCTCGTCAATCAAGTCACTGAAGAAGACCCGGGCTCCATGAAAATTCCCAGCACCCTTGAATGTCTGGGCATCATGCTGCAAACAATAAATAAATAGGGAAGTGAAATTTATGCATGTTATGGTTTCAGAAAAGGAACTTCGAATGAATGCACTCTTGGACTGCGCGGTCTACCCTGTTGATGAAGCGATCGCCTTACTATAGAGGTGATCGCCTCATTACAGGGGCGATCGCCTTATCATAGAGGCGATCGACTCTATGAAAGGGCGATAAGTTATCGCCTCTTCGCAAAAATTGATCGTCTCATCGATGAGGCGATTGCCCCATCAATGAGATGATCGCCTCTATGATGAGGCGATCGCCTTTGTGAGGCGGGACAGGTATAGTTCCCGATTTCTAATGATTAAAACATGGATTTCTCATTTACTTAATAAATTAATGTCTTAACTTGATAATCATGTTTGATTAATCACTAACCTAACGTAATTTTATAGGAAATTATAGGGTACTAACCTCTTCGAACGCAGACGAGCAAATGTGGGACCTTAGGTCTGCCAAAAGAGGAATCGAGTCTCCACGGGTCAATCCCAGACTCCTAGAAGCTCTAATGAGAGGCGGGATATGATCCCACTTAGGTACAAGGGGTGTTCTGTCATTCTCCATCGATTGAAAAATGAGGAGAGATGTAGGGAGTACAAGAAGTGTAGGAGGAGAAAAGAAAAAAAAAGGAAAAAAAAAAGAAAAAGTGATAAAAACTAAAAGAGAGCAAGGATAAAAGAGAAAAGAGTTATTTTTATAGCAAGAAAGAGCGTAGGGTTTCTCCTAAAAAAAATGAAATGATGATTGGAAATTAGTGTCACATACTAGGGAGGCAGAATTCAGAGTACGGATTTTTTAGATGAAGTTTCTAGAGAAAGGGCTGTTCGGGTTTGAATCTTTGAAGCTCAAGGGCACGGCTGTTCAGGTTTGAATCCCTGAAGCTCAAAGAAAGGGTTGTTCAGGTTTGAATCCCCGAAGCTCAAAGAAAGGACTGTTCGAGTTTGAATCCCCGAAGCTTAGAGAAAGGGCTGTTTGGGTTTAAATCCTCGAAGCTCAGAGAAAGGGCTATTCGGGTTTGAATCCTCGAAGCTCAGAGAAAGGGCTGTTCAGGTTTGAATCCCCGAAGCTTGAAGGATCGAGATGACTATTCGGGTAGTATCCCCGAAGTCGAAAGTGAAGGACAACTAGGCCAGGAAAATTCGAAAGTCTATGTCCCTAAAGGAGTGATAATCAGACCAAGAAAATCTGAAAACCACATCCCCAACAAAGATCGGGTTGGGAAAACCCGAGAATCAAGTTTCAATATTATGAAGATCGGGCTAAGAAAACCCGAGAATCAAGTTTCAGTGTTGCGAAGACCAGGCCAAGAAAACCAGAGAATCAAATTCCAATGTTGTAAGGGTCGGGCCAAGAAAACCCGAGGTTAGCAGTTTTTAAATGTCTCTATCAAATATTAATGAGTGGTTGATCGGGCTAGGAAAACCCGAGGATCACGGTCACGTTTTAAAATTGAAGGATTCATCTCTCGGGTGAGACTCGAGAGTCAGGTATGTTTCTTATCTTGTTGTTTGTTGTTATGCATGTGATTTTTCAAAAAATTATCATTGCATGCATTCAATTTTTCCAAAAATTAGGGGGTAAATTATAGACACCCGATTCTGTTGGCCCGTGTTAAGGGATGAATTAGGGTTACTCAGTTTGACCGGCCTATTGTCAAGCCCGATGATGAGAATGTGAAACTTGAACATGGGGATGAAGCCTGAATCTCTGAGTGAAAAGTGGACTTGAAAACCCAAAGCCTGGAAAACCTAAAACCAAGCCCAACTATCCAAATTAGGCCCAAGCCCGCCTGGCCCAATGCAGGCCCGGGCCAAAGGGGCATCGCCTCAGTGTAATGAGGCGATCGCCTCACCGATGAGGTGCCGCCCTTATGGCAGCCCATTTGCAGCTGCATTTAATGCAACTGCAATCATGACGGCCAAGTGGTGCGGGCCCCACTCTCCATACCTCTTTCTTACGTGAGGGAAAGATTTTTGGGGAAAGAAAAAAAGGCTATGAGAGCTCATGATGGGCTAGGAGGCTTAGGGGCATGGGAAAGCTAAGGAATAAAAGAGAAAAAAGAGAGAGAGAAAAAGGGGGTTGAAAAAAAAAGAGGAGGGAAAGAACTCTGAAGAAAAAAGAAAAACACAGAGGGGAAAAGAAAAGGAAAAATGTCCTCAAGAAAGGGGAGGAAGGTTGAAGCAAAGGAGTCCACTTTCTCTATAAGGGAAGAAGGAAGAAACTTGTGTCAAAGGTAGATACCACATCCTAGCAAGGATCTCAATCAAAATAGCTCTGAGGGCCTCTCATTTTGGTATAAAATCTGCACTTAATCTTGACATGTTCATCATTTTATGTGTTCTTGCTTATGTGTAACTGAGCTATTAGTACATTTTAGGTTTTTCTCTAGTGTGTCATGCTTGATATCTCATTTTATTGATGGATCTTTGAATACTTTTACATGTAGTCATAGTATGATGAGTGTAGAGTGTGTATACGCATGTTTTGGTTACTTAGAGTAGGAGTTTGTACGTCTTGGGAGTCAGAGCCAGCCTGGTGATCAGACGACGCCTCTTTAATGAGGCGATTGCCATCGCCCCATTAACAAGCCTCCAAGAGGCCTTTTTTTTATATGTGACTCACGTGCTTTTGGCAATGAGGCAGGTTCCCCTGTTGATGAGGTGTCGCCTCATCAATGAGGCAACCGCCTCATTGACAGGGTTAACCCGCTTCCTACTTCATTTTTTTATTTGTTTGTCATGACGTCTGCTTTAATATGTCCCCTTTTGACCTTAAATATGTATGCATGATGGTGATTATCTTGATTACTTGATGGTTTTTTTAGTCCGTAATGTGAAAATCCCCTTTTTATATATATAGAGTCTCCTTGTAAGTATCATTACATGTGACTTCATTTTTTGTGAAAGGAAGGGCTAACCGTGTGTTATTTGCAGGAATTGTTTGATGATTTCTGTCATCGAGTAGTCACTTTTGTTAGTTGTTCCCTTGTACATTGCAGTTTTTATGTCATTTTATTGGTTAATTTTTGGTATATGTTTGGTTTACTTTCTGTATATTATTCTTTTATTTGGCCTAAAAAGTGTTGTAATCCTTAATTCCTTTCCCCATTTAATTTTTGAATGAATGATTGTAAATTATTAATTATTTTATTCACTGCGTTTTTTGAATGTTGGGACTTAAAGGTATGAAATTGGACTAATGTGCAAACTCGGACTTAATTATAAAATCTGACAATTATTCGAAGGCAATTTCATTACATGTGGTAAATGAGGAAATAATTAAATAATTAAATGGTAATAAAACGCAAAACACAAACGATGGCCAACCGTAAGGTTGGGTGAGCATTCAAACGCTCATACCCAGTTTCCGAACCCGATCTCTGATGACGGCTTCTGGAAACCTCCGTGGGATCCAGTTGCTGTACAGTGTGTCTCGACTTTTATCTGGGTGACGACTCCATCTCCGAATAGGTCCATGACTTAAATCGTATTTCCTAGTGGATCTCGAGCTCACACAGTACCGTAGTCGCCAAACACTTGGACGCGCTAAACCCCGCCGCCTACAATTATCAAAATCAAAGAATTAATACATTAAAAGCCAATAGTTTTTTCATCAAAAGAAAAAAAAAAAAAAAAAGCCAATAGGTTCCTCAATAACTCCAGTGGAATTGAAAGAGAGCTAAGGACTTGAATGTATATAGTTGGGTTCATAATGATTATATTCATTGCTGCTAGGCTACACATATAAAGAAGCCACATATTAATAGTGTTAGTTGAATTAGTTGGGTAAGTATGATTTTGTTCTTGCAACATACAGCAACTTTTGTTTTTGGCTATAAAAATTTTTTAGACAAGGACTGGTCTTGCTTGCTTTCTGCTCCTTAAATTTATTATATGCACTACAAATTAACTATAGATAAACTGCAAATATGTTCAATAATGTCAAATTAACTGCATCAAGTGAAATATGTTCAATTGTAATAATGTCAGTTGAGATATCTATAAATAAAGAGAGAGTTTCAACGTACTGCCCTTAAATGTTTCAGTGTAAATTAAAGCTTTTTGCTGCAAGTATTAGGTGATAGCCAATTTAATCAACAACAATTCTTTTTTTTTCCCTTTTTTTTTTTGAAAAAACAAATCTTACCCTTTATTTTATTTTTTACACTTTATTGTTTTTAAATTTATTATGTATTATTCATTTCTCTATTGGTTAAAAATTCAACTTTACAACTGAATCACAAAACTACTTTTTTTTTTTTCTGTAGTCTATATGTGTCTCTCAAGATTATAAAAATATTACTATTAATTATATGATGAATATAATAATTTTTTTTTGTTTAAAAATCACTAATAAATGGTTTTGATTATTATACCCTAATTAATCTAATCCGATTATGATGAACTAACGGTAATATAAGTTTTTTAATAATTAATTTAATATAATTACATTTACTATAATTAGGATGACAATAAAATCCTGTCGATTGATTTACCGATTAATAATTATGGGTAGCTGATTTTAACAGAAATATTAAATGAACTTAAAAGGATAAATCGATATGGATAAAACAATATAATTTATTTTCTTTGACGCAAAAAGGTATTCTCTTTCTTTTTTTTTTTTTTGTTTTTTTTTTTTTTGGAAATTTTGTTATGATGTGTGTATTATCACCTGTACTCAGCTGTACAAAATGCAAGCTTCTATTCTATCCGTGTGAAATAATGGTTTGAGGTTAAATTATCTGCTTTCTGTCAATGGCTTTTAACTTCAAAAATATTAGAAATAAATTTGCAGAAAACTAACTAATTACGTCTACTCTCCCTATATACAGTACATAGCGTACAATTAGTACATTTTGTTATATTGTATGTATTGTCAGCTAACGCCTGTCAATTTAACCCACTAGTATCATTGCTGGCGGTCCATAAGATAAATTATTTTTTTCTTTTTTGTACAGTGATTTATATAGGTAATTAGTGAGTTATCAATGTCATCTTAATGATTTTTATATATATTTTTAAAAGTATTGATATTTAGCATCAATTTAACTCTAATTAATTTAATACTATTTGAGTAGAAATATAAAAATAGTAAAAATTTAACAATAATTTAATTTAATACGAATACATATAATCAAACCGTTGATAAATAATAGATATCCCTATCGAGACAAAGTTAGTGAGCCGTGTAATAAATGACCATTTTATACAGTTTTGAATTCAAAAATAAATTCCCTATTAGCGATTGTTGGGTGAGTGATAAAATAATAGTATTTTATTTCAAAAGGGTCAATTGAAATGGTATGAGTAAATTTAATTTAAGTAGGTAAATTAATTCATAGTTTGATCTGTGACAGAATTACAGTAACAGAGTTGAAATAAAGCAAAATAGTAATGGAAGGATTTAAGGTAATTTTTTAGCTTGTCATTAAAGTTTGCCTTAAAAATAAAACAAAGTTAAAAGCAAAATGAAACTTAATGAAATTTGTATGGGAGATCCATAAAAGTAGGGTCAACATTTTGTTGAACTAATGCTATGAGACATCAATTTTTTAAAAACTTTTTTTTTTTTTTGGTTACAGATCAATTAATCAGCTGATATTAATTTGACATCAATGCTTAGGAGAAAGATATGATAATTTTTCCCCCTCAACTCCTTCACCACCAATGAGGTATTTTTTATAAAGAGTAATTAATGGTTGTTTGGTTATTGTAAATAATAGTGTAGGATTAATGGAAATAAAAAATAATAATTCTCAAAAATTATACTTTTTTAATTGGCAAATTAGAATGATGAAAATAAGAATGAAATATCTAAAATAAAATCAAAATTTCTATTGTCATGAAGAGAGGTGGAAATAAGTGGGATTAATAAAATAAATATGGAATCAATTTTCATTTTGTGGTTGCTACCTAATTAATTAGTTGAGGTTTTTAAAATTTTATTAAAGTTATCAAACATAATGTTTGATTCTTTTTAACTTAAGAGATGAATTTTATTTTTACCAATATTAAAAAAATTATTTATAATTTTTTATTATTTATCTACTCAACTTTTATCAATACATATTTAAAAATTAAAATTTTAAATCTATGTTTAAATTCTTATTTATATATACTTATTTTTCATTCTTACTCCATTAAACTTGGTAACTAAATAAATTTTAAAAGGGTCAAATATTAAGTATTCAAATGACAAAAACTATTTTTATGTCGACCAAACCACTGCAAAAATAAACTCCTAATTTATTATTATTATTTAAAAAAAAAAGTTGTGAAAGAAACTTCTGTAGTATTTTTTTTTTAATTATTTTGTAAGTCAAATCATTTTAAAATTCATATAAAAAATGAAATATGAAGAAAAGTGGACTTCAACTATTGCACTACCTAAGATTTGTTTTGAATTCAAAACCTTAGATTAAACTTAAGGAAAAAAGTTTCGCATTTATAATTCATTTAATTAACTTGAACATGAATAGTGTATTTTCTGACAAGATTGAGGAGAAGAATTTAATTAAGTTAGCACGATCAACAAGAGAAATTATCACAGAGTGAAATTAAATAATTGTAAAGCATTTACATGGGGAAACTTTGATAATAAATATTTATCTAACTCTTATATTATAGTATTATTTTATAATATTTATTCAGTCAATTGTTAATTCGCTTTTGTTAAGGAATTTTTTTTAATAATTACAATTATCAGTATATTATTATTATCCTCTAACAAGAAAAGTTTTCATATTAATAAAAAAATATTTATTTTAACCAGACACGAAAAATTATTAAATAACAAAATAATTTAATAGGTAAAGAAATTAATCCACTAGCATTTCTTTATGGAGCAAAAGTTTGTTCAAAAGACCTTATACTTTTCAATTTAATCTTCTAGCTTAATTTCAACTAATCTTAATGGCAATTTAATTGAACTTTAAAATCATGCAATTTAAATCAAACTTAACCAAGGGGCTAGCTGCAATAAGTCCTAGCAATTTATATCAAATTAAGAGATAACAATTTGCATATTTAAGTACATACTGTTATCTCACACCCACCTGCTGACCAATGGCATTATTTTTACCCCTTTATGGTTATACAATTATTTATTTAAAAACCAACCTTTAAAAAAAAAAAACCCATTGTTTTTTCAAAAAAAAAATGCCAAGTGAAAGTAGTTTTCCAAATTTGATAGTTAGTTTTGAAAGTTTAGCAGCTATTAATTTGAAAAATCAAAATCATTAAGTACAATTGCATAAGGAAAATTTTCTAATTATGTGTATATTTTATTAGGAACAATCACAAATTAATTTGGACCAACTTTCTTTCTTTTTTGTTAAGTACTGTTTCATTTTAATTAATCGTTAATTCCCTTTAGAATGCAGATTAATTAAATACTAATTTTTAGCAGAGAGTCTAATTCCAATGGCATAAATGGATGATATAAATACAAAGTTATCCAAAACTGACTTAAAAATAAAATACTATAGAATTTTATGCAGTTTTGGCCTTTGGTGGCTCTCATTAAAGCACCAACTTAATAGCCATTTACTCAAAGCAGCTCACTATTTATTAGATTTAACCAAATTTTCAATTCCTTTTCAATTCAAAATTGCTTCTTTACTATAGATAGATGCAGTATTTTATTTCTCTGTATTTAATATATGTAACTGATTTAGGGTATTTTGTAAATTTTGTAGTAATTTTTAATAAAAAAAAATAAAAATTATAAGCTATATTTCTTTTATTCATTTTCAATTATAAGTCATTTTTTTAACAAAAAAAACTAGTTTACTTAAATTATTAATACATCCATTATTTAAAATGTATTTTACTAATAAATTCATTTTATTTTTTATTTTTTTAAATTTAATCTACACTTTAAAACTAATGTTATTAAAATTTTAATACATTAAACAGTATAATATAAGTTATATTTTCATAAAGTCTTCTTTTATAATAATTATATATTGGAACATATATCTACATGAAGGGTATAATTTATTTTTTCTATATATATATATATATGGTGTTGCTATGGAATTTACAGGCTATATGTTACTATTAAACTCTAAATCAAAAACATGGAATAGTGAAAAAGAATGGTCAACATTAATTTACTTGACAAATATAGGTTCATAAGATGCTATAAATGGGAAAAATACCTGCCCATGTGGCTATGCTCTTCAAAGATTTTTATTTTTAAATGTATAAATATTGTCATTATTTTTATACATTTAATCTTATTCCTACTTCTGCCTAACTCAAGAGACCAACCTAATTATTGTGTAAGGGCACTTCTTAATTCATTATTAATTTTTTGTGAATCTCCATAGTGGTGCCTCCAAATGAAGAGTTTCTCTTTTTTTTTTTTTTTATTAATTTTTTATGATAAAATATTGTAGAAAAATTATTTCTAAATCTTTAATTAATGTATTCAAAATAAAATTTTGCTTTTTCTGTAAATCGAGTCTTGTCAAATGTGTTTGTACCTTTTCTCATAATTTTCCACACCATATTAGAGTACAAAAAAGAAAGGGATAAAATAGTTTAGTGCAGTCCCATCAATTCATTAATAAATTTCTTTGCATTAAGTACACTGGCAAGTTTAATTTTTATATAATTTATAAATAATAATAATATTAATAATAACAATTACGGCTGTGATGTGACGATAATAATAATAATAAAATTATTTTGTTATTAAAAAAGTAATAAGCTTCTCTAAAATATCCAAAAAAAAATAGTAAATAAAAAAAAAATAGCTTCCTCTGAAATTGAAATTAATAAATTACACGATTAATGGCATATTTGGTGGTGGGAACACATTAAAATGCTGATGTGAATTTGCAATAAAACAACGCAGCGTTCATGAAGGTTGAAGTCCACCTCGAAACCATATCCCACATTAAAATTTTCAAAAAAAATTCATTATCACAATATCTAATGTGGTTTATATCTAGCATTATAAGATTAGAAAAATCCACCTATTTACTAGAGTGACTTCTAAATCAAGCAAAATTAAGACCCTATTAAACATTTATTTTATTTATTTATTTTTTTTTTTGAGAGAAAATTTTATTTTATGCAATTGATTATTTTTTTTTTGTAAAGATATGTTTTCAATTATTAGTTGGTAGCAAGCAATAATAATAACCATTATTATATTCTTTTACCATTGGTTGGTAATTAATTTTGTTGTTGTTTCCCATGTAATTTCTGATGTTACCATTAAAATTTCTTTTTTTTTGTTACTGGGGGGATGCTTAAAGCTTTTAATTTTTTAGTGTACTTTATAGTTCTCAATTTAAATTTGGTTCAACTGTTATAGTATTTCCTTTTATTTGGTTGACATTAAATTTTCTTGGTGTTTTCTACTAAATATTTAGGTGGTTCTGTTCTCCTTTTCCCTTTTTTTTTTTTTTTTAATTTCACTAATATGCAAAGTTTTAAAAGCAATTGGGTTTTTCATGTGCTATATTTCTCGCCAAGAAAAATAAAAATAAAGAGAGCCTTTTAAAACACCCACCCTACAAGCAATGAATGAGAGAAAAGGGTTTTGCACCAAATTTGTAATTGCAATATTTACTTCAAAAATTATCCACTTTTTGCATAGTCCTTGGGATTTTTTCCAATTCATTAATACCATTTCCTGGCCTCAATTTACACACTTTTCTTGCAATTCATTTCTCTATCTCTCTCTTTCCACCCTATAACCCCTCCACCTCTCCCCCCCTCTCCATTAATTAAATTAAGCTTTAAAGCATAACCCTATCTTCTCTCCCCTTCCCATTTTCCCTTTATATATAATGGCCTCCAAGGTTCAAACCCACCAACACCAACACAACCACCTCCACCACCAAGTTCATTTTGATGGTGCTAGAGAACCTAATCATCTTTCAAGTCTAGCCACTCTTTCCCAAATACCCACCTCACTTGTATCATCTCTTCCTTAAAAATTCACTTATAATACCCTTCTTCTCTGCCTTTAGGTTGGCAGGAAGCTTCTTAACCTTCAACAGGTAACTACCTGAAGTTGCATATATATGTGTGTGTAATCTGTTTTTGTGCTTGTGTGTAGTGTTTCTTCAAGGTGGGGAATTTGAAGAAACCTTACAATTGTGTGTTGTATTTGGACAGGTGAAATATATACTGCACAAAGAAGTCACAAAACAAAACCATGAGTCGAAGAAATGGGAATGGACCTAAGCTTGATTTGAAACTGAACCTATCACCACCAAGGGTTAATCCACGAGTGGAATCGCCAAGCCGATCAGCAACGGTGTCACCACCGAGCTCATGTGTGTCATCAGAACTGAATCAGGATGACAATACTCTTCGATACTCCAACAGTCCTGAGGCTACTTCTATGGTGCTTGTAGGGTGCCCAAGGTGCCTTATGTATGTCATGCTCTCTGAAGATGATCCCAAGTGTCCTAAATGCAAGAGCACCGTGTTGCTTGATTTCCTCCATGAAAACACTGTCCAGACGAGGAACAGTTAACTTCAGAAAACATAAACACAGTAGGTTGGTTTTTCCTCTGCTGATTCTGCTCTGCTACTAGGACTACAAGTAGAGTCTCTCTATATCCTTTTATTTCCTTGAAAAAAAAAAAAATTCTAAAGTAGTGCTATCTGGGGTCCATTTTTTTTACCTATGTTCCATGCTGAGATTAAAAAAAAAAAAAAAAGGAGCCCAAAGAACACATTTTTTGCTTTTCCTGTTTCATTCCTGGCTTTTTTTTTTTTTTTTTGGTTTTGTTTTCTCTAGTTGTAGAACAAAAAAAAAAAAGGGATATATGATATTGTATATGAACTCAGAAGAAGTGTCTGTGCTTCTTTCTGGGTTCAGCTTTTCCTCCCCTTTAGCACAAGACAATGTAAGCTGATTAGCAGAAGCTGCCCAAATTTTCCTATGAATGTTAGGTATTTTATTATGCTTTCAACCTTGTTTTGCTTTTTTCTTTTTTTTATTAATTCTTATTTTTTTAAAAAAAAATCTTATGCCCTATAAGGGTGCCATGTGGATGATTACTCAGCCCTGACGCAATGTCCATGTCAGTTGAAACAAAGATAAAGTTAACAATCCTAGTAGACTTGAGATGGGTAAAATCTGTGAAAAGTAAAAGTAGATCCTTGTACTTCAGAGCAGTCTTAGAAGAAGATAGCAGTAGAATGAGTTTACTCAGGTCCCACTGAGTCACGAACATGGCTGAATTTTGTGGCTTTTTTAATGAAAAAAATAAAATAGATTTAGAGCAATGTCTCCATAGTACCAAACCATATGCTAATGTCAAGATGAAAATGCTGTTAACAGCAGGATTTAGAGATGCAAATCACCGCAAACAATCATGAAACACATAAATTAGGACTAACCCTTCTTTTTTGGCACGTCTTAAATTTTAAAAATAAAAGAAAAAAAGAAAATAAAACTCAAACTAGAGTAATTCAGAAAAAAAAAAAAAAAAAAAATCGAACCCGAGTCAATCTGCCCCTGACTCAAGGAGGCATTCCTATTATTAGGAAAATGTCATTGACATCGCTGTTACTTTAAACCCACCCACAAAAATGATTAAGAGTAATAATCCACTTTTTGATCTCTATATGTAAGGGCACACTAGGCAAGTGACAAAGCTATGAAATGACAAATCTTTGAAATGACAAATCTTTACCCAGTTAGGCAATACAGTTCCACAACCACAACAGGGCAACATCTAAATGGCCTTTTGCTTGCTAGCCACTAGCCACACATCCATCAACAACAAGAAGACCAAGATCAAAGACAAGATAAGAACAGGAACACGATTACATTATTATATGCATAATAAAACCATGTTAACATTGAAGAAAAAGAAGGCAAGGGTAGTTGAGTAAATGAAGAATGGGGAAGGGTAGTTCGAGCGTTGAAAACAGAGGGGCTAAATTAGATTGAAAGATCATTAAAAACACATAAATGCAATAATAATTGAGACAGTTGAGAATAATTAAGGGTATAACGTCAGATGATAAATACAAATTTAATTCTACCCTTCAGCCCTCCCCTCTCCTCCTTCTATTGTTCAATCTTCTCTTTTGCTTTCCTTTTCACTTCTCTTCTCATCTCATCACTCACTTAATGCCACCTTTCTGGTGCCATCCTCTATTTTAGCAAAAAACCCTTCCTTGTGTACGATACTGCACCGCCTTGTCCATGTTCTCACCATTAATTTCTGCTTCCCTCTCTTTTTTTTTTTTTTCTGCCCCAGCACCCCTCCCTTAACTAACGCATAAGTCTTTCTCGGTCTTGATCTCACATACCATTATGCATTTTGAAAGCATAGGGAAAACCAAAAAAAAAACAATACTAATAAAATGACCTTATCCCACGTTTTACTGAACATTTGATGGGCATCATAGAAAAATTGGTAACAAGATACGTTAAAATCTTCAGCTTAAGTTTGTTGTATAAATGCTCTAGCATGCTGTTGCAATAACCTTAAAAAATGAATGTCAGGAACAGAGTATGGACTAGGAATGCACATGGGAATGATCGAGCAAACAAAATAGCCATGTCATCACACTTCACGGCCACGCAAGAACACAATAGTGGGCCACGCTCTAATATGAAGTGAAATGAAAGAGGCCACATATAGCTTCATAGTCTAAAAAATCACTATTTAAAGGGATTTCGTTATGGCGGCTTATTGAATGCTAGGTCTTGTAGAACAATAATAATAAAAATCCTCAATCCAAGAATTGAAAAAATGGAAATTAGCCACTGTCTAATGTTAACAAAATTAGGACCAAAATAATTTTTTAATCCATGAATTGAAAAAATGGAAACTAGCCACTGTCTAATGTTAACAAAATTAGGACCAAAGACTAATGAGTTCCTAAATATTTATATAAATTTCTAGAAACAGTAAGTTGCTAAAACTAAGTGCGACATTTGCTTCTTCTGTTCTAATTAAAGAAAAGAAAATAACTTCAATGAAATTCTAGAGATGTAAAGAAGTCCCTTTCAAATCTATCAGTACATATCTTAAGCTCAAGTTCACCAATGAATGAAATCCATGTCAAATTTGCTAGCTTGTGGAACTCTTTCTAAACCTATCTTCATGAGGGATCCACACAGACAGAACAAATCATTATAACAATGACAACAGCATTTCTTGACCAAGTTCCTTAGTTGCGTGTGTACACCCATCTCACATGTGTCTCAAATTTAATTTTGGCTCCACAATGACCAGCAAGCATATTTGGAAAAAATTCCAACAATTTGTCCAAGATAAGTAAATATCATATTTATGGTATTTACTGCTCTTCGAAAAAAAAAATGTCACACTGCTAAAAAGCATAACTGACCTCGAGCTGTCATGTTAAACTGCCAATCTTGAGCTTTTCGAGTGGTGAGATCAATTTTTTTCACGTTCAACCAGTGAGCAAAAGATAATACCTTATCTAAGGCCATGAGCTGAACAGTAAACATAAATGCTTAAGACGTGGGATCATCAAATTCTTATCAAATTGCAATGGCTATGACCAGAGGACCTGCGATTAAAGAGCAGAATAAGTTCTGAGGGGAACCTGCAATCAAAGATCAAACATTCACAATTTTGGATGGTTATAAAATGCTTGTGTTATGTAGGTCTTCCTTCCTGCACTAACAAATGGCCAAACTACACCCAAGCAATAATCTTACATTATACAGCTGAAAAGAATTTTAACATTATTTCAAAATTCAGCAAGGGATCACCAAACACAAACACAAATAAGGTGGTCTGGCACAAGGCATGTGATCAACAAAGCAGAAAAAAGATTGAGAATTTGTACTTCAATTCAATGCATTTCCATTCCATTCCACATATTCTCCAAGTTTGATCTGGCAGTTACAATATGGCGATGGCGCTTGTTTGAAACTGAGCAATTTCCATGTAGGATGACAAGTCTATATTTTATAGAACTGTTCTACATACAATGAATATTACAACATTTTAAAACTTTCCAGGAATACAACATTTCTCCTCCCAAACACATGCTGGGGCTTATAGAACTTTTCCAAACACCATATGAATAAGACCATGTACATGCAAACCTCTGCAAGAACAATATGAATCCAAAACTACATGTTCAAAAATAGTGGCAGAATATGACTTAGAAATTATAAACTTGTGAAAGATTAGAAAAAGAAAAAAAAAAAGAGACATTTGCATTCAAAACCTTTAGTGCAACTGGTGTACATAAACTAGTAAAACAACTGACTGCCATGAAAAATTTCTTATTTTTCTTAAAATGGATCATCCAAATTGAGAAAAAAACTATGTACCAACTGTACCATTCAACTCAGAGATGAACAAACAACAGACCCAAATTTGGATATGCAGAAAACAATTTAACACTCAAACCAATTAAAGACACGACATTTGCATGAAGCTGGCATTTTTTTTTAACCACAACAACTTTTGTTTGACCAAAACAAGGGAAAGCAAACAAGCAGAAATGCAAATTCACAATCAAGCCATTAATTCACATGGGTATGCACTGCGCATCTCTGCTAAACTACTTCTCTTGTAGTAGAACTATAGAACTATAGAAGATGCAAACAAAATCCAACAATATCGACTTATCCAAATTCGTGTCCCTTTTTCCCTACAAATTTGGAAACATAGGATAAATTCAGAGTTTCAGACCAATATTAAAACAACAATGGTAAAATTTATGCAGAGTTTCAGTTACACTCATTGAAAAATAGAGACATTTGGACATTTCAGGAGCTCAGTTCTCTTCCTGGGAATGATCAGAGAACCTCCAATGAGCCCAAACAAAAAATTAAATGCTTAGTCTAACTGAATGAAAAAATCTTAAAGTTCTCGTGCTACCAGAATGAAATGGCAAAAGTTGACACCCATAAGGAGCCCTACAACCCTAAGATTGAGTAAAAATTCACCAAAATAGCAGAGGATCTTATAATATTTCAGGAAAGAGAAAAAAAAAATGTCCACTGAGAGAGAATGAACAAAAGGAAAATATGCATGTCAAAAGCAGTTGATAGAGCAGTGTCATTTAAAATGACATTGCACATGGCCTGTTTCCCCTTGCTACCTGCAACTTAAGAACATGATGCCATTTTTATTGAACTTAAATAAGAAAAATTGAAAGGAGTGAACTGATTCAATATTAAATAACTTAACAGGGAATACTAAATTAGCTTATAAAAGAGAGAAATTTTCCCAAGGCTCTGCATCGCATTAGAGTCCCTTGATTGCACTAGTTGGACATAAATTATGCATCATAAGAAAATGAAGTTTGTGAATCATTTCAGTTTAATTCAAATTGTGCAAACATGTTTTTTTCCATTTATATGAAATATAAGTTTTCTAAAATTTCTTCACGTTTTCTTTCCCTTGTTTGTTTTTCCGACGGATTGTGAGTGTATTTATTTAATCTCTTTCCTTTGCCTGGCATTTCTTTGGACCACAAATGATCATTCACAACTCTGATCAAATGATGGGATCACCCAGCATGATGAAAAGATAAGACTGATAGGTGAGCACCAAAGATGGGGAAAAAAATTACCATTATTAGAAAGAAGAAAATGATATAAAGATATTGCCTAAACAATTTTGAACTAAGAGTGAGACACCTTTTCCCTTGACACTAAGAAGCCTATTCATTAGGTGGAAAAGATTTTCATCAAAATCACATGTCAGAAAGACCATATTAACTGACAAAAATGGAACAGAAGTTCTGTTTAATGCTACAGTTGGCATTAAGACTCATATTAAGACAGTGAACAAATAGCAGGTCCCTTGGACCAATTCCTTTAATGCAATAGCACTATTATCACATCCACCTTGTAGTTTTTACTTTTGACCTTAACAATAAAGTTGCGACATTATACAATAATGCATCTCTAAATTGTTACTTTAAATAGTTTTACTTCAGCAGAAAATTTATCAATTTTGCAACTTTCAAGCTGAATCACACAAGCTCTAGGATATCAGCTCAAAATTGCTATTTATCCTTCTTTTAGCTTGAAGAAGAAAATGAAGGCAATTATAAAATACCTAAATAGTAGCAATATATAGATAACAGGTTCCTAAATATTAAACCATATACTTTGTCAATAGCAATTTCTAAAACAGGAAGCTGTTTCATGCTCCTAAACAGGAAAAAAAATACTAAAAACTTGAATTGCAAAAGTAATACTAGATCAAAATAATTCCTAAATTTCTTTTTTAAGATCTGCATCATTTACTTGCCACAGCATGAGACTGTCTAGAAGCACTTTATGACAAAGCATGTCAACGTCAACCTAAATCAAAACAGTTCCATCCATAGTGGAATCTATGGGGAAAAGTTCTGTGAACTGAAATTAAAATCCTTTCTTCAACTACAATCCATAGTGGAATCTATGGGGAGGAGAAAGAGGATATAATAGGAATAATATTGCAGTAAACAACAATTGCTTAAAACAAATATGCACTGAACGGTATGATGCAAATAATATCAAAAATTAAGGAAATGAAATGACTAATTATGTACAGCTTAAGAATAAAATGGGATATACCATTATAAAGACCATCAAAAAAAGCCTCAAAAATTAGGAAAATGAAATTCCTACATTCATCTTCATTTCAAAACATGTACAACTGTTGAACATCCTTAACCAACCTCCTGCATACAATAATAGAGATTCTGAAGTTCTATAAAATACTGTAGTCATTTTAAACACATTCTGAATGTTACCTGTTCAGATTTTCTCCCCAAAATTATCTACTAGAATCATGAACTCTGCCAAATAGTGTGGCTTGAAGTATGGAAAGTCCAAACTTGCAGAAATTCTAAGGGCCCAAAACAAAAGATACCTCAAACAAGACCTTTCAAAGATTCTTTTGGGCCAATTCCCCCCATCCACTGCTACTTCTGATGTATTTGTCAACTATATTGAATTCCTTATTCTGATCAAGTCGCTTGGCATAGTTCTCAATAGAGATAGGACCCTTCTTTGACCTTCTATAGTAGATGACCTCCCAAGGCCACAAGCGAGCAGAACCAAAGTACGCCTCAGCAGGCAAACACTTTTCATTTTCATTTTGAAGTTCATGCCCATAATAATGTTTGACAACCACATGCAACTCCTCCGCAGAAATGCTTAATGAATGGCCAGAGCCTGAACTGACAGGAGGTTCTGAACCTGGATTCTTCATTTGAACAGGCACATCCTCTGTCGTCAATTTATCAGAAATTTGACAGTTCATTTCCATAATGCCTGTTGGGGAGAGCCTCCCGCTTTCATGGTTTTTCAGGGATAAACCCTCATCATCAACTGCGCCTTGCTCTACTGCCAGTGTGCTTGGATTTGTTCCTTCATGCAGTGACCAGGATGCTATTTGGTGGTCTTCATTGTCCTTCTCTAAAGGCTGGCCCTTTCCCATTTCAAATTCTGCTGTGAAAGGAGGCACTCCATTCTCATGGTTCACTGCCACCAATCTATTTTCAGCTTTTGCATCTTCCAGGCCATTATCACTGACTGCAAGTTGTACTTGTTCAATCACAATTGCCTTGGATTCTGGAGTTGTGGCATTATCTGAAGATCCTTTCATATTAATCTGAACCTTATTTGAAGAGGATGGTAAGGGTCGACCAAGTGAGGTAGACAAAGATGTACGGGAGCTTGATCTTGCCTGAGATTTGGAGCTCTTGGATTGAGAAAAACGTGCTGTTGAACTAGACCTAGATTTGGATGACAATGAATGTGCTTCTAAGGAAATTGACCTTGATCTAGAAAGGTGATGAGACCTTTTCATAGGCTCAGAGGATTGAGATGATGAGTGAAATCTGGAATGGCGGGAAGATGAAAATGACCTCCTTGCTTTCTTTGTGCCATGTCTATTTGGAGATCCAATTTCCTTCCTGCTTCGCTTGTTTCCTCCATAGTGCTTGTTTGAAGACTTATCAGTTTCATTGCCTACCGGTGAGCTTCCATTGCTTATAGGTTTTTGATGCTTTCCTAAGGCAGATGAGTTCACATCATTCTTTAGTCTTTTTGATATTGAATCCCTGCTAGACTTTTCCCACGACCTAGATCCATCTCTTCGTAGCTCACTTCCATCTCTACCTCTTCTGTTGACGTCCTCAACATGCCTATGATCAAACCTAGTGTACTTTCTTCGTAAAGTACTTTCCTGTGGACAATTGCGCATCTTGTGACCTGAACCTCCACATCTATAGCAAGTTACCTGAAATTTTGCATTGCAAGGACTCTCCAAATTCACTTCATCACAGTTAGCTCTACCTATATCCTTCTGATGGCTTGGCAAAACAGGAGAACCACAACGATAGGCCATTTTATGAATTCCATCATCATATTTCATGTCATAACTCTGGTGAGGTTCATACCTTTCATATTCAACACCATTTTCAGTTGATTGGTCATGGAAAAGTCGCTCTTGCCATCTATCATTATCCACTTTGTCAGGTTCAAACCTATCTTCCCCCAAGCTGTCTTTGGCATCATGTTCACAGTACATCACTTCTTTATCATGCATGTCATCGGAACCATTCCTTCTGTTAATACCATCTGATTGCTTAATATTCTTCCTATAATCCTGATCATTTGATCCCAATTTTCCTTTGACATAACCTCCTCTTCTCACAGAATCCCTATCATGTTGTGGATCATAGGATCTACCAGATCTTGCTAATCTATTAAACTGTCTAGGCTGTTTATTTGACCATGTGAGAGTTAATGACTCACCGCAAATGTGCCTTCTTTGTAAGGCTTTCAAAGCTTTCTCTGCATTTGGAGGGAAATCATACACCACAAATCCATACCCATCTTTTATCCGCACATCACATCGTCCAAACCTCTGAAAGACACGTTCAAGATCATCTCTGCGAATGCTTGACGAAATATTACCAATGTACAGCGACATCTGCTGCCAAGATCAAATTTCTTTTAACAAATAATACACTTTCTAGAAAAATAATACAATCATACAGAATCAGACAAAACTATTCAAGACATACATAACAAATCAGAGCACAAAATAATCAACAAAAGCAAAGCACCTCCCTACTTTCCCAGGCAGTGCCTTACATATATTCCCAACAATGCTTTATCCATTTCGAACAGTTCTAGTGCTTCCATCAAAATAGAAATTTACCCAACCTACCCAATAACGTCAACAACAATAACGGGCCCATGTTTCTTTCTTTGAAGCAAATGTTGATTTCTTTCAACGATTCCTTTCTTCTCATCTTCTAAAGTTAAAAGAATCGAATTCTAAGCAAACTTCAAGAAACGAATTGAAACTTCTATAAAAGAACGGATAGGGGAAACAAAAACATAAGAATTTTAACAAACACTTGATATGCATTCCAAAAAGAATATTATATATCTAAAATCATGCGCCACGAGATATAGAAAAGTGGGATACCGGGAGATTGTGTAAAATAGAAATCAGATTGCTGCAGCTTTAGTCTTCTCGCTCTGGCGTGCGTCCAATCGCGTTACTACCCAGCGGTTCTTGATTACCAGCTTGAGGATACTGATGATCAGTGGTGTTACTTTTTTATGGAAAAGTTTTTTTTTTTTTTTTTAAGTCATGCGATTTGACATTTTTAAGGAACTGTAAATTTTTATTTTAATATTTTACTAAATAACATTATAACATTATAAATATTTTTCTCAAAAAATTATAAATATTTAAAATCAAATTATTTACAAATAATACAATATTTAAGTAATTATAATAATTTTTTTTAAAATAATTATAATAAATAAAATTATGATATTTTACTTTTTTATTAAAATAGAAAATAACATCATCCCTTACTTATTTATCTAATAGTTAAACTCCTTAAAAAATTAAATCCGAATTCAAATTCTTCCTAAGATTTGACCATAATTACTATTTCGTCCATTTTTTTATAAATAACTAATTTTTTCCCTTTATTAAAAAAGAATTAAATAACAGGAAAAAAAATATTAACTCTTAATATCTACTTAAATTTAGAATACCATGTGATATTTAATTAAATTTAAAAAAAAAATCATTCATTTTTCTTTTATACTACTATAACATTAAAAATAATAAAAATAACTATAATTAAATTAAATCAAATTACATTAAAAATTATGAACAAAATTAACTTAAATAAAAAGGATATATTTATTCTCATTTTGTTAAATCTATAGTATTATGCAACCTTTAATTAACTTAGTTTTTTCAATTTTTTGAAAAATTTAATTTCCCTTTTATATACTATGACTATAATATTTAAAATTAATAAAAATTTTAAGCTATGATTTAATTAAATCAAATAAAATTAAATTAAAATTTAACAAAAATTTGTATTAAAATTAAATATTATAAAAATACATATTTAAATTCTCAATATTTGATTAAATTTATAATATTATAACATATTTAATTTATTTTTCAAATCCTACACTTTTTTTACACTGTTACTATATAAAAATATAAAAATTTCAATATTCCTTAATTAAATTAAAAAATGACAATTCCTTAACAAAATAGTGAATTATGAGCCTTTTTTGCTTTAGAGGACCGAAAAGAGCTATTTGGGATGATGGGCTTTTTCTTCTCGCAAAATTGAGAGCTTGAAATGAAATAAAACCAATGGATTTTTTTCATAACTACCCAAAAACACTACCAAAATAATAAAAATATCCTAAGTTTTTTTAAATTTACACACTTATCTCCTTTTCCAATATTAATTACACGCCTACCCCATCCTTCCCTTAGCTACAAAATAAGCTTTCATCTCCTCTCTCAGCTGCAAAACATGATTCCTCACTTGCAGTACCTCTCTTTCAGCTCAAAAACATTTCTCTCATCCTTCTCCCTCACTTGCAATGAGTTTAAATCAGATGAAAACTTATTTCTTTTCCAAAAAAATAAAATATCATTCTACAAAAATCTAAAGACGAACTTTCATCAATTTCTTGTAAAACCAACCTAAACTCTGCCTCCCTCACATCAAGCACCATTATCAATCTCTTGTTCAAATTAAAAAAAAAAACATCACTACAATTTCAAAAAAACAAAAGGGAATAAAAAAAAAGATTTCAACAACTAAAAAAAAGAAGAAGAAATTCAACAATAAAAAAAATCAAAGGTTAGTGTTATCATTCATATTCAACTTATACAATCATTAAATGCATGCAAACCAATATCTCGTTTTAAATCGATATATTCAAAAAGTATTAAACCCAAATCTATTCTTAAACCCACACAGATGTTCATTTTCTTCAATTTTTTTATCAATTAATAGATATAGAAGATAATGTATGATATGAATAGTGTACAAATCTCGATTTCTTCAAAAAAAACTGTATTGATTTGTTATTTCAATTTAAAATCCTTTCAATTTACTTTTATTTCTGATACAATTCAATCACATATGAGTCAAGTTCATTGGAAGAAGAAAAAATAATGTATGCACATAAACAAATATTCCAAAACACTTTTTGTACATGTTTGCTTCATTTTAAAATCTTTTTTATTTATGTTTGGTTTATGGAACAATTCAAGCACATTTGTTTCAAGTTTTTTGCAAAATCAAGAAATAATCTATATGCAAATTTTCATTTTAGAATCCTTTCTGTTTACTTTTAGTTTCAAACAATAATTTAAGGATATATGTTTCAAGTTCTTTGGAAAATCACAAAATAATGTATATATCTACTTCATTTTAGAATCCTTTATGTTTATGTTTGGTTTTTGAAAACAATTCAAGGACATCTATTGTTATAACTCGAAATTTATGAGATTTGTAGTGTTAATAATTATTTTATTAAATTATAATATTTGATTATTAGTGAAATTTAATTTAAATTTTTGGTGTTGAATATTATTTTAAATTTATTAATATTATTATTTAAGCAAACTATTGATTATTTATTAGTGTTAATTAATGTTTGATTATTCTTATTTGTGTAATTGTATTAAATTTAAATTAATTGTTAAATATACATATATGTATATAGATTTTGTGGTGAGAAATAATTGAGAAAAAAACATTTTAATATTAAATATTTTTTTCTTTTGTCCTTTGTGTTTTTTGAAAAAAAAAAAGTCAAAACGTGCAGTAGTCATTTCCCTCCTCCATTTTTATTCTTCTCTTTCTACTTTCTTTTTTTCTTTCTTTCTTCCCCTACACTCAACACCACCCAACACCACCACCTCACCACCCTGGTCGTCACCAACCAAAAACGCCACCAACAAGTCCTTCCTCTTCTCGGCGCACCACTATTTCTTTCTTTTTCTCTTTTCTTCCCCGTTGCCAAAGTAGTCCAAGGCTCATCGATGACGTTTCCAACCACCTCAAGCCGAGGTTGATAGTTCGTTTTTTTTGACTTTGAGTGGGCTTTGTTTCCCCTCAATCAAATTGTCCGGGCAACTTCAATTACAATTTCGATTTTGTGAAATTGTGTTTAGGCATATTTTGATTAATTTGTGAAATTGAGTTTAGATTAGGTTGTTTTATATTAAATTGACTTTATATTATTATTGTAAAGGTTGAGAGCTTTCCAAAAATGTATTTAAATTTAATTTTGGGAATTGATTTTTGAAATGCAACTATTCGGAGCACAAATACTATTCACATGTACTGTTTATGGCTCAAGAAAATTTTATATTTTTAATAAATTCTTTGATGTATTTTGAGCAAACTTCGTGAAGAAAATTTATTGAAATTACATACCAAATTTTTATTATAAATTGTTGAATGTTTATGTGAAAAATAAATTTTTGGAAAAATTAGTATAAATGAGTAATTTTTATATTTTAGTTGAAATTATTGTTAATTATTATGTTTTGGATAATTTTTGAGTAATAAATAGTATTAAAATAATTTTTATAAATTATTTCCTATTTTTAGCTAATTATTAGTAATTTCTGGAAATATATTCGAATAATAAATTTACTTATTATTTTTAAGTTTAAATGAGTTATTGATCATTTCTATTATAATTTAAATAATTATTTGTAAATTATGCTATTTAATTTCAAAAAATTGAAGAATATATTTTATTAATACAATTTAATTATAAATTAGAATTTTATTAGTTATTTTGGAAATAAATATCTTTTATACTTTTATTATGTAAATAAATTGATTTATAATTTTTAAATGAATTTTATGATTTTTGGTGAATTATTGGCATTTACTTTATTTTATTAATTGTGGATTTTGTTGCTTCTCGGTTGGACAATAAATGTAGTTCGAGGGCCCAATTCGAGAAATTGAGCTTTGTGGTTATTTGAAGTGTGTTTATGTGTAGGATTGGCACAGATTGACTCTACTTTTATTAGAGAGATGTCCGTTTTATAAATGAGACTTTGTCGAATTTTCAGTAGAATTCTCATAAAGCATGACATCTGGTTGATCCTAAGTTTTGAGTTTTAGTCAAGTCGTGTCTTAGATCGGGTCGTTCTTTAGAAATTCTAGAAGTATAAAATTAGGAATTTAATTCTAATATTTTTCTTTTCTTAGCTATACCACGAGCTAGGCCTACTGGATCGGACCAGTCGAGTCAGGGAAGAAGAATGCACTAGAACTATAAGTTATAATTATATGTCTGCATGACATTTAAAAATTATAATTGGCATCCATATTTTTATGATGTGAAAGTCATATATCAGTTGTATCAAATTTTTTTTAATTATTAATTTTTATTAGCATTATCAAGTATGCACGTATATGAGATTTCATATATATATTTAAATGTCAACATTATGTTCGGAATTTAGATGCCTTTCACACTTATATGATTTCTTTTAATTATTTATTTATGATAAATATTTTGGATAAAATGTGTCATATAGTGGGTTACACTAAGATTGTTGGCAACAATACTCTATATGATAGACCATAAATTTTGATTAATTTGAGATATGAATACAATGATTATTGCGAATGATGGGAAAATAGTGTGACTACGGATTCTCGATTGACCTGTAATGTACTCGAGGCCAGTCATATGGTAGTGAGATTGTGGATCCTCAGTTGACCCTTTTGTGCACTCGAGGTCAGTCCACTGCCAAAAGTTGGACAAGATATATATTTTTTGAGTTATGGAAAGTCTGTTAGCTAGTAAAATATAGTAATCGAGGTTGCAAAAAATTTTAGGGTTATACTCCGGTCCTCCTCCTAAACTTTTATGCATTAAATTGTTTTGAAGTAATATGATTTCGAGCATCTGTATGAAATGCATGTATACATTAAATAAATATACATATATACTTATTATACTGATACTTGAATGTCTGTGTCTTTAGGTTGCGTGCATATATACAATAATAATTCATTCAGTGAGGTTTGACTCTTCTCAAATATTTTTTTAAGACTCTCTATTTCAAACCTTCATATTAGTTCTCTTCGTCGAACTCTTTCTTCACCAGCCGACTTATGTAAATATTGAACTATCATTTGTCTTATATTTTATTAGACGCTGCAATAATAGTGCATTCTTGTTGTAGTATCATATATTATTTTAGACTGAGATTCTATATGTAAATAATTATATGAATATATTTTATTATATTATATGGAGATTTCTTTAGATTTGATAACTCATATTAGTGTCTTATTATAATAAAGGATATATTCCCCTAAATAGGAGGATTACTTGAATAAAAAGAAAGCTTAATAAAGAAGTCTATTTCAATTAGGAAGACTACTCTATAAAAGAAGTCTCCTTCTCTCTTAAATAAGGCAATCCTACAAAACTAAGGAATCATTTTCCAAAGAGGTTTGAGCAATATCTTCTCCTATAAATACATCTCATGTCATTCATGTTCTCATCATACAATATCACTAAGACGTCATTCCATCATTCCATCACCTCATCATCACAAGTAATCATCTTCTACTCCTTTATTCTTTATTCTCTACTCTATTATATTTATTTGCTTTATTATATTTTTCTCATATCGTTACTGACTTAAGCTTCATAGTGTTTATGGGGGAAACCCCGCCCTTTTACTTATTCTCCTCTTCAATACAGGTTCCACAAGCAAAAGTATTAATTCAGAGTTATCAAGTGGTGTCGTCTATGGAAAAAAGATCAAATCCAATTCCGAATTATCTTTACTTGTTTGAAATCTAGCTCGATCACTCAAGGAAAGTAGCCAAATCAAACTTTCGATCGTGAAAAATTTCAATTTAGTCATCAACAGTAAATTCAGATTAAAATGTTGCAAAGATTATTCTTTCCTATCATTACTACAAAATCCACTCCATATCATAAGGTTACAATAATGGCAGGAGCAATAAAAGAAGGGGTAATGATAAAACGCTGCATAAGGTTTTACAAAGTTAAGATTCTATGATGGTGTGTCTAAGTCTGAGCATCAAGGATTCTAGGCATCCATATCCGAGCATCAAGACTCCAGGCATCCAAGTCCAAGCATCAAGAGTCCGAGCATCCAAGTCCAAGCATTAAGAGTTTAGGCATCAAAGTCTGAGCATCAGGGAGTTCGGGCATCCAAGTCCAGGCATAAAGGATTTCAGGCATCCAAGTCCAAACATCAAGAGTCCGAGCATCCAAGTCCAAGCATTAAGAGTCCGAGCATCAAAGTTTGAGCATTATGGAGTCCGGGAATCTAAATCTGAGCATTAAGGATTCTAGGCATCCAAGTCCAAGCATCAAAGGAGTAAAGGCATCCAAGTCTGAACATCAAGGATTTCGGGCATCTAAAGTTTGAGCATGAAGGATTTCGGGCATCTAAGTTCGAGCATCAAGGAGTTTGGACATCCAAATCCTAGCATCAAGGATTCTGGGCATCCAAAGTCTGAGCATCAAGAATTTGGGCATCCAAATCCGAGCATCAAGAGTCTAGGCATCCAAGTCCAAGCATCAAGGAGTATGGGCATCTAAGTCCGAGCATCAGGGAGTTTGGGCATCCAAGTCCGAGCATCATAGAGTCTAGGCATCCAAATCTGACCATCAAGGAGTTTGGGCATCCAAATTCGAGCATCAAGGATTTTGGGCATCCAAGTCCGAGCATCAAAGGAGTCTAGGCATCCAAGTTCGAGCATCAAGGATTATGGGCATCAAAGTCCGAGCATCAAGGATTCCGAGCATCCAAGTCCAAGCATTAAGAGTTCGGGCATCTAAGTCCGAGCATCAAGGATTTTGGGCATCCAAGTCTGAGCATCAAGGATTCTGGGCATCTAAGTCCGAGCATCAAGGAGTCTGGGCATCCAAGTCTTGGACATTAGGGAGTCCGGGCATCCAAATTCGAGCATCAAGGATTTTGAGCATCCAAGTCCAAGTATCAAAAGTCTGGGCATCTAAGTTTGAGCATTAAAGAGTTCGGGCATCCAAATTCGAGCATCAAGGATTTTGAGCATCCAAGTCCAAGCATTAAGAGTCCGGGCATCCAAGTTCAAGCATCAAAGAGTCCAAGCATCCAAGTTCGAGCATCAAAGAGTCCAAGCATTCGAGTCTGAACATCTGGAGTTTAAACCATGTACAAGGTGCCAAGGAGTATAATATACTCAAAACTCAAATAGCAACATAGACGTTCTTGGATAGTCAAATTACATCAACACCACAGATTAATGAGAGAGCTTCAAATACTCCACAACAACTAGACAATTTCAACGAATATAAATATTCGTTACTTCAGGAGGCGGAATAAGAACACTACAATTAAGATAAGTTTGTTTCCTAATTATTTATTTTTGTATCCATATTTCTTAAATTATTATATCATGGATGGATCATTAATTGAGATGGATCAAGCAATCCTGAGATTCTTGTTCTTTTATTGTTTATTGTTATAGTAAAACCATACTAATGTAGAGGTTACCATGAGCACCTCAACGTCGATACTCATAAGTATCAATAAAAAAATAATCATGGCCTTTGGGAACTTGATCCAACTGATAATCTCAAAGTTGTATATTCAGACGGTATATTTTTATGAAGCTAGATATACACAAAATGCCAATAAATTGGGCACACACAAACTTAGGCAGCATTTTCAAAGACAAGGTCATTCAAGCAATAATTGAAGTAAACAACAAACATAAATATTCATGAATTCAAATGAGGGACAAAAGTACGTTAGGAGATAAGTTTCTCTAGTTTCTTTTGATATTATTTAATTTATTTATTTTCGCAGCTTATTTATTCTTATATGAATATTTATAACTCGTCACACAAGCACGCTTACACATTTACATATAGATGCTCGTCCATATATACATGATTATTATTCATGCAAAATATATATCAATTACATTTAATATATTTATTACACAAGGACTGACCATCAAATGAGATCAATTATACGATCCAAAAACCATTGTTCTTTTATCTATTATTACAGATGAAGGTGCTACCTTAAAGCACCCATCAATCCAAATAATGGGACATTCCAATCATCTTACTCGACATCAACATACAGAAATTGTTAAAAGACATTAGACATATTTCCAAGCAACATTAATACGAATAAGCATTTACTCATGCTTAGACAACAAATGGTGGTTCCTGTTCAAAGCCAGATAAAATAACATTCAGGCAAATCCTACTTTGTAGAAGATCCTTGTTCATGAAAATTTCAGAGAATATCTAATAAGGGAAATTAAAGAATGGAGTCAAGTATATCTACCACACAGCTGGATAAATCAAAAGGCAATTCTAAGACATCTTAACCAGCATCACATATTATCCTTTAGAAGTGGTGCGACATTAACCCTTCACCTAAATTACAAATGCTCATCTCACAATTCAAATTGGGCAAACCCAAATTTGGTCCTTTAAAACCCACTTTCCATCATTTCAAAAACCCTCACTAAATTACTATCTCATATTATGGAGCTCAAATTGAAAGGGCTTAGACTCACTATTAGGATCACAAACATCCTTCCTTTTGCAAAAATACTACCAACAATAAATGCTTAGAAAATCAAACATCTGCAGCAATAATGTCCAGACTCAACATTAATCATTATTCTGACTAGGCAGCTACCATCAATAGTCATTGAAGTTCATAAATTGAGTAATATCATACGACACTCAGGTCACACTTTTAATGCACCAAGACTATACGACACTTAGGTCGTGCTTCTAATGCACCAAGATTGAGTCCAGTGACTGAAGTTGGCACCCTCAGGTTACTTCTATAGTATTAAGGTTCGACACTTGGGATGTGCTTCTAATGCACTAAGATTAAGTCCAGTGACTTAAGCTGGCTCCCTCAGGTCACTTCTATAGTACTGAGGTTCTGAGCATGTAAGCCTCATGTCCTTGCACCGAGCATCTAAGCCTCGAGCATCTAAGTCCAGTGACTGAAGCTGGCACCCTCAGGTCGCTTCTATAGTACTGAGGTTCTGAGCATGTAAGCCTCATGTCCTTACACCGAGCATCTAAGCCTCGAGCATCTAAGTCCAGTGACTGAAGCTGGCACCCTCAGGTCACTTCTATAGTACTGAGGTTCGTCACTCGATGCACTGAGCATCAAAACTCCAGTGATGACTGGTTCCTTCATGTTGTTTCCACATTAATAAGTTAATCTTTTACCCCCAAAGCATTTTTATTGTAGGTTTTATGCACTCAAGTATAGCTGGCACTTTAAATAATGTTCTTATATGATGATTTCAAGACTCGGTACCAAGCTTTATCTTTTCTTGTGACTGAGGTTGGCCACCTCAACTCGCCATTCCATATCAGATACAATAGCATTTTCTATCATTTATAGACCCAGATACGTAGGACATAAATATCTTAACAGACTTTTAGGGGGGACTCTTGATAACTCATATTAGTATCCTATTATAATAAGAGATATATTCCCCCAAAGAGGAGGATTACTTGAATAAGAAGAAAGCCTAATAAAGAAGTCTATTTCAATTAGGAAGACTACTCTACAAAAGAAGTCTTCTTCTCTCTTAAATAAGGCAATCCTACAAGACTAAAGAATCATATTCCTAAGAGGCTTAAACAATATCTTCTCCTATAAATACATCTCATGACATCTTATGTCATTCATGTTTTCATCATACAACATCACTAAGACATCATTCCATCACCTCATCATCATAAGCAATCATCCTTTACTCCTTTATTCTTTATTATCTACTATATTATGTCTATTTACTTTATTATATTTTTTCTCATATCATTACTGACTTAAGCTTCGGAGTGTTTATAGGGGAAACCCCGCCCCTTTACTCGTTCTCCTCGTTGATATAGGTTCTACAAGCAAAAATATCAATTCGGAGTTATCAATATTATTTAAAGTTTTAATTTTGGGGCATTTTTATAGTATATTTTATGTGAGTTTTTATTTTAAGGCTTGCTACGGGTTTTGGATTCTTGTGAATTTCCATTCTCTAGTGCCGATCATGACTTTCGGGTTTGTCACGACCCAAAACAGGGGCCATGACCGGCGCTAGGGAACGGGAATTCTTTCAAATCCGGAACCCGTAGCAAGCCTAAAATAAAATAAAACATGCAATAATAATAATAACTATACTAAATTACAGCGAAAATAAAAATCATAAGTATCATAATATTATTTTCACCAACTGGATTTAAGTCAAATCTCATCTCATATATATAAATCTTTTAATATAAATTCAGTTTCAAATATAATACAATATCTCACATAAATAAAATACATAAAATCCCATAAATTAATTTACAATTACTGCAGTGTCTAGATTATAAAAATAAGACTCAAGTAAGCAGTTTACACAAGGAAGTTGGGGCGGAAGAAATCCGGCATATCGGCCTGCTACTGAGGTCTGAAGATGTTGACTCTCCTGAAAATGGTCAACAGAGGGGAGTCAGACCTCACTGAGTGAATTACTATAATATATATATACATACACACTAAATGACATGCATACAGTCAACAATATATATTTAATATGTATATATACAGGTAAATACACACAGATGCAATAAAATCGTTTTATATATATTTTATTGAAAATCATCTTTTATGAAGGATAAAATAGAACCCTATGATATCGAAACCTCAATCAGTGTTAGACAACACTCTAGCCACACAGGCTCACTTAATCCAAATATATCCACTTAATCCATTTAGACAGTAGACTGGCCCCGAGACACTAAGTCAACCGAGCTCCAGCAGTCTGACTGCCAGTGTGATTGGCCCTGAGACACTTGGTCAACCGAGCTCCAGCAATCACACCTAAACCATATCTCACACATCAAATAATCATAACCAATCAATATCCATAAATAGGTTAGTAATATAGCCTAAATACTATAGGCGTACCGGTACGTACTCGGTCCTAGTGCTGCCCACTAGGTAGCACGTTCTATCGATATCCTTCATTAATAAATATAAAACATTCATTCACAAAAATAAATGATGCATGAAGTTCAATAAAATATCAACATAAACCATATATATACTAGAAATATACCAAAAGTAAACCAGGTATATTTTGAGTATATATACGTCAAATAAATCCAATCAAATTATAAATTAAGCTAGAAATATATTTAAAAACATTTTAAATATAATTTATTAACAAAACATGCATATAATCTAATATATACCAAAAATATACTTAAATACAAATCACATTATCTATGCATTTTAATCAAAATAAAACATATATTTCTAAATCATGCATCCTAAAGCATATATATATAGTATAGTAACTCACAAATTAGTGCGCTCCACGAGATGGATCCGACGAGCCTGGTCCACTAGCCCTCGGTCTCGGCGCAACTAAACAAATAATAACGACAAAAATCAGAATAACCCTAATAGAAATCCTAGAATTCGATCTAGAATATTAAACACAGAAACAGAATTAGGGTTCGACTGGACATCACATTTTACGAGAATTCTATCAAAAATTCGGCAGAACCTCCCCTGTAAAACGGACATCTCTCTACTCAAAAGAGTAGAGCCGACCCTGCAAGGAAATACACTTCAAAGAACTACACAGAGCACAATCAAAATCCCACGGTCGAACTCCAAACTACAGTCCACCGACCGGGGTCCACAAACACAGAATAATTATGAAAATACCAAAAATACCCTTATATCGCAGAAATTCATTTTATAAATAGAAATTACATAATTAACCTTAAAACACAGTAAAAAACTGATAAAAACTCATTTTATTAGAAAAACCGTATATTATATATATAATTGAAAATAATTCAAAAAAAATAGTTTTAATTAGTTAAAATACCAAATACTTTGTAGAAATCATTTTTATACCTTAAATAATTATTAAAACCAATTAAATCACATTTTTATCCAATTTTGTGTAAAAATACCAAAATGCCCTTATATATATAAATATACTAAAATTACTTCAAAAATTCACCAAAAATTATACAATTATCCAAAATTAATTTTATTAATATATTTATCAATAATATCAATAATTAAAATCAATTACCCAATTAAATTCAATTAAAAATATAATTAACCCTAATTTCCCAAAATTACATAAACTTAAATAATTCAAAATAAATACTTAGAAATTCATAAAAATTCCAAATAAATTCCTATAATTCATTTCAACACCTATAATTACCATAAAACAAAATTTCATAATTTAAATAATTAATTTTCGAAAATTAGAAAATAATATTAAAATATTCAAAAATACCCAAAAATCCAAACAATCTCCAAAAATTCCAAAAAAATTCTTACATGTAGATTAAGCTACTAGGATCAACATTTGTGAGTTTTCATGAATCAATCAATTTGAAGCTCAAAAAATCAAAAACCCTAATATGGCCGAATTGGAAAAATTCAAAACTAAGCAAATCTAGACCATTTAAGCTCAAACCAAAGCTAGAATCACACTCACCGGTGCTTAAGGAGAAGAAAGAGACCTGCGGTGTCAAAAATGGTGGCCGAAATCGTCATCCACAGTGAGGAGAAGAATTTCGGCCAAAAGAAGAAAAATAGCTCGCCGACGCCGGGGAAAGAGGCTGCTGGCGGCGGGGGACGGTTGGGAACGATGATGGCAAGCCGGGAGGCACACCGACGATAGGGGAACGGCGTGACAGACGGTGGTTGGTGGTGAGGGAGTGGTCAGGCGCGGGGAAGGAGAAGAAGAAGAAGAAGAAGAAGAAGAAGAAGAAGAAAAAGAAGAAAAAGAAAAGAAAAGAAAAGAAAAGAAAAAGAAAAAAAAAAGAAAAAAAATAATAAAAAAAATAATTTTAATAAAATATTTGAAAAAATTACATCCACACACTTAATATTTAATATTTTAAAATTTAATATTAATTAAAAATAATTAAATAACAATAAAACAATTAATTAATTAATTAAATATTATGGTAAAATACTAAACCCTAATTAAATAAATATTTACACGCATACACGGTGTTTAGTAATTTAAAAATACGTATGAGTTCATGCAAGTCCGAAAATATATTTAAAATAATTAATAATAAATTATTTACGTGAAAATTTCCCCGAAAATGCAAGTCCCAGGAAAATTTTACGTAAAGCACTGTAAATAAGACACAGTAATTAAAATAGATTTTAAATACATACCAACTCATAAAGATATCATATAATATACATATGGAAAGTATTAACACTGCATATCTCGGTACAGTGTAAAAATATTTAAAAAACACGGGATATTACAGTCTTCTCCCCTTACAAGAATTCGTCCCCGAATTCCAAAAAGAAAGATTACAGGATCAGGAAGGAAAGAGATACGGGTAAGAAGCTCGCATCTCAACTTCAGTCTCCCACGTATGCTCCTCAACTTTGTCGTTACGCCACAGAACCTTGATCATCAGAATCTGCTTCGATTGCAACTGTCGAACTTGATAATCAACAATCGCCACAGGTTCTTCCATAAACGTCAAATCTTCACTCACTTCTACACTGTCAGGCTGCAACACGTGTGAAGGGTCTGAGATATACTTCCTCAACATCGAGATATGAAATACTGGATGCACTTGTGACATACTCGGAGGAAAATCCAACCAATATGCAACAATGCCAACTCTCTCCAGAATCTCAAACGGTCCAATATATCTCGGTGCTAGCTTACCCTTCCTGCCAAATCTCATCACACCCTTCATCGGAGATATCTTCAAAAAAATGAAATCTCCAACCTGAAACTCCACATCTCTACGTCTAGGATTTGCATAACTCTTCTATCTACTAACTACGGTCTCTAATCTTCGCTTAATCACGGTGACTTTCTCTACAGCATCCTGAACCATCTCAGGTCCAGTCAAAGCTCTCTCACCAATCTCATCCCAACTCAAGGGGGATCTACACTTCCTTCCATACAACGCCTCATATGGTGCCATACCAATACTGCTATGGTAGCTATTATTATATGCAAACTCAACGAGCGGCAAATGATCATCCCAGCTACCTCCCAAATCCAGGACACACATCCTCAACATATCTTCCAGTGTCTGGATCATCCTCTCAGACTGACCATCTGTCTGAGGATGAAAAGCAGTACTGAAATCCAACCTAGTGCCCATCGCTTCTTGCAACTTCTACCAAAAATGATAAGTAAACACCGATCCTCTATCTGACACAATGGACACAGGTACTCCATGAAGGCACACAATATGCTTCACATATAATTTCACTAATCTAGCAACTGAATAGGTGGCTTTCACAGGCAAGAAATGTGCAGACTTCATCAATCTGTCTACAATCACCCAGATGGAATCGTATCCATCCTTCGAACGAGGTAAACCGACCATAAAATCCATAGCTATCCTTTCCCACTTCCACTCGGGAATAGGAAGAGGCTAAAGCTTCCCAGAAGGCTTCTGATGTTCGGCTTTCACTTATTAACATGTCAAGCACTTCGCAACATAATCAGCGACATCCTTCTTCAATCCGTCCCACCAGTATAAATCTCTGATATTGTGGTACATCTTAGTAACACCTGGATGTATGCTATAGGCTATAAAATGTGCTTCCTCTAAAATCTCCTCTCTCAAGTCATCCATGTCAGGAACGCACAATCTACCACTGATCCACAACACACCATCATCATCGAGTGTGAAATCAGTGAACTTCCCTGCTCTGACATTCTCTGCAAGCTCTTCTAAAATAGGATCTCGGCTCTGAGCTGCTTTAATCCTATCCCTCTGTACAGATCGTACTTTAAACTGAGCTAGCAGTCCACCTGATCTACTAATCTTCATCATTAGACCTTGATCAACCAACAGATGCAATTCCTGGATCAATGGTCTCCTCTCAACACTAATATGAGCAAGACTGCCTGAGGACTTCCTACTCAAGGCATCTGCTACCACATTAGCTTTACCCGGATGATATAAGATCTCGCAATCATAATCCTTCAATAGTTCCAACCATCTTCTCTGCCTCAGATTCAAATCTCGCTGTTGGAAAATGTACTTAAGGCTCTTGTGATTAGTAAATATCTCACAAGTCACCCCGTACAGATAATGTCTCCAAATCTTCAAAGCAAAGATCACTGTAGCCATCTCAAGGTCATGTGTAGGATAGTTCTGTTCATGCTTCTTCAACTGCCTCGAAGCATAGGCTATCACACTTCCATTTTGTATCAGCACACAACCAAGACCAATTCTAGAGGCATCACAGTAAACTGTGAACTTATCCACACTATTAGGAAAAGCTAATACTGGCGCTGTGGTCAACTTCTCCTTCAACAACTGAAAACTGTTCTCACAAGCTTCTGACCACTCGAATCTAACATTCTTTTGAGTCAAACGAGTTATAGGGGCTGCTATTCTAGAAAAATCCTGTACAAACCGCCTATAATACCTGGCTAAACCTAGAAAACTTCGAATCTCTGTAACAGAAGTAGGTCTAGGCCACTCAGATACTGCCTCAACCTTTTGTGGATCAACCTGAATACCTTCTTTAGACACTACGTGTCCAAGAAAAGAAACACTCTCTATCCAAAAATCACACTTTGAGAATTTAGCATAAAGCTGATGATCTCTCAGTGTCTGTAGTACAATCCTCAAGTGATATACATGCTCCTCCATACTCCTTGAATGAACCAGTATATCATCAGTGAAGACTACCACAAACTGATCCACATATGGTCTGAATACCCTGTTCATCAAGTCCATAAAAGCTGCCGGTGCATTAGTCAAACCAAAAGACATCACCAGAAACTTATAATGACCATATCGAGTGCAGAACGCTGTCTTAGGAACATCGGCTTCACTAATCCGTAACTGATGATAACCCGACCTCAAATCAACCTTAGAAAAGAACTGTGCACCCTGTAGCTGATCAAACAAATCATCTATCCTCGGGAGAGGATACTTGTTCTTCACTGTCACCTTATTCAGCTCTTTGTAGTCAATGCACAGTCTCAGGGTACCATCCTTCTTCTTCACAAACAGGACTGGTGCACCCCAAGAAGGAATACTAGGTCTAATGAAACCTTTATCCAATAACTCTTACAACTGCTCCTTCAACTCTTTCAACTCTGCAGGAGCCATACGATAGGGCGGCATAGATATAGGAGTAGTACCTGGTACCACATCTATACAGAACTCAATCTCTCTATGAGGTGGTAAACCTGGCAACTCCTCGGGAAAAATATCAGGAAACTCACAAGCAACAAGAACATCTGTGAGTGACAACTTCTCCACTGACGTATCCCTGACCAATGCCAAAAACCCCTGACAACCTTTCCTCAATAACTTCCTAGCCATAATAGCAGAAATAAGATTCTGAGGTGCTGAACTCCTATCACCCACAAACTTAAACTCTTCTTCATCAGGAATTCTGAAAGTCACCTTTTTATTCCTGCAATCTACCACGGCGTAGTGCTGAGATAACCAATCCATTCCCAAAATAACATCAAACTCCATCACATCCAACAAAATCAAATCAGTAGGTAATTCTCTATCTCCCACGAGAACTGGATAACCAGAAAGAACAATATCGGTGTCCAAGGAATCGCTCAGAGGAGTGGCAACAAACAAAGGAAAAGCCATCCTCGAAGCTTGCCAACAAGATTTAGAAGCAAAAACATGAGAAACAAACGAATGCGTGGCACCCGGATCAAACAAAACCCATGCATCCAGGTAATAAACAGAAACAATACCTGCCACGACTACATTAGATGCCTGAGCATCCTGCTGAGTGAGATGGAAAACTCTGGCCTGACCTCGACCTCCCTGCTGATTGGTAGAAGCCTGGCCAACACCTCTGGCACCTCCTCTAATACCTCTACCACGACTCTGCTGTGGAATAAACTGAGTGGAACTCTGATGCTGGGCTGGTGGTAACTGAAATGGCACAGGTGCAGCACTAGCAATCGACTGCTGTGGGAATCGTGGAATCTGCTGCTGCTGATACCCGGAATAAGGACACGATCTGGCAAAATGTCATGTCTGCCCGCATCTGAAGCATGTCAGTGGTGTCAGATAACACGGTCCCTGATGGACTTTATCGCAAGTCTGACAAATGCTGGCCGCTGATCTAGAACTACGACCACTGCTGCTGCTCAAAGCACCTGACCCAAATCTGAATGATCTACGTTGACCTCCACGGCCATATCTACTGCTCCGATGCACTCACTGCTGCTGTCTCTGACTCTGCTGAGTCGGACCTCGCTGCTGACTACTCGATCCAACATGAAAACTCGAATACGGAGTAGCCTGCAATCCACTCGACTGAACTCCTAGCTGGTAGTAATCAGGCATCGCTCCTTGCCTAACTAGCCTCAGCTCAATCTCCTTAGCCAACTCAATCACAGACTCCAGAGTAAGGACTGTTGTAGGCATACCAGCAAAAGCAGAACCCAAACCGGTGACATAGGTAATGACTGCAAAATACTGATCCCGCATCAGATCCTCTGCATATCTACCCAGATGAAGAAACTCTCGAGTGTACTCCTCTACAGATCGATCTCCATGAGAAATACTGGTCAAACGAAGATGATAGCTCAAACGAAGAGGCTCTGGACAGAATCTCCTCATAAATCGGTCTCAGAACTGAGCCCAGGTCATCGTCATCATACAAGGCTGGATCATCTGAATAAACCAATCTAAGGCTGGTCTCTCAATAGACAACTCGACGATCATGATCCTCTGGTACTCGGTATGAGCAGTCCGAGTCCGAGTCTCAATCGCGTACAGAAAATCTAACGGATCGGAAGTACCGTCAGACGCAATCCTGCCAACTCGGGCATAGAACAAAGCTGCCTCAGGGTCAGACATACCCTGCTGATAGGTAGGCTGAACAACTGGAGGAACAGGAACATCAAATTCAGGCTCAACTGGCTCCTCGTCCTATAACTCTCTCTACCTACGATGACCTGCTGCTCCTCGAGGTCTACCTCTGCCACGACCTCTATGTCTAACTGGCTGCTCAGGAGGTAAAACCTCATCCTGAAAAGATTCATCATCCTCGGCCTCAACGACCGATGGAGCGACACGCGCTCGCCTCCTCATTCTGAAAAGACAAACAGAAAGATTCAGACAATATAGACAACAGAGGAATAACGCAGAAAACTAAGCAAGGAATACTTATCAAGACGTACTCGAACCTCATTCACTGCAATAGTTCAACAGAAAACACAACTCTGAAAACTAGGGCCACAACTCACATAACTAAGCCCTGAAACAGAACTCCGCTCTGATACCAACTTTGTCACGACCCAAAACAGGGGCCATGACCGGTGCTAGGGAACGAGAATTCTTTCGAATCCGGAACCCGTAGCAAGCCTAAAATAAAATAAAACATACAATAATAATAATAACAATATTAAATTACAGCGAAAATAAAAATCATAAGTATCATAATATTATTTTCACCAACTGGATTTAAGTCAAATCTCATCTCATATATATAAATCTTTTAATACAAATCCAGTTTCAAATATAATACAATATCTCATATAAATAAAATACATAAAATCCCATAAATTAATTTACAACTACTGCAGTGTCTAGATTATAAAAATAAGACTCAAGTAAGCAGTTTACACAAGGAAGCCGGGGCGAAAGAAATCCGGCGTATCGGCCTGCTACTGAGGTCTGAAGATGTTGACTCTCCTGAAAATGGTCAACAAAGGGGAGTCAGACCTCACTGAGTGAATTACTATAATATATATATACATACACACTAAATGACAATGCATACAGTCAACAGTATATATTTAATATGTATATATACAGGCAAATACACACAGATGAAATAAAATCATTTTATATATATTTTCTTAAAAATCATCTTTTATGAAGGATAAAATAGAACCCTATGATATCGAAATCTCAATCAGTGTTAGACAACACTCTAGCCACACAGGCTCACTTAATCCAAATATATCCACTTAATCCATTTAGACAGTAGACTGGCCCCGAGACACTAAGTCAACCGAGCTCCAGCAGTCTGACTGCCAGTATGATTGGCCCCGAGACACTTGGTCAACCGAGCTCCAGCAATCACACCCAAACCATATCTCACACATCAAATAATCATAACCAATCAATATCCATAAATAGGTTAGTAATATAGCCTAAATACTATAGGCGTACCGGTACGTACTCGGTCCTAGTGCTGCCCACTAGGTAGCACGTTCTATCGATATCCTTCATTAATAAATATAAAACATTCATTCACAAAAATAAATGATGCATGAAGTTCAATAAAATATCAACATAAACCATATATATACTAGAAATATACCAAAAGTAAACTAAGTATATTTTGAGTATATATACGTCAAATAAATCCAATCATATTATAAATTAAGCTAGAAATATATTTAAAAACATTTTAAATATAATTTATTAACAAAACATGCATATAATCTAATATATACCAAAAATAAACCAAAAATATACTTAAATACAAATCACATTATCTATGCATTTTAATCAAAATAAAACATATATTTTTAAATCATGCATCCTAAAGCATATATATATAGTATAGTAACTCACAAATTAGTGCACTCCACGAGATGGATCCGACGGGCCTGGTCCACTAGCCCTCGGTCTCGATGCAACTAAACAAACAATAACGATAAAAATCAGAATAACCCTAACAGAAATCCTAGAATTCGATCTAGAATATTAAACACAGAAACAGAATTAGGGTTCGACTGGACATCACATTTTATGAGAATTCTACCAAAAATTCGGCAGAACCTCCCCTGTAAAATGGACATCTCTCTACTCAAAAGAGTAGAGCCGACCCTGCAAGGAAATACACTTCAAAGAACTACACAGAGCACAATCAAAATCCTACGGTCGGACTCCAAACTACAGTCCACCGACCGGGGTCCACAAACACAGAATAATTATGAAAATACCAAAAATACCCTTATATCGCAGAAATTCATTTTATAAATAGAAATTACATAATTAACCTTAAAACACGGTAAAAACTGATAAAAACTCATTTTATTAGAAAAACCGTATATTATATATATAATTGAAAATAATTCACAAAAAATAGTTTTAATTAGTTAAAAATACCAAATACTTTGTAGAAATCATTTTTATACCTTAAATAATTATTAAAACCAATTAAATCACATTTTTAACCAATTTTGTGTAAAAATACCAAAATGCCCTTATATGTATAAATATACTAAAATTACTTCAAAAATTCACCAAAAATTATACAATTATCCAAAATTAATTTTATTAATATATTTATCAATAATATCAATAATTAAAATCAATTACCCAATTAAATTCAATTAAAAATATAATTAACCCTAATTTTCCAAAATTACATAAACTTAAATAATTCAAAATAAATACTTAGAAATTCATAAAAATTCCAAATAAATTCCTATAATTCATTTCAACACCTATAATTACCATAAAACAAAATTTCATAATTTAAATAATTAATTTCCGAAAATTAGAAAATAATATTAAAATATTCAAAAATACCCAAAAATCCAAACAATCTCCAAAAATTCCAAAAAAATTCATACATGTAGATTAAGCTACTAGGATCAACATTTGTGAAGGGAGTTTTCATGAATCAATCAATTTGAAGCTCAAAAAATCAAAAACCCTAATATGGCCGAATTGGAAAAATTCAAAACTAAGCAAATCTAGACCATTTAAGCTCAAACCAAAGCTAGAATCATACTCACCGATGCTCAAGGAGAAGAAAGAGACCTGCGGTGTCAAAAATGGTGGTCGAAATCGTCATCGACGGCGAGGAGAAGAATTTCGGCCAAAAGAAGAAAAATAGCTCGCCGGCGTCGGGGAAAGAGGCTGCTGGCGGCGGGGGACGGCTGGGAACGACGATGACAAGCCGGGAGGCACACCGACTGTAGGGGAACGGCGTGATAGACGGTGGTTGGTGGTGAGGGAGTGGTCGGGCGCGGGGAAGGAGAAGAAGAAGAAGAAGAAGCAGAAGAAGAAGAAGAAAAAGAAAAGAAAAGAAAAGAAAAAGAAAAAAGAAAAAGAAAAAAAAAGAAAAATAATAAAAAAAATAATTTTTATAAAATATTTGAAAAAATTACATCCACACACTTAATATTTAATATTTTAAAATTTAATATTAATTAAAAATAATTAAATAACAATAAAACAATTAATTAATTAATAAAATATTATGGTAAAATACTAAACCCTAATTAAATAAATATTTACACGCATACACGGTGTTTAGTAATTTAAAAATACGTATGAGTTCATGCAAGTCCGAAAATATATTTAAAATAATTAATAATAAATTATTTACGTGAAAATTTTCTTGAAGATGCAAGTCCCGGAAAAATTTTACGTAAAGCACTGTAAATAAGACACAGTAATTAAAATAGATTTTAAATACATACCAACTCATAAAAATATCATATAATATACATATGGAAAGTATTAACACTGCATATCCCGGTACAGTGTAAAAATATTTAAAAACACGGGATATTACAGTCTTCCCCCCTTACAAGAATTCGTCCCCGAATTCCAAAAAGAAAGATTACAGGATCAGGAAGGAAAGAGATACGGGTAAGAAGCTCGCATCTCAGCTTCGGTCTCCCACGTATGCTCCTCAACTTTGTCGCTACGCCACAGAACCTTGACCATCAGAATCTGCTTCGATCGCAACTGTCGAACTTGATAATCAACGATCGCCACAGGTTCTTCCATAAACGTCAAATCTTCACTCACTTCTACACTGTCGGGCTGCAACACGTGTGAAGGGTCTGAGATATACTTCCTCAACATCGAGATATGAAATACTGGATACACTTGTGACATACTCGGAGGAAAATCCAACCGATATGCAACAGTGTTGACTCTCCTGAAAAATTATCAACGGAGAGGAGTCAGACCTCATTGAGTGAATTACTATAATATACATACATACACACTAAATGACAATGCATACATTCAACAGTATATATATCTAGTATATATACAGGCAAATACACACAGATGCAATAAAATCATTTTATATATTTGTATTGAAAATCACAGTTTATGAAGGATCAAATAGAACCCTATAATATCGCAACCTCAAAAACAGTGTTAGACAACACTCTAGCCATACAGGCTCACTTATTCCAAATATGTCCACTTAATCCATTTAGACAGTAGACTGGCCCCGAGACACTAAGTCAACCGAGCTCCAGCAGTTTGACTGCCAGTGTGATTGGCCCCGAGACACTTGGTCAACCGAGCTCCAGCAATCACACCCAAATCACATCTCACACATCAGATAATCATAACCAATCAATATCCACAAATAGGTTAGTAGTATAGCCTAAATACTATAGGCGTACCGGTACGTACTCGGTCCTAGTGTTGCCCACTTGGTAGCACGTTCTATTGATATCCTTCATCATTAATAATATAAAACCTTCATTCACAAAAAATAAATGATGCATGAAGTTCAATAAAATATCAACATAAACCATATATATACTAGAAATATACCAAAAGTAAACCAGGTATATTTCGAGTATATATACGTCAAATAAATCCAGTCAAATTACAAATTAAACTAGAAATATATTAAAAAATATTTTTAAATATAATTTATTAACAGAACATGTATACAATTTATTATATACCAAAAATATACTTAAATACAAATCACATTATTTATGCATATTTAATCAAAATAAAACATATATTTCTAAATCATGCATCCTAAAGCATATATATATAGTATAGTAACTCACCCTAGTGCGCTCCACGAGACGGGTTCGACGGGCCTGGTCCACTAGGCCTCGGTCTCGACGCAATAAATAAATAATAACGATAAAAATCAGCATAACCCTAACAGAAATCCTAGAATTCGATCTAGAATATTAAACATCGAAACGATATCAGGGTTCGACCGGATATCACGTTTTACGAGAATTCTACCAAAAATTCGACAGAACCTCCCCTGTAAAACCGACATCTCTCTACTCAAAAGAGTAGAGCCGACCCTGCAAAGAAACATACTTCGAAAAACTACACAGAGAACAATCAAAATCCCACGGTCGGACTCCAAACTACAGTCCACCGACCGGGGTCCACAAACACAAAATAATTATGAAAATACCAAAAATATCCTTATAACATAGAAATTCATTTTATAAGTAGAAATTACATAATTAACCTTTAAACACAGTAAAAACCAATAAAAACTCATTTTATTAGTAAAACCGTATATTATATATATAATTGAAAACAATTCACGAAAAATAGTTTTAATTAGTTAAAAATACTAAATAATTTATAGAAATCATTTTTATACCTTAAATAACTATTAAAACCAATAAAATTACATTTTTAGCCAATTTAGGATAAAATTACCAAAATGCCCTTATATATATAAATATACTAAAATTACTTCAAAAATTCACCAAAAATTATACAATTGTCCAAAATTAATTTTCTCAACATATTTATCAATAATATTAATAATTAAAATAAATTAACCAATTAATTTTAATTAAAAACATAATTAACCTAATTTTTCCAAAATTACATAAACTCAAATAATTCAAAATAAATACTTAGAAATTCATAAAAATTCCAAATAAATTCCTATAATACATTTAAACACCTAATTTAACCATAAAACCCAATTTCATAATTTAAATAATTAATTTCCGAAAATTAGAAAATAATATTAAAATATTCAAAAATACCCAAAAATCCAAAAAATCTCCAAAAATTCCAAAAAAATTCGTACATGTAGATTAAGCTACTAAGATCAACATTTGTGAAAGGAGTTTCCATGAATCAATCAATTCAAAGCTCAAAAAAATCAAAAACCCTAATATGGCCGAATTGGAAAATTCAAAACCTAAGCAAATCTAGACCATTTTAGCTCAAACCAAAGCTAGAATCACACTCACCGGAGCTCAAGGAGAAGAAAGAGACTGGCGGTGTCAAAAACGGTGGCCGGAATCATCGTCGACGGTGAGGAGAAGGATTTCGATCAAAATGGGAAAAGGGGCTGCCGGCGCCGGGGAAGAAGGCTGCTGGCGGCGGGGGACGGCTGGGAATGGCGGTGGCAAGCCGGGAGGCACACCGACGGTAAGGGGATGGGATGGCAGACGGTGGTTGGTGATGAGGGGGTGGTCGGGCTCGGGAAGGAAAGGAAGAAGAAGAAGAAAAAGAAAAAGAAAAAGAAAGAAAAGAAAAAGAAAAGAAAAAGAAAAAAAGAAAAATAATAAAAAAATAATTTTAAATAAAATATTTAAAAAAAATCACACCCACACATCTAATTTAATATTTTAATAATTTAATAATAAATTAAATAATTAAATAATAATAAATTAATAAACAAATAATAAAATATTAGGGTAATATTAATTAAACCCTAATTAAATAAATATTTACACACATAGGCTTTATTTAGTATTTTAAAAATACGTATGAGTTCATGCAAGTCCGAAAATATATTTAAAATAATTAATAATAAATTATTTACGTGAAAATTTCCCCGAAAATGCAAGTCCCGGGAAAATTTTACGTAAAGCACTATAAATAAGACACAATAATTAAAATAGGTTTTAAATACATATCAACTCATGAAAATATCGTAATATATACAAAAATTATTAACACTGCATATCCCGGTACAGTGTAAAAATATTTTAAAAACACGGGATATTACAATAAAATTATCCAAAATTAATTTTCTTAACATATTTATCAATAATATCAATAATTAAACTCAATTACCCAATTAAATTCAATTAAAAATATAATTAACCCTAATTTCCCAAAATTACATAAACTTAAATAATTCAAAATAAATACTTAGAAATTCATAAAAATTCCAAATAAATTCCTATAATTCATTTCAACACCTATAATTACCATAAAACAAAATTTCATAATTTAAATAATTAATTTCCGAAAATTAGAAAATAATATTAAAATATTCAAAAATACCCAAAAATCCAAAAAATCTCCAAAAATTCCAAAAAAATTCATACATGTAGATTAAGATACTAGGATCAACATTTGTGAAGGGATTTTTCATGAATCAATAAATTCGAAGCTCAAAAAATCAAAAACCCTAATATGGCCGAATTGGGGAAAATTCAAAACTAAGTAAATCTAGACCATTTAAGCTCAAACCAAAGCTAGAATCACACTCACCGGTGCTCAAGGAGAAGAAAGAGATCGACGGTGTCAAAAATTGTGGCTGAAATCGTCATCGACAGCGAGGAGAAGAATTTCGGCCAAAAGAAGAAAAATAGCTCGCCGGCGTTGGGGAAAGAGGCTGCTGGCGGCGGGGGACGGCTGGGAACAACGGTGGCAAGCCGGGAGGCACACCGATGGTAGGGGAACGATGTGACAAACGATGGTTGGTGGTGAGGGAGTGGTCGGGTGCGGGGAAGGAGAAGAAGAAGAAGAAGAAGAAGAAAAAGAAAAGAAAAGAAAAAGAAAAGAAAAACAAAAACAAAAAAAATAAAAATAAAAAAAAATAATTTTAATAAAATATTTAAAAAAATTACATCCACACACTTAATATTTAATATTTTAAAATTTAATATTAATTAAAAATAATTAAATAACAATAAAATAATTAATTAATTAATAAATTATTAGGGTAAAATACTAAACCCTAATTAAATAAATATTTACACGCATACACGGTGTTTAGTAATTTAAAAATACGTATGAGTTCATGCAAGTCCGAAAATATATTTAAAATAATTAATAATAAATTATTTACGTGAAAATTTCCCCGAAAATGCAAATCCCGGGAAAATTTTACGTAAAGCACTGTAAATAAGACACAGTAATTAAAATAGGTTTTAAATACATACCAACTCGTAAAAATATCATATAATATACATATAGAAATTATTAACACTGCATATCCCGGTACAATGTAAAAATATTTAAAAACACGGGATATTACAGGGTTTAGGTTGTGACATATATTTCAAGTTCCTTTTGAAAATTAATTAATAATGTATATGCCTACTTCATTTTAGAAACCTTTCAGTTTACGTTTAGTTTCTAAAATAATTGAATGACATCTATTTAAATAATGGGTGAAGTTTTGAGGTAAGTTAAACATTCTGTTTTGGAATTGAGAGAAAAAATTATATTTTTATTAGAAAGTTACAATCTTTTTATGTTTTTTAATAGAAAGATTGTTCCTTTTTGTAGAAGGGAAATTCATTACTTAAACACAAGAAATGTAAGGTGGGCTAATGTTTGGTCTCTCTTCACATTGAGTTGTTAGTTGTTTGATCAGATGAAAAATATTATGATTTAGTAATTGACAGCATATATCTTGTAGACATTGAATGAACTTATGCTAAAATGGGAAGAATAGCTCATAGTAGTAAGAGCAGATGGATGTAAATACTGTATAAAAATGACAGTAAACAACGTTTGTTAGCTATGATGAAAATAACCTTTTTATTATAGAAAAAGATAAAAAGTATTGTTTGATCATATATTTGGCCAAAGTGGGGAAAAATGGATTTGGTGACTAGTACACATATTTAAGTGGTCTTTATGGCCCAATAATGTTGTTTTAATTAAAATAAATGGCGCATCATTGGTTTCATTGATATATACATAAATGTTTATATATGAGTTATTAATTTTAATTTGATGTCATGCAGTTTACGTATTAGCTTTTATAGCTTGCTTGCTGATAACTTATTAAAAAGAGTCCTAGAGGGGGGGTGAATAGGACTATGAAATAAAAATGAGAAATTAAAAGAATTCTTTGCAAGAATTAAATAGAAGTTGAGAAGGAAGAATGAAGAACACAAAGATTTAAGGAGTTCGGATTCAACAACAATCCTACGTCTCCACCTAACTTATCCCCAAGTTAGGATTTTCAATCACCCACAATCTTATTCACAGGATTAAGATTATACAAGATTTTTATGGCTCACTCTTACAACCTCACAACATGAGTTTTCAAGGCTCACTCAAAAACCAAAACCCAAGTGTTTCAATGGACAACACTTAAACCAATTCCTTTAGAAATAAATCTCACTTCCCTTCTAATCTAACCCAAGATTTAAGATGAAGAGAAATTCTATTTCTAACACACACCCAACTCTCACAAGAGTTATACAAACAAAGAATTATTTAAGAGAATTTGAGAGCTCAATGAAAGCTTAAGAGATAATAAAATGATAAAACAAGTTGCTTTACTTCCATTCAGCTCTAGAGGTATTTATACTAAAAAATATAGCTGTTGGAGGTGCAAATGATGTGTCCAACGTGTATATTTTGAATTATTGAGACTGATGCTATTAGACAGCTATTCATGGATTGAAACCGTAATTGGCTCCTCAGAAAGTTTGAATTTGCCCATACTTTCTTCATAAAATCTGTAGATATTTGAATTATCTTTCCATATCAATTTGAATCACCTAAATTGGACTTCTGTAGCTTAAGATATGTCCAAAATACTAAGGATTGTGCAATCTGTAATGCAGACTACGGTCAGACAGCTATACCCAAATTGAAGCCGTGATTTGATTCTGAAGAAATTTGAATTTGCTCATACTTTCTTCATGAAAGCTGTAGATATTTGAATTAGATTTCCATTAAATTTTTAATCACCTAAATTTGACTTCTGTAGCTCGGGATATGTCCAAATTACTGAGGATTGTGCAATCTGAAATGCAGAATACTGTCAGACAGCTATATACAAGTTGAAGCCGTGATCTGCGCCTGAATAGATTCGAATTTGCATATATTTTCTTCATGAAAGTTGTAGATATTTGACTTATATTTTCATACTATTTTGAATCACCTCAATTGGACTTCTGTAACTCAAGATATGTCCAAAATACTAAGAGATGTGCAGTCTGAGATGGTAGACGTACACGTGAATTTCAACTCAAAATTTGCATAACCAAATGAACTTGGATTTTCTCAAAAAAGCCCAATTCAGAAAGCTTAAGATGTCTGCTTCAAATGTTAAGAAGCCCATTTTCTCATTTAAGAGCTCTAAATATGTCAAAAGCCTTCTTCAATCTCAGAGGTTCAATCAGCCCGAAAAGTCATTATACATCCAAAAGTGTATATGCTTGGTATATGTTTGGTATATAATTCCCTACACACTTAATTGAAATTATTAGTATAAAAATTGTTTGTCAAAGTCCAAAATTAGGAGTTTGATCATGCAAATGGTCAACAATCTCCCCCTTTTTGGCTTTGACAACCAATTTGAAAAGATGATAAATAATATGTGTGTGTGTGTAAAAAATAAATAACATATATAAGCATATTAAATAAAAATAGCTCCCCCTTACAAATTAAACAGATGCAAAATAAGAAATAATTTTGCTCCTCCTTAACATGTGCATAAATTCAATATTTATCATGTATTAGAGCATATAAATAAATGATTTATCATAGCATGTATAAGGGTTTAACAAATATATTCCTTAATCAAAAATATATTTCTCTATTTCTCCTCCTTTTTGGACATGATAAAAAATATAAATAAATTTCATCATCCTTCTTGTCAAAAATAAAGATAACAAGTTATTAAACAACATGAAGGAAATAATTTCAAACATGTAATGCATCACAAAATAACATGTATGCTATATCAAAACATCACATGATCATATAGAGTTTAGCTATTCAATCATACATAATCATGTGGTACTTAGCATATCTTAAACACAATTATCTATCCCCTAAGCACATAGCTTCTTTAGCTTCTTCTTCCCCTTTGTCAAAGACAAAAAGAAAAGAGAGAGATATAAGGGGAAATAAACCTAAGGGAGCCAAAAATACTAAAGAGAATAAAAGATTAAGAACCAAAACAATGCAAGCAAAAATATTCAAAATCTTTATGAAATTCATGTCATTTTAAAAGATAAAAGCCATTTAAAAAAAAATGCATACATGAATGTTGCATGAATAAGCTCAATTAATAGTCATGCAAAAAAAAAAAAAAAAAATTCATGTAATATAAAAACAAAGTAAGCAAAACAAGGCTATTTATCATAAGGACAAAACTAGCCATACTTACATTGGTATTATGCATGAGAAAAAGAATTATGTGACATAAATTCAAATAATTTTCTCCCCCTATTTTAATGGATTTAAAAAATATTGATATTAAGGACACACTATCACATAGTTATGTCACTTACATAAACACATCTTTGAAAAAAAAATTTCCCTTAAAAGAAATTAACTAGGTACGCATGCAAACTCAATTATTTTTCCTCCTTTATCAAAATGCAAAGATAGACCAAATCTTAAAAATATCCATGCATTATCAAAGATAAAAATAATTTCTAAGAAAACACAAAAATTAAACAAACTCAAAATTTTTTTTTTTTTTTATCCTGATACCAATTGAAAACTTTTATAGGTCATACCCAACTTATATTACCTTTCGTCAAAATGCAAATAAAATTGCATTAAAAAAATACAATGATATTAAAATACCAATTGTAATCAAGATATAAAACTAACAGCTCATGTTTTATATCCAAAAAATATTCAAAAAAAAATAAACCGAACATAAACTAACGAAAAATAGTTATAAAACACATTTAACAGCTTAAAACTTAGATACAGAAAGTATACCAAAAATAAACCTAGCATAAAAATAAAAAAAAAATTGTTGAGGAGGAGGAATATTTATGCTATTTAAAATAATTAATTAATTGAATTTAGCTCAATAATTAATTATTAATTTGCAAAATAGGAGGGATTTTTTTTTTTTTTTAAAATGAATGAATCCACACAAATCCAATTAAAATTAATACAAAGATCATGCAAATGGGAAATACAATATATCATGTATATGAACTAAATTTGCTAAAGCAAATACCTTTAAAACAAAATATATACATGACGCTGAAAATAATATATATATTTTTTTAAATAAAATCACATAAGAATCCAAACATCAATTCATCAATTTAACAAGTGATCAAAACAAGCTTGAGCCATCAATCATACCAAGTTCATGCTTAATAAAATTCAATCTTTCCTCACAAAGAGGTTTGGTAAAGATGTCTGCTAATTGATGATTAGTATCAACAAAATCAAGAAAAATATCACCATTTTGCACATGATCACGTAAGAAATGATGTCTAATGTCAATATGCTTAGTTCTAGAATGTTGAATGGGATTTTTACTAAGGTTTATAGCACTTGTATTGTCACATTTAATTGGAATGTGGTTAATATCAATGCCATAGTCCAGAAGTTGTTGTTTTTGCCATAGAACTTGGGTGCAACAACAACTAGCCGCCACATATTCCGCTTCAGCGGTGGACAAGGCAACTGAAACTTGTTTCTTACTAAACCAAGAAACTAAGCAATTTCCTAAAATTTGACAAGTTCCAGAAGTGCTTTTTCTATCTAGTAAGCTACCAGCAAAATCAGCATCAGAATAACTAATCAAGTCAAAGGAAGAACTCTTAGGGTACCAAAGTCCTAAATGCATTGTACCACAAAGATATTTGAAAATTCTTTTAATAGCATTCAAATGAGACTCTCTAGGACTTGATTGAAATCTAGCACACAAGCAAGTAGCAAACATAATATCAGGTCTACTAGCAGTTAAATAAAGAAGGGATCCAATCATACCTCTAAATCGCTTTTCATCAACCAGTTTACCATTCTCATCCTTATTTAGTTTGGTTGTTGTGCTCATTGGAGTTTTGCTTGATTTAGCTCCATCCATTCCAAACTTCTTGAGAATGTCCCTTGTATATTTGGTTTGATTAATGAAAATCCCATCTTCACATTGCTTGATTTGAAGTCCAAGAAAGAACTTGAGTTCTCCCATCATACTCATCTCAAATTCTCCTTGCATTAGCTTAGAAAATTCCTCACACAAGCAATGGTCAGTAGCACCGAAAATAATATCATCAACATAAATTTGAACAATTAATAAATCATGCTTGGATTTCTTTATAAAAAGAGTTGTGTCAACTTTTCCTTTAGAGAAACCTTTCTCTAGTAAAAAGTTACTCAATCTTTCATACCAAGCTCTTGGAGCTTGTTTCAATCCATACAATGCTTTTGATAATTTAAAAACATGATTTGGAGAGTTACAATTTTCAAAACCCGGAGGTTGTTCAACATATACCTCCTCTTCAATAAAACCATTTAAAAATGCACTTTTAACATCCATTTGATAAAGTTTAAAATTCATGTATGATGCAAATGCAAGTAGCATCCTAATAGCTTCTAACCTTGCAACGGGGGCAAAGGTTTCATCATAATCAATGCCTTCCTCTTGATTATAACCTTTAGCTACTAGTCTAGCTTTGTTTCTAGTTATGACACCTTGTTCATTCATCTTATTTCTAAACACCCATTTGGTGCCTATAATAGGATGATGTTTAGGTCTAGGAACCAAGGTCCAAACCTTGTTTCTCTCAAATTGATTTAACTCTTCTTGCATAGCAAGGACCCAAAATTCATCACACAAAGCATCATCAATATTTTTGGGTTCAATTTGTGAAATGAAGGCTAAATTAACAGTAGATTTTAATTGAGATCTAGTAGTTACCCCTTTTGTAGTGTCACCTATAATGAGGTCTTGAGGGTGAGCTTTCTTGAATTGCCAATCCTTGGGAAGTTCATCCTTCAATGTAGGTTGAGATGTCTCCTCATTTTCCTTCTTGCTTGGCTCTTTAAGTTCCAAAGGCTTACTAGCATTTTCTTCTTGTGTTTCCATAATCTCATTATCACCTACAAGATCATCAACACTACAAACATCCTTTCTAGGATCAAGTGAGTTTGATTCATCAAATACCACATGCATTGACTCTTCAACTACTAGAGTTCTCTTATTAAAGACCCTATATGCCTTGCTAAAGATGGAATAGCCTAGGAAAATTCCTTCATCGGCTTTGGAATCAAATTTTCCAAAATTATCCTTGGTGTTCAATATAAAGCACTTGCATCCAAATACTCTTAGATATGAGATTTTGGGTTTTCTATTGTTCCATAGCTCATAAGACATTTTATTTAAAATTGGTCTTTTGAAAACTCGGTTTGAAATATAACAAGATGTGTTAACAGCTTCCGCCCAAAAGTATAAAGGCAAATTATACTCATGAAGCATTGTTCTAGCCATTTCCATAAGAGTTCTATTTTTCCTTTCAACTACCCCATTTTGTTGAGGGGTTCTAGGAGATGAAAATGTATGAGAAATACCGTTTTCATTATAATAGTTTTTAAAAAATTCATTTTCAAATTCGGTTCCATGATCACTTCTAATGGATGAAATAAAAAATCCTTTTTCTTTTTGAACTCTTTTTGAAAAATTTTCAAAAGCTTTAAATGCATCATTCTTATGAGCAAGAAAACATACCCAAGTGTATCTAGAGTAGTCATCAACCAATACATAAGCATAGTGCATTCCACCAAGACTAGCAACTCTAGTTGGTCCAAATAAATCCATATGTATAAGTTCAAGTGGCCTAGAGGTGGACACTACATTTTTTAGCTTAAATGAGGACTTGGATTGTTTTCCCTTTTGACAAGCATCATAAGGTTTATCTTTAGTGAATTCAAGCTTAGGTAAACCAAGTACAAGTTCATGTTTGCAAAGATCATTTAAAAGCTCAAAATTTGCATGTCCTAATCTTCTATGCCATGTCCATGTGTCATGGGTGATAGACACTAAGCATTTTATGTCTTTGTTATCAATTTTATTCAAATCAATGACATAAATATTGTCTACTCTTTCACCATTAAAAATAATTTTATTTTCATCAAGACTACTAACAAAGCAATTTTTTGGATAAAAAGTTACTTTATTTCCCATGTCACATAATTGACTTATACTAAGCAGATTATGTTTAAGACCATCAACAAATAACACATGATGTATAGATAAGGATTGAGGATTACCTATTTCTCCAACGCCAATAATTTTTCCTTTTGCATTATCTCCAAAAGTAACATGTCCTCCATCCTTAGCATCAAGTTTGTTGAATTGCTCTTTGTCTCCTGTCATGTGCCTTGAACATCCACTATCTAGATACCACTTGCTTTTTGTTCTTGTGGATTTCAAGTACATCTACACGATACAATTTAAGTGTTCTTTTGGACCCAAACCTTTTTTGGTCTAGGTTGGTTAGTTTTAAGATAATCCGTAGGAAGTAAATTCATATGCAGTTTTCTATAAAAACACACATTATTGGTATGTCCTTTAATCATGCAATATGAACATACAATATTTTTAAATTTATTTCTCCTAGAATGAAATGCTTTCCTAGTGTGTGTAGCATGCCTTTGGTGTTGTGTGTATCTTTTGTTATTATTTTGTGACATTAAGTGAGACATACATTGGCAATGGTGATGAGCATTTTGATAAGTTTGTGCAATATGTTTATGTGCATTGTATTGTGCAACATGCCTATTATAATTATGTCTAGTGTACATATAAGCATGCTTAGGTTGAGATGCTCTAGTTTGAGACTTACCTCTTTGTGTTAATGAAGGGTTAATCTTATGAGATTTTTCCTTGCTATTTAACACATGAGATTTTTTAGCTTGAATCTCATTTGAGGTTGAAGGAGTAGAATCATGTGAAGCTTTAACAAAAGTAATATGTGATGAGGATGATGAAGACATTCCATTTTTATATCCAATTCCATGGGTATCTCCATGAAATTTTTGAGAGTCAAGAAGACTATCTAAAGTTTCTTTTCCTTTCTTAAATTTAGCAATGGACTTTTTTAATTCTAAGACTTCCTCAGAAAGCTTATAATTTTCATCTTTTGCTTTCTTAAGTTGGTCTTCCAAAGAATTACAAGATTTAGCATCACTTACAAGTTTTTCATTTGATGCAACAAGTTTAGCAAAATCAATTTTCAAACATTCAAAATCCTTATTTAAGCTAGCTAACTCATGTTTATATTTTTTCTTCCTAGATAACAAACTTTTGCATTTAGCAAGCAATTTGCTCACAATAGAGTTCTCATCATCATTATCATCATCATCATCACAATATTCATCACAATCATCAAAAGAGGAGTAAGAAGTGGATGGTACCTCATTTTCGTTTTCAATGGCCATGAAGCAAAGATTGGCAACTTCTTGTTGTTCCTCTTCCTCTTCAGATTCGGAGGAATCATCCCAAGTAGCTTTGAATGCCTTCTTCTTATCTTTTGGTCCCTTGCTCTTGAATTTGAGTTTGGGACATTCATTTCTAATGTGTCCCGATTTCTTGCATTCATAGCAAGTAACCTCTTTTATTTTCTTCCTCCCATCTCCTTCGAACTTCTTGTTGAAGTCCCTTGTTCTTGAGAAATTTTTCTTTCTTAAGAACTTCTTGAAGTTCCTAGTGAGCATGGCAATGTCACCATCTTCATCACTAGAATCTTTAATGCTTTCCTCTTCACTATCTTCTTGAAGAGCTTTTAGAGCAATGCTCTTTTTCTTTTCTTCTTTCTCTTCTTGTTCTTCACCTCTTTGCTTGATGGTGAGCTCATGTGTCAAAAGCTTACCAATGAGCACATCAGTTGATAGAGTGGAGAGGTCTTGAGCTTCCTCAATTGAGGTAACACGAGATTCCCAATCCTTCTTAGGTAGGATTCTTAGAATCTTGTTGTTTACTTCTTCCTTGGAGAAATGTTTTCCAAGTTTCTTGAGGGTTGTGAGGAGAGCATTGAGACGGTTTGTCATCTCTGTGATTGATTCTTGAGGCTTCATTTTGAAGAGTTCATATTCATACATATGAAGTTGAACCTTCTTGCTTCTCACTTGAATGTTGCCTTCATAGTGATTCTCCAAGGTCTCCCATATTTCTTTAGCTGAAATGCAATGTTAAAGCTTGCCTCCTTCTTCTCTTGTCATGGAGGAGACTAGAGTAATCATAGCCTTTTTATTTTTGTGATTTTCTTCCTTTTGATCAACACTCCATTGGCTTCTTACAAGTGTAGTTACCACACCATCAATGATAGTTGTAGGTGGTTCCCAACCTCTTAGGACAATGTCCCAAAGTTTAATGGAATCACAATCAAGATATAATTCCATTTTGAATTTCCAATGTGGATAGTCACTACCATCAAAGAATGGTCTAAGAGAAGAGATGTTTTGTGATTCACTCCCCATGATCTTGTATTCTAGCAATAAAGTACCTAGAATTCAAGCTCTGATACCAAATAAAAAGAGTCCTAGAGGGGGGGTGAATAGGACTATGAAATAAAAATGAGAAATTAAAAGAATTCTTTGCAAGAATTAAATAGAAGTTGAGAAGGAAGAATGAAGAACACAAAGATTTAAGGAGTTCGGATTCAACAACAATCCTACGTCTCCACCTAACTTATCCCCAAGTTAGGATTTTCAATCACCCACAATCTTATTCACAGGATTAAGATTATACAAGATTTTTATGGCTCACTCTTACAACCTCACAACATGAGTTTTCAAGGCTCACTCAAAAACCAAAACCCAAGTGTTTCAATGGACAACACTTAAACCAATTCCTTTAGAAATAAATCTCACTTCCCTTCTAATCTAACCCAAGATTTAAGATGAAGAGAAATTCTATTTCTAACACACACCCAACTCTCACAAGAGTTATACAAACAAAGAATTATTTAAGAGAATTTGAGAGCTCAATGAAAGCTTAAGAGATAATAAAATGATAAAACAAGTTGCTTTACTTCCATTCAGCTCTAGAGGTATTTATACTAAAAAATATAGCTGTTGGAGGTGCAAATGATGTGTCCAACGTGTATATTTTGAATTATTGAGACTGATGCTATCAGACAGCTATTCATGGATTGAAACCATAATTGGCTCCTCAGGAAGTTTGAATTTGCCCATACTTTCTTCATAAAATCTGTAGATATTTGAATTATCTTTCCATATCAATTTGAATCACCTAAATTGGACTTCTGTAGCTTAAGATATGTCCAAAATACTAAGGGTTGTGCAATCTGTAATGCAGACTACGGTCAGACAGCTATACCCAAATTGAAGCCGTGATTTGATTCTGAAGAAATTTGAATTTGCTCATACTTTCTTCATGAAAGCTGTAGATATTTGAATTAGCTTTCCATTAAATTTTTAATCACCTAAATTTGACTTCTGTAGCTCGGGATATGTCCAAATTACTGAGGATTGTGCAATCTGAAATGCAGAATACTGTCAGACAGCTATATACAAGTTGAAGCCGTGATCTGCGCCTGAATAGATTCGAATTTGCATATATTTTCTTCATGAAAGTTATAGATATTTGACTTATATTTTGATACTATTTTGAATCACCTCAATTGGACTTCTGTAACTCAAGATATGTCCAAAATACTAAGAGATGTGCAGTCTGAGATGGTAGACGTACACGTGAATTTCAACTCAAAATTTGCATAACCAAATGAACTTGGATTTTCTCAAAAAAGCCCAATTCAGAAAGCTTAAGATGTCTGCTTCAAATGTTAAGAAGCCCATTTTCTCATTTAAGAGCTCTAAATATGTCAAAATCCTTCTTCAATCTCAGAGGTTCAATCAGCCCGAAAAGTCATTATACATCCAAAAGTGTATATGCTTGGTATATGTTTGGTATATAATTCCCTACACACTTAATTGAAATTATTAGTATAAAAATTGTTTGTCAAAGTCCAAAATTAGGAGTTTGATCATGCAAATGGTCAACACTTATTTTCAGAACTCTTGAGCTTAAGACCCTACAATCAATGAATAGAGGGCAACATGAGAGGTGGGGAGAGTCCCCACAAACACTCTGATGCCTAAGTTAGAGAAATTGAGAGAGAGTTTATAAAGAGAGCGAGAAAATAATTAGAATATCTAACAATGAGAGGTATGGGGTCTTATTTATAGTATGCTTAAACCTAAAAGGAGTAGGATTCCTTGTGGGATAGGAATTTTAATCCCAATAGGAGAGTATTCCCTCTTTACTTAGGAATCTTCTTCGGGGTAGAGTCCTTTCCATGAATGGATTTTGCTACCTTCCCTGTCCAAGTAACCCTGTTCAGGAAATAAAAACCCTTTAATTAAACAGAAATATATATAGGCAGTATCAAAAGTCCTCCCCATGGGTTTTTTGGATATTTATGTTCGATGTATCCGAGTAGAATAGAGCACTTATGCTTCCATAAAGGGAGAAAGTAGTTAGTCACTGCGTAGTGATATGAAAGGGTAAGCTGAGGTGGCCAACCTTAGACACAAGAAGAAAGTAAAGCTCGGTACTAAGTCTTGAAACCATCGTGTTACTGAGGTGTCATCTGGACCTTAGAGCACGCTAATATCTGAGGGTGCCATCTTCAATTGCTAGTACGCGTACGAGGCTTAGATGCTCGGTGCAAGGACGTGAGGCTTACATGCTCAGTACCTCAGTACTATAAAAGCGACCTGAGGGTGTCAGCTTCAGTCACTGGACTTGGATGCTCGAGGTTTAGATGCTCGTGCAAGGACGTGAGGCTTACATGCTTGGAACCTCAGTACTATAGAAGCGACCTGAGGGTGCCAGCTTCAGTCACTAGACTTAGATGCTCGAGGCTTAGATGCTTGGTGCAAGGACGTGAGGCTTACATGCTCGAAACCTCAGTACTATAGAAGCGAATTAAGGGTGCCAACTTCAGTCACTGGACTTAGATGCTCGGTGCAAGGACACGAGGCTTACATGCTTGGAACCTCAGTACTATAAAAGCGACCTGAGGATGCTAGCTTCAGTCATTGGACTTAATCTTTATGCATTAGAAGCACGACTTGAGTGCCATATAGTCAGAGTTTGCGAAAAGCATAGCTCAGATGCTAGTTCCAAGTATGTAGAAAGAAAGCTGGTAAAGATGCGTGCGGGCTAAAGCATGGCTATGTTGCTTCAATGCCTAGATATTTAAAATTTGAAATGCGTGAGCAATGGGTATTTTTGTGTGTTAGAAGTTGAGACATTTTTGCTGCCGTCATAATGACCACTCGATTAATGGGTTTTACATTTCCCAAACTGCCCTTAATGATGTAGGGAGAAGCGAAGTAATGATGAGGGCAATTAATGGTTTGTTTCCAGATCCTTCTATCACTCTATAAATATCCCTTTGCTTGTCAACTGATGCATTTTGCCCTTTTATTTCGCCATTGTCATATTTACGTTGCTATTGCTGCTATGTTTTATCTGCCGCGATCTTTGCATTTTATAACCAGGTGATCTTTATCCTTCTCCTTCATCCTCCTATTTTCTTTATCTTTTATGCATTTTGACTTTTCATAGAAAATATTATGGCAATGAGGGAACATGTTAGTTTTAACCTGTTTGCGTCTAAAATAAACGATGAACTGCTGGGGTGGGACCAGAGGCGGTTCTGTATTCTCGCTGATTATACCCTCAACGCAGTAGATAGGAAGTTTAGGGCTCATTCCCCCATGCTAGTACTTAGTAGATTAGTCATATATTTTAACCAACTAGAGGGGGGTTTAAAGTTTCTGTTCCCTTCGTTAAAAGATTCATGAATATGTATAACATAGCACCTGGTTAGCTCCACCCAAATAGCTACAGGATTCTGACTGGGTTCATCCAACTAATGCACGAAGAGGGTAAGGAACCCGATTTAGACGTTTTACAATATTTGTATAGTCTGACTAGGAAGAACGGAGAACTAATGTTCTCCTTATCAGTCGTTCCCAATCATACCCTATTTGTAAAGCTTCTAGACCTTCATAAGCAGTTGAGGCATAATTTTCTCATAATCGAGCACCCAATGGACTTCTGGATGTCCGACGAATGTGGTCTGATGAGTGCCACAAGGTGAAACGGCCTCCAAGACTGCCCAATTATGATACGGAGATGGTTTTACAGCTGTATCTCGACGGTCTAGCCGAAGCTCGATCGACTGAGGACATATCCAAGAGATACCTATGGAGAGTCTGTCCGAACCATGTTCGCTCTATTGGTACATTTGGGTTATTTAAAGGTATCATTCTGACTTGCTTTATCTTTTCGATTGTAGATGGTTGACTTTTTTGCTTTTGTAAATGGGATTTCCCTTATAGTTGACTAGCCAACCGCCCCAGAAGTAGTTCGGGCCTCTCCTTCTCTGAAACCTGAAGCCATGCAGCCCTTGAGCAGACAACCATCAATTCAAAAGAAAAAGTAGTAGGCGAATCATCCCATGATGGCAAGGGAGGTCAGCGAAAAAGACAATTAATCGATCAAGACTCTAATGCTAAAGAGCTCGATGAGGAGATATACATTCATTGCCCAAGGCTATATGGGTGTCTGGATATGAGGGGATGAATCCTGAATAAGATGAAGCCTCCAAGCGTCTCAAACAGCCAAGTTAGAGATCAGTATGCAGAATCGCTAAGGTTGCCAGCAGATATGTAGCGCTAAACTGAGGAAGGTCCAGAGGGGCTATTTGTTTCAATGATACATCATTCACTAGAAGTAAGTGAATGTTGTGTCTCTGTTACTTACATGTTTGTCTTGTACTTAACATGATTTTTCCTTTTTCACAGATGACCCAAGCCTTGCTACTGGCAAAGGACCAATACTTCTACTTAAAAAGCCAGTACAACCTGAAGGAGACAGAGGTCGAAATAATAGCTATTGACTTCGAAAAGAAGCTGGATAGCAAAAAGGCGATATTAGAGCTCTGCTAGACAAAATATGCAGAGGCAAAATTCAAGGTTGAGGCAAGCTAGAAGAAAATTGTTGATCTTGAGCATAATCAATGTCAATTGACCAGGAGGATTGAAGAGCAGGATTCACAGATTGCAAATATAGAGAAGAGGTTGTTTGAGGTCAAGAAGTCCCGAGAAATTGATAAAAGATCTTACCAGAATATGGTAGGGGGATTTCGTAAAGCCTACAGGTTTGAATGTAAGAGGGTCCTACTTTCTCAACATCCTGAGTTGGACTTGGCGGAGCTGGATCGAATAACGTTGGTAGACCTTGCGAAGATTGTTGCTGAGGAGGATGCTCATTAAAAGGTAGCTGCCTCATGTTTAAGGAATGCTTATGAATCTGCTGAAGGGTCTACGACGAAGCCTACTGAGGTTTCTAGTGTTGCTAATGCGATTTCCTTCCTCGCCTCTGAGCCCGATAACTCAGACATACAACTAATAGAATAGAAACCCTTCTTTTTTTTGTAATCAATCTTTTTGTAAAAGATTTATTGGTTTCAATGAAAAGAGATTTTATTGAATACCATTCCAAGTACAATCTAAGTTTTATTGATAGTATTTTCTGAGGCAATCTAAGTTCCAAAATTGTGGTAACTCTTTGTCGTCTCTATTTCTTAATTTGTATGCCCCTTTGGTTATGTGTTCTAAGATTTAATATGGGCCTTCCCAATTTGGACCTAGCTTGCCGATGCATAAGTTGCCTTTGCCAATATCTGCCCTTTTGAGTACCAAGTCACCTATTTTGAGCTGTCTTGGGTGACTACATCAGAGATAATATCGTGCCACCCTCTACCGATGTGCTTCAGTCATTGCTATTGTCTGCTCTTGTGTCATGACCCAAAACAGGGGCCATGACAGGCACTAGGGAACGGGAATTCTTTCGAATCCGGAACCCGTAGCAAGCCTTAAAATAAAATAAAACATGCAATAATAATAATAACATAATTAAAATAATCTGCAGTGGAAATAAATCATAAATAAAACAAAATAATAATATGCTAATGATATTAAATCGACCATCCTTATTTCATATATTAATAATCTTTTAATACAAATTCAGTTCAAATATTTAAAGTACATAACTCATACAAATATAATACAACATCCTTTTTCAATTTTACAACTACGGCAGTGTCTAGATTATAAAAATAAAATTCAGGTGAGCAGTTTACATAATAAAGCCGGGGCAAAAGAAATCCGACGTAAGGGTCTGTTACTGAGGTCTGAGGACGATGACTCTCCTGAAAAATAGTTAATGGAGGGGAGTCAGACCTCACTGAATGAATTGCTATAATATATATACATGCATACTAAATGACAATGCACACAGTCAAAAGTATATATAATACGTATGTATACAAGCAAATACACATAGATGCAATAAAATCATTTTATTTATTTTTATTGAAAATCACTGTTTATGAAGGATCAAATAGAATCTTAGAAAATCACAACCTCAAAACAGTGTTAGACAACACTCTAGCCATACAAGCTCACTTTTCCAAATATATTCACTTGTTCTATTTGGGCAGTAGACTGGCCCCGAGACACTAAGTCAACCGAGCTCCAGCAGTCTGACTGTCAATGTGATTGGCCCCGAGACACTTGGTCAATTGAGCTCCAGCAATCACACTCCCAAATCGTATCTCACACATCAATTAATCAAATCCAATCAATATCCACAAACAGGTTAGTGATATAGCCTAAATGCTATAAGCGTACCGGTACGTACTCGATCCTAGTGCTGCCCACTAGGTAGCACATTCTATTGACATCCTTCATTTTAAATATACATTCATAAAAATAAATTATGCATGTGATTGAATAAAATCTCAACATGAATCATATATATACTAAAAATATGCCAAAAGTAAACCATGTATATTTCGAGTATATATACTTCAAATAAATCCAATATAATTGCAAATAAACTATAAATATATTTAAAAACATTTAAATATAAATGTTTAATAAAGCATGCATATAATTTAAAATATATTAAAAATAAACCAAAAATAAACTTAAGTACTAATTAAATCATTTATGCATATTTAATCAAAATAAAACATATATTTCTAAAATCATGTACCCTAGAGCACATATATATAAAATAACAACTCACTATTTATTGCGCTCCTCGAGATGGGTCCGACGGGCCTGGTCCACTAGGCCTCGATCTCAGCACATCTAAACAAACAAATAATGATAGGAATCAGAATAATTCTAACAGAAGTTTTAAAGACTCGATCTAGAATACTAGACATAGAATCAGGATTAGAGTTCGACCGGGCATCATGTTTTACGAGAATTCTACCGAAAATCCTACAGAACCTCCCCTGTAAAACGAACATCTCTCTACTCAACGAGTAGAGCCGGTCTTGCAAAGAAATACACTTTGAAAATACACAGAATTCACAACCAAAACCCCTCGGTCGAACTCCAAACTACGTTTCACCGACCGAGGTTCACAATTCACAAAATATTACAGAAATATCGAAAATGCCCTTATATAATAAAAATACATTTTATTAGAAAAATCGTATGTTATATATAATTTGAAAATAATTTATGAAAAATAGTTTCAATTAGTTAAAAATACTAAATAACTTTTAGAAATAATTTTTATACCCTAAATAACTATTAAAACCAATTTAATTACATTTTTAGCCAATTTAGTGTAAAATTACCAAAATACCCCTATATATACAAATTTACTAAAATAAATCCAAAAATAATATAATTACTCAAAATTAATTTCCTCAACATATACTACAATAATATCAATAATTATACTCAATTAACCAATTTATTTCAATTAAACACATAATTAACCTTATTTTTTCAAAATTACATAAACTAAATAAATTCAAAATAAATACATAAAAATTCACAAAAATTACAAATAAATTTCTATAATTCATTTCAACACCTATAATCACCATAAAACATAATTTCATAATTTAATTAATTAATTTTTGAAAATTAGAAAATATTAATAAAATAATCAAAAATACCCAAAAATCAAAATAAATTCTAAAAATTCCAAAAAAAATCAGAGTATAGATTGAGCTACAAGGATCAAAGTTTGTGAAGGAATTTTTCATGAATCAATCAAATTGAAGCTAAAAAAAATTCATAAATCCTAAATGGCCGAAATTGAAAACTAAACAAAAACCTTACCAAATCGAGTTTTACGCTTAAAGGAAGCTTAGAATCATCTTCTATGGTGTCTAAGGAGTTCAAAAACACTGAAATGATAGGTTTTGGTGGTCGAAAATGTGAGGGAGGAAGAAGAGGCCAACTCTCGGCCAAATCAAGTTTCTCGACTTCACCGGCGCCGGTCATGGCCCCTGTTTTGGGTCGTGACATCCCACCTTTCTTCTAGTAGGTCCAGAAATATCTGGGCATTGATGTTGTTAATGTTGTGATCTAAACTGTGATTGACCCTGGAACTTGGCAACCAATCTCTACCAGTATTACCGTGTCCATGCCATAAGTCAGTCTGAAGGGTGTCTCCTCCGTAGATGATCTAGGGGTGGTTCTATAGGCCCAAATTACATTGTTAAGCTCTTCAACCCAATTTCCCTTTTTCTTATTAAGTCTCTTCTTTAATCCCTGCATGATAATTCTGTTGGTGACTTCTGTTTGCACGTTAGTTTATGGATGGGCTATTGAGGTGAAACGAAGCTTTATTCCTAAGTCTAAATAGAAACCTCTAAACTTTTCATTATTAAACTGCTTGCCATTGTATATAATCAAGGTGCGAGGGATGCCGAATCTGTAGATGATCTCTTTCCAGAAGAAATGTTGTATCTGAGCTTTTGTAATGGTTGGAACTACCTCCACTTCCACCCATTTGGTGAAATGGTCTATAGCCACAATTAGGAACTTTTTTTATGAAGTGGAAGTTGGGAAGGGACCTAAGATGTCCATCCCCTACATAGCGAAGGGCCATGGGCTTCTGATTGGGTGCAAGGGGTGGAAAGGCCGATGATTGAGTCGAGCGAATTGCTGGCACTTGTGACATTCTTGAGTTAGCTTCTGGGTATCATTAGACATAGTGGGCCAATAGTATCCTTGGATTAGTGCTTTTTGGGTTAGTGTGTAGTAGGATTCATGTGCTCTATAAATTCCTTCATGGATTTCCTTGAGTATGTAATTCCCTTCTTCTTAAGAGATGCATTTGGACCATGGGTATGACAGGGATTTTCGGTAAAGCTCCCCTTGGTGGATGGAGTAGTGGGCTACCTTTTTTTTTAGCTTTTGAGCCTTTAACTTATCTTCGGGAAGCATTCCGTATTCTAGGTATTGGATTATCAGACGCATCCATTCCGAGACTTCCCGTATCTCCAAGACTTCAGGCTCTTATGTATTAGGTTTTGTTAGGGCTTTGACGAATTCCATATCCTTAAATGCTTAACTATCTTCAGCAGCCAATTTGGCTAGGAGGTCAGCCTCAGAGTTTTCATGCCTGGGTATCTAGACGATCTTCCACTGGCCCCCTTCTTGTTCAATTTATTTTAAGAGTTGCTTGACTTTTCTCACGTATTTAACAATGCTTGGATCTTTGGTATGGAATGTTTTATTAACCTAATTTATGACTAGCTAGGAGTCTGAGTGTATTATTAGGTGTTCGGCTCTAACTTCGGTAGCCAATTTCAACCTTGTGATGAGTGCCTCATATTCTGTAGCATTGTTGGTTGCATTATACTCTATTCGGACGGTATATCGGATGTAAATTTTATGCAGTCCTCTGAGGGTCACTCTAGCACCGAATCCTTGAGCGAAGGATGCTTTGTCAACATAGAGTTTGCACTCCGGTGTTTTAGTCGTGGTGAGGTCTACCAGAGTCATTTCTTGAATGAAATCTACCAATGCTTGGGCTTTCACTTGTTGGCGGGGTTCATAATCAATGTTGAACTCTCCAAGTAACACTAACCTGAACCAGTCTACCCGAGGTCTCCAGTCTTTGTAAGATTTTTTCATAGAGGGAAACGGGATTGGATAATGATAGGATGGGTGTGGAAGTAGTGTCAGAGCTTCCAGGATGCATGAACCACAACCATAGCCAGTTTATCCAACATTAGGTACCGGACTTTGGATCCTCAGAGCATTTTGTTGATGTAATATATCAGGTTTTGCTGGCTTCCTTCTTCTCTTACCAGTATTGAAGTGATGCATTCTTGACCTATAGAGAGATATAAATACAATATTTCATTTGGGACGGGCCTGTTGAGTAGAGGTGGTAAGGACAGGAATTTGTTGATGTCTTCAAAGGCCATTTGGCAGTCTGTAGACCAAACAAATTTTTTGGAGTTTTTTAAAGCTCGGAATAATGGTAGACACCATTTGGCTAAGCATGAAATAAAACATCCCAAAGCCATGATTTTACCGTTAAGCTTTTATAACTCATGGATATTTTTTAGTGCTTTCATGTTGAGTATGGCTTCCATTTTTTCTGGGTTAGCCTCAATACCTCTATGGGATATTATGAACCCTAGGAATTTTTTAGCTTTAACTCTGAAGACACATTTTTCTAGATTTAACTTGATCCTAGACTTGCTTAACAATTGGAGAACTTAATCTAGATCCCCTAGGTGTTGTTTTGCATGTTTGCTCTTGATAATGATGTCATCTACATATACTTCCATGTTTGTCCCAATCTAGTCTCGGGGTACCTGGTTCATCATTCTTTGATATGTTGCTCCAGCGTTCTTTAGTCCGAAAGGCATTACCTTGTAGTAGTACAGGCCTTCATGGGTGATGAAGGATGTTTTCTTCTGATCTTCTTCCTTTATTGGTATCTAGTAATATCCTTATTCCACATCAATAAAACTATATAATCTGTGGCCGACGGTGGAGTCTACGAGCTGGTCGATTGTGGGCAGTGGGTAGCTATCCTTAGGGTTTGCCCGGTTAAGGTCCGTATAGTCCACACACATCCTATACTTCCCATTCACTTTTTTGATAAGTACCACATTGGCTACCCATTTTAGGTGAGTAACTTCCTTGATAAATCTGGCTTCTAACAATTTTGTTGTTTCATCAGCATTTATCCTTTGTCTCTCATAGGCAAAAGTTCTTTTTTTCTGGACCACTGGCTTTGCCCCTAATCTAATGTTTAAGCTGTGACAAGCAACCTATGGATTTATGCCAATGATCTCAAATGCCCGCAAAGCGAAGTCTTTCGAGTGTCTAGAGAGGACTTCCCTTATTCTTTCCTTAATGTCATAGTTAAGCTCATAGCCGATCTTGACCACTTTCTCGTCAATGATTTTTAGTGCTTTTGTATCATCAACCGGTTATGGATTAATGCCTTGTTTCTCTATTTCCTATATTTCTAAGGGGAAAGCTTCTACCTGAGGTTTTATGGCCATCTGGTAACACTATCTAGCCATATACTGATCTCCCTGGATAAAAAGAGTTTCATTCTCAACTGGAATTTTTATAGTTAAGTGTTAGATACTGGTGACTGCATCTGCTTCACAGAGCACTGGTCGTCCTATGATTCCATTGCATGTCGGTGGGAGATCCATCACGTTGAATACTGTTCTGATAACTTTCATTTCTTTGTCGTCTCGATTCCCAAATTCTAGATTTAACTCCACAACTCCAAGTGGCTGTGTAGTTCCTCCATAAAAGCTTGTGATGGGGTTCTGGATGGTCTTTAGGTTAGTGACAAAGCCTCTCATCGCTTTGTAAGCATTCCAGGATAACGCATTGATAGCGCTTCTGTTGTCAACCAATAACCTCTTTACTAAGTAATTATTTATGTATACATTTATTACCAGGGCATCATAGTGGGGATAATGTACATGCGAACCATCTTCCAAATTGAATATGATCTCTCTCTTTTTAAAGACTAGCCTTTCTCCTCTACTCCGTTTCAGTTTCTTCTCAGTATTTTCTCCACCAATGATCATGTTAATAATACTAACTGGCTCCTTCTGAGCTTTCTTTGCTTCTGGCCTGTCATGCCCCTGGGCTTCTGGGTTTTCGCTCTTTCTATATGTGTCCGTGAAATTATTGAGTTTGCCATTCTACACCAGTCTTTCAATGGCTTACTTCAGCTCTCTACAAGCCTCAGTGTCGTCCCTGTATTCTGGATGATATTGGCAGTATTGTCCCCTATCTTGTGTGGATCTTCACCTGGGGCTTATTCTCTTAGCTGGGGAGATTCCAATACTATTTTGCCTGACCCACATGAGAATTCTGGATCGAGAGGTGTTCAGAGGTATGTATCTTTCTGCTTCCCTATCAAATATCTCTACCGGGTTTCTGAAGTTTATTTTTGGGAAGCTTACTCGTCTGGGTCTTGGTCTTTTATATTTGGTTGGTGGCTTTTCCTCCTCCCTTTGCATCCTTCTATCTTCATCCATCTTTATCTGTCATTGCCATTGCCATTGCTTCTGCAAAGGTGCCCGGTTCTTTGGCCATTATCTTATCTTTAAGCTTTTCGAGTCTAATGCCATTTTTTAAAGCTTCTATAGTAACTTCGTCAATAATGCTTTCAATCTGCATAACTATTTTATTGAACTGATCAAGATAACTTCATAGAGACTTATCGACTTCTTGCCAGAACATCTAAAGATTGTTGATGTTTTTGACTGGGGGAATATTGGTGATGAACCTTGTACGAAACTATTCTACCAGATCCTTAAAATAAGTGACGAAGTTCTTTGGGAGTCAATGAAACCACTTTTGGGCATTCTTTATGAGTGTGCTTAGGAAGACTCTACACATGATTCCATCATTCATATTCTGGAGCAACATCCTTGTTCTAAACGCTGATATGTGGTTGACGAGATCTCCCATCCCATCATACTGATCAAGCAGTGGGATTCTGAACTTAGTAGGGATCTCCGTCTGGATTATCCTTCTTATGAATGGAGTTCTGCTGTTCATAATGCATTCATCCTCCTTTCTTGGTTTTGTACGGGCTTTGTGTATAACCTCTTCAACTTTTTGAGCTAACTTTGAGCCATCAAGGGCTGAAATTATTGAACTATATTCCCCTTTCGACGCTTTTACCCTTTCCCCTACTTGTCTCTGGTGCTTGTTGGGGTGTCGCGTTATTATCGATTTAAGCTAGTTCATAGTTCCCACTTTTATTAAAGCATTTAGCTATTATTGCATTAAAGCTATCTGCACTTATATATTTTGTATCATAACTTTCTTGTTGGTTTGGTTAAGATTGAATGTTTAGTTTACAATGTTTAAGTTTGGTGTGGTAATTGTTGGTGTGTCTGTTAAACTCAGAAAAGGTATGGAGGGTATTGAATGATGGTGGTGTTGTAAGGGAGCGTAATGTGGAAAGTCTGTGCGCAAAGCCGGCATCTCTGGGTATTGTCAATAAGTGAATGTGTATGCCCGAATGAAGTTTCGGTATATTAAAAAGTGGTTGAAAGCATTATTGTTAGGAGAGGGGTTGAGAGATCAGTCGAAGGAATGGGTGTAGAAGGATTGATGTTAGTTTCAAGAGTTGAAGTTGGTGGTGGGCTAAAAGTCATGGTGTGGATGTCTTTAGCTGAGCAGGTATATGAATGGCTTTTCCCAAGAGTTCCCACAGATGACGCCACTTAATAACTTATTTTTGGAACTCTTGAGCTTAAGACCTTGTAATCAATGAACAGAGGGCAAGGTGAGAGGTGGGGAGAGTCCCCATAAACACTTCGATGCCTAAGTCAGAGAGATAAAGAGAGAGTTTATAGAGAGAGCAAGAAAATAATTAGAATATCCAAGAATGAGAGGTATGAGGTCTTATTTATAGTGATGCTTAAACCTGAAAGGAGTAGGATTCCTTATGAGATAGGAATCCTAATTCTAGTGGGAAAGTATTCCCTCTTTATTTAAGAATCTTCTTTAGGGTAGAGTTCTTTTCATGAATGGATTCTACTACCTTTCCTGTTCAGGAAACAAAAACCCTTTAATTAAATAGGAAAATATATAGGCGGTAGCACTTGCTAATTTTAAGTTGAGTGAACTCGAAGTTCAAGGCAAGTGGGTGATACTTCGTTTAATTATGAGCTCAATGAGAGATTCAAACTTGTGAAAGAAATCAATTAGTCCATTCTTTCTACATGAAGGATGTGAATAAAAAATTTAAGCGATTTAATCCATTTGTTGTCTCCAATTGAGTTCTCAAGTTAGATTTAGGTTATTTTGGCATTATTGGTCTGCATTTGCTTGCAAAAACCATTCAGTTATGTTCAAACTTTAGGTAAGTGCAACTAATGAATTCCATATACCTATTTTCTTGGTATTGTTCAAAAGATTGTTTCATTCAATTTAGTAGAATGTGTAGCATCTGGACTTAGGCTAATGCTTATGCTAGTGTATATGTTAATGTGTTGCATAGCTTGATTTTAATATTTTTTATTTTTTGATGATGGGTAGGTGACTTATTTTAAAATCATTAGAAATTTAAATTATGACTTTATACCCAAAGTTCTATTATTGTTTTTTAGAAATAATCATGTTGGTTCAATTATAATGAATGTTATATATTTTACGCATTAAGAACTTGAATAATCAATTATGTATAGAAATTTTGTTGCATGTGAATTGCTTATACTTTGATCATTACATTTTGTGTATTCTTATAATCCACTTAAGGAATTTATGAAATAAAATTTCTGATATATGTAGGCTAATGCTTCACTAATAAAAAAAAAAGAAAAATTAAGGAAAACAATTTTTTTTAAAAAGAGAAAAAAGAGATAAATAAAAATAAAAAAAGAAGGGAAGTACAAAAATATAAAAGAAAAAAGAAAAAAATAAAGAGAAAATAAAAAGAATAAAAGAAAAAATAAGAGAAGGAGAAAAATATGAGAAAAAAGGATTAAATAAAAATTTATAAAAAGATTAAAAAAATAAGAGAAAAATAAAAAATAAGGAAATAAGAATTGTTAAGAAATTAATAAAAAGATAAAAAAAATGAAGAGAAATAAAAAAAATATGAATGTACTTTTAAAAGGTATTTTAATAATTACAATAGGATAAATTTGTAAAAAATGAAAATTTGAAATATTTTTATTGATAATATTTAAAAATAAGGTATTATTATAAATGTTTATAAAACCAATATTTGTGGATAAGTGGCAAACATACAAAACCCCATATTTGTGACGGTGCTTCCACCAAAAACACGAAGGAAAATTCAAACACATAACACTTTTGTGTTTGACAAATTTTTTCAAAAATGCAATCCCTTTTTTTTTTTTTTTTTTTCACTCTTATATTTATTTTTTATTTTTAGGATTTTTTCTTATTATTAGTATTACTATTCTATAATTATTTGATTTTTAATATTATTTTACTTTCATAAAAATTAAGATGCAAAATTAAAACAGTCAAAATAATATTATTTTCATATGTTTTTTTTGTTATCTTTGATGATTTATTTTCAGTTTTATAAAGTTGTTTTCTAGTTTTTTAGGACCATTTTTTTATTGTTTTGATTGGTTTATTTTCAATTTTTTTTTGTTTTTATTCAAGTTCTTGTTCTTAGAATTATCAGTATTATTATTTCATAACTATTTTATTTTTGATATTATTTTACTTTCGTAAAAGTTAGGATGTAAAATTAAGAGCTAAAAATAATATTATTTTTTTTATCTTTTTAATTGTAATGACCAATTATTTTAATTAAAAAAATGAGAAATTGAATAGATAGATGCAATTTAATTTTTAAATTTTGAACCTTTAAAAATAATTGATAAATTTGATTTAATTTTTAGTATAAAATTTTAAAAATAATTTTTATTTTTATTTTCAAAGTTTTTTCTATTGTTTAAGGTGAATATATGATTTAAATTAAACTAAATTTAAAATTTAAAAATACTGATTTATGATTTACAAATAGTTTAAAATTTTTACATTCTCAATCTTTAAGTTGTACTCACATAATTTTATATATTTTTTAATATTTATATATTTAAAGTTAAAAAATTAATTTTAATAGTTTTTCAAACTATACATAATTATTTAGTTATATGTAAGTATTATGCGATTGTAATTTAAAAGTTAGATAGATGTAATTTAATTTTTAATTTTAAAAAATAATTGATCATTTTAATTTAAATTTATGTAAAAATTCAAAATTAATTAAATTTTTTATGTTTTATTTTTTAATTTTCATTTTATTTATAATTTGAAAATTACTTTCAAGAAATAAAAAATTTAAATTAAATTTTTACTAATCTGAAAATTTGATAAATTGTTCCCTAAAAAAAAAAACTTGATAAATTGAACTTAATTAATCAATGTATAAAAGTGAAAAGTTAATATGGAGTAATTGGCCAAACTTTTCAAGTTAGTAAATTAATTGGCTAAAAAGGTAAGTTCTCAACTAATTGTCATCGCATCTAAGTTTAAGGGGTAAATTGCTGCTTTAGCCCATCAAATTAGCGTTGAGCATGAGTTTTTTGAGAATTTGAACTTTCCAAAAAAATTGATTCGAAAATCTCTAAAATTAAAAATCTTCATTAACTTTTTCTGAACCGAATTGTTTAAAATCTTTATTAGGATGAGACCAGAAAATTTGAATTTTCCAAATAAAGATTTATCCTAAACCATTTTGAATTATACTAAATTGAAGAACCAAAATTATAACCGTTAATTTAATAGAATTAGAGTTATATATACATATATAATATAAAAATTAACATTATATAAGGTTTTTGCAATAATTTATTCAATTTATTAATAGTGGACTACTAATTTAACATGTAATATAAAATAATGTAATCTTTGAATTATTAGACATAAAAATTTCACTCATCATAAATTATTTTAAATCACAAAAAAGTATTAAATCAACAAATAGCATTTTAAAATACAATTTATGTCAAAAATTTAAATTTACATTCAACAATAAAATTGTAATATAATATACTTTTCAAATAGCTATAATATTGTTATTATTATTATTTTATGATATATATTATTTTTTTATAAAAATATAATAATTATAAGGTATATCAGAGCATATTATAATTTTAATTTTTATAGTAAAATTATACAAATTATTTAATTTTATGATAAATAAAACTATAAAAAATCATTTAATTTTATGATAAAATTATGAAATGGTTAGTTTTATAGTTTAATTTAATAGCTTATTTATTTTTTAAATTGGAGAAAAACTGATTATGAACCAAATTGAACTAAAGATTTTAATTTTCAAATTAAACCGAAGTAAAAATTTGAAGTAATTTTTAAATTTTAATTTTTAAATATCCAATACTTTAATATATATATATTAAATGTTGAATTCCAAAGTTATTAAACTTAAAATTTGATAATTGTTACTCCTTATAATTAACCATTTACTTTTAAATACTTATATTAATATATTGAAATATTAAAATTCACATTATTTTATATAAAAATACTATAAAAAATCATATTTTCCTCTTAAAATTTTTATAAAAAGTTAAATCCTATTAAAAAAATCATATTCATTTCATAAAAAAAGTTAAATTCTTATTTAATATTATTTGATAAATTATCTTAAATTCTATTTCAAAATATCCAATTAAATAGAAGATTGATTTTATATATAATACTATGTTTTCATTTATTCTAATAAATATACATATCACTAGTTCTTGAGTTTTTATTAGGTTATACATGATTTTAATGGTGTAAACAACAAGCTACAAAATATTTAAAAATTTTTTCCTTTCCTATTTGTATATACAAATTTAATATTTTTAAGTGCAAAAATTATCACATCCACATTTCAAAACTCAATAATGGAAGTATAATGTATGTTTTTAATTGTTGAATGAACTATTGAAAGCTATAAAGAGTTTTTAATCCATTTTCAGCTTTTGCATGATGTACTTTTATACAACTATATTATTTACTTATTATTTTTGTTATATTTTGTATATCATATTATATAAATAATTTTTAACTAAATTATTATATTATGTGCATCTTCCTTCATATTTAAAATTTATATTTTACATTTTTTCATTAAAATATTTAACTCTTTTAATTATTTAAATTATAAAACTAAATCTTTATTTATATATTTTGTAATTTTAAATTTATTTAATTTCAATATTTTATGAATTGTCATAATCTTTTATATTAAAGGTCGTATCTGAATATATTATTAATGTATTATATTTACAAAATATCATGTAACTGTGCATATATTTTTAAAAAATAAATAATTTTTTTTTCAAAAAATTAATTAATAATTAATGAATTATAGTTTATTAAATATTATTTAATTACCATTCACTCCTAAAATCTTATGTTTTGAATTATTAAAACTTACAATATATTTTTATAAAAATATAAAAAAAATTATTTTAAAATATACATTTTCTATTTCATCTAAAACACTATAATTGTATTTACTTAGAGAAAACTACTCAATTTTTTTAGAAAATTTTCTAAAATGAAAATAAAAAATAAAATTTTATGTTTACTTTAGATATTTTTACAAAAATATCACTTCAAAACTGTTTTCACTATTTTTATTATTTTAAAAGAAAGTGTATAATAAGTTTTTGTTGTTTTTAAAAATTTTTCTTATTAAAAATATAAAGTGAAAACACGATGATTTCATTACATTATTTTTTATGCTTTTTTTATTAATTATATATTATTTTATTTTAATATTAGAAGATAAAATAAACTTTACTTTTAGAGCTGTAAATTATTTTAATTTTTATTTATTAAATTGAACAAGAAAACACATTTTTATATTTAAAAATTGAAAAATAGTTTTAAGTTTCTAACAAGTAAACATGTTTTACAATTTTTTTTTATGAAAAATGAAAAATTTTCATTTTCTTCGAAAATCAAAATATGAAAAACAAAAATAATTTTTTATAAGTAAGCACACTCTATAATTATGTTATATCTAAAACACTACTATATTATTTCATAAAAAAAAATATCTTCAACTTTACCTGAAACATCTATGTGTATTTTATTCAACAAAGATATATTTTCCTCATTTATTTAACAAAAAAAAAATCTATCATTTATATTATTTAAATTATTAATATATATTATTAAGAATACACATATATATATATATATATATATTACAATAAATTTTTAAATGCTCACTTAGTCACTTTTATAAATTATTTAATTTATAATTTATTAAAATTATTTTTTTAAAATAATTTTAAAAAAATATATATAAATTATTTACATAAAATTTTATAATAACTTTATTTTTTTATTATTTTAATTATATTTTATTTTAATTAACATTAGATGAACATATTTCTCATAATTCTTTTGCGCCGTTGATAGAAATGTAAAATTTACATTTCCAAAACTAATGCAACCGTAAAAAGCCAATTCACACGAAGTGCAAATTGCGAAGTAATTTTGAGATACATTCTCCGAACCCAACAGTTCTCACTTGTCACCCCCCTGCATCCAATACCATACCCACTCAAAAATCACTCGCTATTTTGTAATATTACATAATTTGGATTATTTTATTTTAATTTTTTTAACCCTCTATATGAATCAATTTTTTATCCTTTATTCTCTCAACTTTGCCTACTTCGCTTTTTTTTCGTAGATTCTTATTCACCTCTGACCTCTCTCTCTTCTTCCCCTTCGTCTTTATACCTCTTTCACTTCCATCAGATCTCTAAGAAGAACCTCCTATAGCAATATCACTCATGACGCTTAGCGGCTCAGGAGGATCTAGTGTCGTGGGTGAGTCTTTCTTTCATCTTATTATCGCATACCTTTGTGGGTTTTATTTATTTATTCTGAATTCTGCTTCTGATCTTGTGTCTTTTGTGTGTTTTTCATTTTCTCTGATAAAATCTGATCATGGGTTCGCTTTGTTTTATGCATTTGATTTTTTTTTATTGATTCCTGATGTGGGTTATCTTTTGTTTTTGATTGGGTATGTGAGTTTTGTTTAATTAAACTCCTGTGATGAAGTCGTGAGTTCTTCTCTGTGGTGTATGATCAGTGAATTTTCTTGGGTAATTATTATTATTATTATTTTTGGAAAATTTGATGTTTATGTTCGATTTTTGAATTAATTATATGAAAATGTGTTTGTATCCGTTGATGGTGTATTTATGTTATGGAACTGCTCTAATATTGTTAGTGATGGCAATTTCTTTGATTCTTGCTCTTATGTGTGAATATTTGGCTAAGAGTTTGTTGGTTGGATGGAAGTGAGACGTGGGATTATTGAAAGGTGCTTAGTCATTTAAAGCTGATAGCTTGTTTCAAAAATGCTTGTTATTGGGTACTTTTTATAATAATTATATTTAGCTTATATCAAATTGTTTGCCATTGGGTGGTTTTAATTAAAAGGAGAAAGAAAATCTAATTGCAGATGATCATGGCCAAGTTTTTAGGCTATATGAAAAAGGGTTTGATTTAAATTGGGAATGACCCTATCTCTGTTTCTATCTCTGATGCATGATGCTCCATTAAAACAACCTAGCGTTGGGTTTGTTTATGTTTTTTTCAATAGAAATAAAAGAATTTTCTTTATCCATGCACTCTGGCAAGCACTAGCTCTTGTAATTGTATCTATTTTCTTGTAATTTTTAGTTCTGAGCTAAGTCATGTAGTGAGATGTATTTAGTTAGGATATCAACTGATATCAGTATCTCTATTCATGCATGGTTGCAGTAAATTCCATAGATTAAAGTTTGTGTATGTTTGTATCTTGGGCTGTATTTTGATTAGGTGAGTAGATTGTAGCAATTCTGGATTTCTAATATAAGCACTGTGGCACCAGCATCTGGAGGAGCTTCATGTCAAGGACATTGGAAGTTTTCTGACATGCTATTGTTAGAAAACACTTTTGTGTGTTAGTGAGTGTGTATGTGAGGGGAAGAGGGGAGGTGGAGTGTTTGTGGTGTTTTTACCTGTGCAGAATGAAAACTTTATGCTCACTGTTTTAGTAACTAAGGGAGTTTTTATTGTCCCTCAGAAGAATTCTAATGGTTGAATTAAATTGGAGTATGAGCTCTTTCTCCATAGAATAGAAGTCTAAGTTTGGGGCTTTCTGCTTTTTAATATTGCAGAATATGCGTGATACTGACTTTTTGAGTTTCTTTGCAGTTCCTAGGAACTTCAGATTGCTGGAGGAACTTGAACGTGGTGAAAAAAGGTATTGGAGATGGTACTGTAAGCTATGGAATGGATGATGGCGATGACATCTACATGCGTTCCTGGACTGGCACTATCATTGGTCCTCACAATGTAAATGATTTTTTTTTTGGATTCTTTTTCTTAACAATTTCTGTTTGACCGCACCATATTTTTTAGTTCTTTACATACTCATGTGCATATCAGCATATGCACCATCAATCTATTTGAACTAACGATTCTTTAATTTGATTCATTGAGTATTTGCCTGTACCATATGGCCAATGACAAGGAAAAAATTTGCACTTGGTTGTTGTGTACTATTTTTACCAACTAAGGGTCTAAATTCAAGGTGTTGTCGTAGTGACTCACCTAATATTACCAACCAGTTAATTCATTGTGCCATTGACCTAGTTTTTCTGGATGATTCAACTTTTCTCCATTTTTCTGTTACTAGTTTTTTCAGAATGGCCATTGGCCCACAGTTTTCATGCTACACTTTCATGCTGCACTTTCTTTTCTTTCTTTTGTTATTTATGGTCAGTGTTAGACAGTTAGAGGATGGTTTGAATTCCTTCTTGGATGTTGATTGTGTTTTTGTTCTGCACTATGTATGCCGTGATAACAGTTATAAGCAGACTTATGGAACTTGTTTGCTGAAGATAATGTGGTGATAACATGGGATTGTTAATCCTTACTGAGTAAATTGGAGAAATTAATGGTTGGTTGTTCTGAGTTATGCAAGGCATCAGGATTCATCATACTATGCTGTTGTGATACTCTCTGCTTCATTCCTTAGTAAATCACAGACATAAATGGTGGAGTTGCTTGTGGAGATGATCAGTACCATACAGTAAAAAATATGCCACTTCTTGAACTGGCCTAGAAATGTTCTAATTTGTAGGTTTGGAGAATCTCTCAATTAAGAACAAGTGGAATAAAATTATTCAGATTGATCTTTTTTGTCTGTGGATTAATTGTAGTAGTTTATGTTAGAGGAGCAAACACATATTGTTCTTTCATTAAATTGAAGAACAAGACAGTATTTTTGGCAGAGACTTTGTATAAATTGCACTGAAGATGTGCACGTGCCTCCTAAATTTGAAAGATTTTCAAGTTCAATTTCTTTTTCTTCTTTTCTATGCCAGACTGTACATGAAGGTCGAATTTATCAGCTGAAGCTGTTCTGTGATAAAGATTACCCTGAGAAGCCGCCAAGCGTTCGATTTCATTCACGGATCAATATGACTTGTGTTAACCACGAAACTGGAGTGGTATGTTTATATGGAGTTACTTATTTGTCTCTATTTTTTTGTGCTTTCAGTACTTTACTAATGTTTTATGTCATAGTATTTTCTGCATTAGTACTTCACTGTATTCATTTCTACACAGTAAATTTTTTTGTCGCAATAATTTCTGAATCCATTGTATTGATTTCTACACAAAGATTTGTATACCAATGCTTATGCTGATATAATAACCATGGGGAATTTGGTCTATTTTGTGTTCTGTTTGATACACTAACTGGATTGTAATTGAATGAGAGCTTGAGAATGTCCTTTTCCTGGTTTTCTTTTAACATCCATTTGTTGCAGGTGGAGCCAAAGAAGTTCGGACTTCTTGCAAATTGGCAACGGGAATATACTATGGAGGATATTCTGACACAGTTGAAGAAGGAGATGGCTGCCCCACATAACCGGAAGCTAGTCCAACCTCCCGAGGGTACCTACTTCTAGTTTCCAAAGTCATATAGAAATATGATATTGCTTTTGCAATATTCACTATATAGTTTGTAATCCCGTGTTGATCTGGTGAAGTTTGGAACATGCAGGGGAATGCCCTTAAAAAAGCTTCTCCAGTTAGCTCTCCATGACTTCATTGTCATTTTGTTGTCTTCTCTTATGGAACTCTGTTTAAGGAATGCTGTTTGATTAATGGGATTTATCTGTGTGTCAAATATTAAGAATACCTGTGAAGTAGTAAGTTCTAGCTTTTTCAGTATATTAAACTAGCCCTGCACCTTTTTCTTTGTTTTTCTTTCTCCGCCTAATTGCCTCAGGTTGGTGAAGAAGTGGGTGTGGCAGTCCTCTTCCCCACCGGCCACCGTTTTCCTGAAACATTGTTGTTGTTGGTCTGTTTTGACAATGAAAATATTTCAAAAGAAGAGTTAGGTTTACGATGTCTCCGAAGGTGCTCTTCTTGCAGGCATATAATTCTATAATCTGCGGCAATTCTGGAGATCCTTTCTTGGCAATAAATGATGAAATGTCAAAGAATTTAAATTTCAAACTTACTGGATTGTGTACTATTGTGCAGGCACATATTTCCATTAGTTAATGATGTTGAGATGGGGAATGGAATGGTCTTATTCTTCAGTCATTGATGAGGAGGAGCCCTTTTTTCATGTGGGAGTGAGCATTGGGTGGTGGGTGTGTAGTTTACAATCTTTCTGGTGTGTTTGTGTGGCATAGTTTTAGCACTTAATGTTGAGAAATAGTTGAAAATGGCTTCAAAAAAAAAAAAAAAAAAAAAGAGTAAATGGCATGGAACAATCCAAAATTATTTTCCATCAAGTTTCCATTGATGCTTTAGTTTAGGCAGCTATTATTTTCAATTTAAAGTTAAAAGAGTTGTCTGGTGCAATGATGGAAGTGCAGCTGAGCTTTTTGTGAATTGTCAATTGCTTACCAACTTTTCTTTTTTTCTTATTTCTTTTTTCCCAAAAAAAATCAAATGAATCATATGCCATTGCCAGGTGCATGCGCATGCATTGCATCTGGAGAAAAAAAAAACACAACCAATCATTTTCTGCATCTTTTACTTCCCTTTTCTTCATCTATATAAATAACTTAAGCACATGTTAATTATGTTAACTATTGAATGCCGATTTATTTTCCACTCTAATTAATTTGGTTTGATCTAAATATGACCATAAAAATGGTAAATGTCTTATAATAACTAATTCAATATGATCTTGAACTCGATGACTTTACTTAAATGAGAATAACTTTCTGTTAGTTAATCTAACGGTTGATTTATTAAAAAAGTGGATATTAAAATGTTAGTTTTATTATGTACAAATTTTGTTGTGAAATACACATGAAATCGCAATAATTTTGTAAAGTTATATTAATCCATAAGCACATACAATTTTTTTTTATATATCTTATTAAAATGTAAATACATTATCCTCAGTATTAAAATAAACTCTAATTAAAGTCAACATATCAATTCTACAATTATAAGAATACCCTTTTTATTTGGCAGGCAACTACATAATTCCTCTTAACAATAAAGTGGTGATTGCATTCTATATGATGCCATTTCTGAATTTAAGGGGACAAAACTAAACTATAATTTTCTTTAATAATTTTTTTCTTTTTGAAGATTGTATTTATGTTTTTGTCTGAATTCAAATTAAATGTAATACAAGAAAGAGGTCAATTGTAAAGTTGGTACCACTTACATCCATTATGTGTTCCAACTATTTGAAAATGATAATTTTTTAAAAAAGAACTTTGAAAATTCTTGATTTGGTTGTTAGAAGAACAATCAATAATTTTTTGAATTTGTTAGTTAGTAATACAATGAATAATTTTCCTATATTTTCTTATAGCTACAAAAACAAGGAATGACTTTTAAACTAAATTCATGTGGAATTGAATTTCTTTTTTTGAAAAAAAAAGCGTATGGTATTGGATTTTTGACTTCTAATCCACGTATATGATTTAGAGAATAAGCCCCCCAAATTCATAGATTCCTTTTTATTAATTATTTCAACTACGTAAAAAAAAAATAATGTAATTAACTAAGTCCACATACATTTTAGAAAATATGCAAATATAATTATTTTTTTACGTTTAATGAAATTTAAATTTGTCAATTTTTTAAAATAGCTTTATTTTTTTTTCTAAAATATATTTATCCACAATGATTAAAATAAAATAAAATTACTATAGAATCGGCAGTTTACTGTTCATATGTATTATCTAAGAAATTAATTACATTGGCATTGCCGTCAGTTTCATCTTCTCAAAACACCTCCGCTTCAATTAGTTGTACCTTCCGCTTTGAAAACTTGTACCCAAATGATAAGAACCGCCTTCGTCACGTCCATCTGTCTTTCTTTATAAGCATCAATCGCCTGTTCTCGCTTCGCCTCTCCTTCATTTGAAAAAAAAAAACTAACAATTGAAGACCCCAACTTATATTCTTTTCAATTACATCCCTAACGCATGTCTCTCCACCACCACCAACCGCCGCCCCCTCTACCACCTCCCGTGGTGCTCCGATCTGTATTTTCGGATAATCTTGAAGATGAATTTCTTCTGATCCGATCAATAATCGATAAATACCCGTTGATCTCTATGGATACGGAGTTCCCAGGAATCGTAGTCCGACCCGCTCATGACGATCTTTATAACCGGTACCGTGACCCGAAGTCTCGATACGTGATCTAAAAGCAAACGTTGATATGTTAAATTTGATTCAATTAGGAATTACAATAGCGGACGAAGAAGGCAATCTACCAGATCTAGGCACGAATAGAAAATGCTGTTACGTTTGGGAATTTAATTTCCGCGATTTCGACGTGTCGCGTGACGCTCACGCGCATGATTCAGTCGAAATGTTGAGGAGCCAGGGGATTGATTTTGAGAAGAACAGAAATTGCGGTATTGACTCGGTAAAATTCGCCGAGTTGATGATTTCGTCGGGGCTCGTTTTGAATGACAAAGTCCGCTGGATATCGTTTCACGGCGCTTATGATTTCGGTTACTTAATCAAGTGCTTGACTCAAAAACCTTTGCCTGTGGAGTTAACGGCGTTTATGGAAACGATTAGGGTTTTTTTCGGAAGTGGTGCTGTTTACGATGTCAAGCATTTGATTAAGTTTTGCGATTTGTATGGTGGGTTGGATCGGGTCGGTAAAGCATTGGGTGTGGATAGGGTTATGGGGAAGAAGCATCAAGCCGGGTCGGATAGTTTGTTGACATTACATGCATTTCAGATGTTGAAGGAGAAGCATTTTAAGGATAAAGATGATGGGAAATTAGATAAGTACGCTAATGTTTTGTACGGTTTAGAAGTGTTTGATCAATTGTAGATTTTATTTGTTTCTTTGTTTCTTTCTGTCTTAGAAAGTTGGGTTTGTCTTTGTACACATCAATTGGGTTTTTAACAAAGTATTATTGATAATAGCCATTGATTTTAAATTCTTTTGAGTTCATCATTGTTTCTCTTTTTCATGCTCTGCTTTAATTGAAGAATGCATATGGTTTAATTGGTACAGTTGGATGGATTTAGTTTCTAAAGTGAAATCGGTCTAGGATAGAACGTTTATGAAAATAATCTATAAAATGGTGCTTCTTTTTTATAATTAGTGATTTAAGCGTAGAGGATAGTGCTGCGTGAGCCCAAGTTGATGATTTAGATGTATGATGTTGGTAGTGAAAATCTTGGAATTCTTTACAATGTAGGATAGGAGCTGCAGTGAATCTTTTATTTGTAATTGAATGAAACATTTGAATTGCCTGAAGCAACTTGCTTTGGAGTGGATAAGTTTTTGTGTACGAATTGATCCCATTGATTTCCTTGTTTGAGATTTTTGATCTCCATATGATTAAATTAAGAAACTGAGCCTTATACCTATTTAGCTGTAGTTGCCTATCTGGTCCCTTTCCTTTTTTCATTTTCATTTGAGGCTACATATGCTGAAGGTTTAGTGTCTAGCGCTGCTAAGTTGCAATTCCTGATGTATTATGTAATACTAGAACAATGGCCTCTGCATTTTCTTCACTCTTGTAACTTCAGTATGCTTGACCTTCCATATCCATGCTATTGCTGAAGACTTCAGTATATGTCCTTTTATTTGTTTTATAGAATAATTTATTAACACTGAGATTTTGGCTGATATTATTCTAATTTACAAGAATGCATGCCTTTCTAGATAAATATTAAAGGCTGATAATTGAGTTGCCATTTCTTTTGATATGTTAGGATTGTTGTGTTCAATTCATAACCAAAGCTTGTTTAATAATATCAGTTGATAACAACACCTTTGTGTTTCCCATTATGAAAAAGGTGAGTGGCAGCAGTAATTCCCTATGCTCATAGACTTTCTCCATTAAATTGGTCAATGGTGATGAAGCATTTACTGCTCATCTCCCTGCAATTTATATGTCACCTAGATCCCTGAAAAAATTTGCATCTTTACCAATTTATGACCAGAATTCCACCATTGATAAGCTGGCATGAGCTTGAGAAGAGCATGTCTTCTTGCATCTGAGAGATAGGGGCAGTGCTTGTTATGATTGCTTTAACATCAAGTTTCTACACCTTTTGGGGATCTTCAGACAAAACTATTATGTTTTATCATGCTGAATTCTTGGAAGATATGGGCCATTCTGTTATATTCTATGCCACAATATTTCCCCGTGATTGCAGACTGAGTTGTAGCTTGAAGGTAGGTAATAGAGTTTAACTTTTTTGATTATGGGGTGTTTCTTTGATTAATTATATTGGTAACTTGTTATTTGAAATCTTAATATGGATTCTCTCTTAGCAGAGCAAGTTGAAGTTGCATGTTTGTGCATTTCTTCATGGTGCTTTTCACTAATATTAAGCTAGTATTGTTTTCCTTGAGAAATATTTTTCATCAATTAAGATATGTCTTGTGATTGTGGATTGGACTGAACAATGGGAGTTCGTATGTTTTTAGTTTTATTTCTTGGTATTTGCATAAAGCTATACATAGTTTCCAAAAGAATTGACAAAGGCTGCACTCTGTTGTGGTGATTTTGGTTAAATTCTCTTGTGTTGGTGAATTGTGAGTATCTGAGTTCTGTGTCTGCATTTCTTCATGGAGATTTGGTTTCTGAATTTTAGAAACCTTCATCACACTGTTTGACTTTGATTCTATAATCTGTTGCTTGCACTCAGGTCTTGATGACAGCATATGCTCCATGTTTGACTCAGGCAGGTTCAATTTTCTTTTTGCCTTTTCTTCTCAAATCTTATGCTCATGCTCAAATTTCCATTTTTGTGCTCTGTGTCTGATATATGTTCTTAAGTATTGAAAAGTTGGTTAATAGGGGCTATGACTCATTTTAGGCTCTGTTCTTAGGTATGTCCCTTAAGGTTGTCAGAAACTCCTATGAATTGATAGTTCATTGTTGATATATATATGTTGCATGACTAATGAACCTGAGATAATGATTGTAACTATAAAGAAATGAATATGAAATCTACTAACATGCACTTGTTTAGATTTGCAATTTTAGTCCAAATGTGGGTGATACAAATTTTGATTATCTATGTGATCAGGCAAGTTGAGAACAAATTTTATCCAGATAACTCGAAATTGAATTGATGACTAACAAGCTGCATAATCTTCTCTGGACTATGGTCACAATAAATTGTTCATTATATACTTGAGTTACTTAGTGATGGATGATATCATTGTTAAGTGACTCAAATAATTGTCCTGTCCACCAGTAACAGACTCAAATGGTGTAAATCGTGAATTTCTAAAGTGGGACAGGAGCAGCTACATGGATATTGCTATCTATATTGAATTTAGCTCTTTAGGAATCTCTTAGCAATAGATGGTTTCGATCTTGGTTTCTCTTGGCAAAACTGGTAAAATAGAAGAAGAAAACGTTGAGTTTGTCTCTTTGAAGGTCAGTTTGAGCTCATAGGACTAGCTTTCAATTGTTGGATCTATAAATATTAGGTTGTTCGATCACTTTTAGTCTGGATCTTGGTCGGACCTAATAGCTAAAAAATTGCAGTTCAAATTTATTTTAGCATTTTTCTGCAGACAGAATAGAACAAAATCTATCATTCTTTTTTTCATGGAAATTTGAGTTCCCAGTTTTGCTTTTGGATTAATCTGAGTAGGTACCTTGTAATTACCAAGAACCTATTTTGCTTTTCATCCACTTACTGCAAAGATACCTTTATATGTAATTGTTCTCTTGATCTAGTTTAAAGAAATTTGAATCTGTTTGCTTGAAAATTTAGCCAGGTAGGTTCAACTAGTAAAAGATTTGTGTTAATCTTCATCTGTTTTACCGTCTTTAAAATTCAAGAATTGCTGTTTGGATTTTCTATTTGATCATTTTGCATTAGCTGTGCTTGATCTTATCTTGTTTCTCAAACATTTGGACTAGCCAATTGTAATATTTTGTAGCAGTCAGCCACTTTTTGCTGGTTTCCAATTTGATCTTCTTTCTCATTTTCCTTTCTTGTTATCCTTCCCGTGTAGTTCTGTGAATGTAGGCAAAGTCAATTTTTTTATGGAAATTGATTGATTAGAAATAGTGATTATAAAAGAACTGTAAGAGGCACTTGTTTAGAAATAGATATGGTCACTGGAAAGAAAAACCAAGAGAAGACCATATTATGTTTACTGCAATTTTTCGAATCAGAAGACATATCAGCTGTTGTGATCATCATTTTCAAAAGGTATGCATATGGTCTGCTGTCTTATTAATTTTCTAGAAATCAGGAATTTTGACTTCTGGCTCTATTGGTGTTAACTAGTTGATGTGATCTAATCTGTCTAAATTTTATGAACTCCCGGATTACTTCATGTGGCTGCCAAAAGTGATTCTTGTGATAGAATAAAGTGGTTCATTCTGCTGGAGAATTGTTAGGACTATTGCTTGTAGATGGTACCCACATTCACTTCCAATTGTGTAGAGAGAGATGGTGCCTCTATTCTCTCTCTCTTTCCTTAATGATGTTAGTGTCAGCAATGTATTATGAAATTGCTTGGCTTTTTGAAACTTGAAAGATCTATAGTTGCAGGCACCAAAAAACTTGCCTTATTTTACTTGAATTGTTCATGATCAGCACAATGTCTTTCCTCTTACTGAAAAAGTGAGGAGGAAAGGACTCAAAGGAGTCAATGATGGTTTCCACCTGGATTTAAATTTGAGAGAAACAGAAAGCAAACCACATTCATGGATGAATGGTAGCATCATAATTCTGAGATTTGGGTTGTTTATATGCTAAAGGTTCCAAATTATGGTTCAATGAGGAAGGAGCCATTGATTGATTTACTTGGTATTGCTGTTAGTGATTTTTTTTGAGGCAACACCTCATTGATTTGAACATCGGACACCCATTGAGTTTTTTGGTTCAGATGCTATGGGCGTAATTGTGGGTTAACAAGGGTAACTCCTCCTTAACTAGCCCAACTACCATTATCCTTTTCCGTAAAAGAAAGAAGGAATATGAAACAAAGAGGAATTAAATTAGATATACATTTCTTCTTTGCCATATATTAAGAATATTTCTATGAGAATAATCACATTTCCTGAAGAGAGGCTGCGCACATATTCTTACTAAAAAAGCACCCATGATGGGTTAGAAAATAAAGACGCAGATAGAAGCCACATAAATAGTATGTGATGAAAACTCATTCTCTGCTTTGTTGAGTTGTCATGTGCTTGCTATCTTATACCTAAAATTTGAGTGCCACTAACTATTGTTGCTTGCAGGAATATCTGTATTGATATGTCTATAATTAGACAGGACCAGGGACCACATAGGAGATCATATGCACCATGTATAGTTAATGACATCAATTGTGGTATTCTAAACATTGGAGTTTGAGTAGGAGGTTAAGGAAAGGCCCCATCAGGTGGAGTAGTTGATGTCTCATGTTTATTTGAATTGATGTCTCATTTTTATCTCATTCTGTAACTTGGTACCATTTACTGTTTCAGTGATTCTACAAAATGAGCACCAAGCAGAGATCGATGTCATTTTGATCAGTATCCGTAAAAAAATTAGTGACTTTAAAAGAAGATTTTTTGCTTGGATCCTGCATTTCTGCCCCCTACCCTTGGAAAGTACTATGTACTATGAATCTTTGTCTCATTCCTAGTATCTTATGTTGTTAACTGTATTCATTTCTTGCTTGCAGCATGGTTAAGTTTCTAAAGAAAGCTTATCCTGGCCATATAGTGCTCGAAAATCCCAAGGCTTTGGCTGTTGCAGGCGACTTCATATGAGAGGTTTGGCTTATCCCTGGTACCTGGCTTTGCATTGGCCATTAAATTGGTTCATTTGGTTGCAGTTGGCCTAATTGTGTAAATATATCTTTTCCTTTTTCAAGCTTCTCACTCAATAGACATCTTAATAGACGAACAAAAGCATACTTATCGATAAGAATAGACATAAACCGGTTTTGACATGTGATGTCTATGTTTTAAACTCCAGTATCAAGTTGATTTGTCCTTCTATGTTTTTTTAGCTTGGAAGTAGAATTCATATCTTCACCTGAAATTACTTCCATGTTTTATATTTACTATGGGGATAATTTCATGCACTTTATGAAACACAGATGCAAAATTAACATTTACAGTATCTTTTATAATTTTTATTTTTTTCTTTTGATATTGAATGAGAGAGCAATTTGGGCAGGTCTTACTCACTGGTGGGTCAAAAATTTTGCAAGCTAACTGAATCCAGTACACCAGTGTAGCTGACATATGGTCCTACTTGCTGCTAAATCTTGTTAGAGGTGGGCCTTCATTTGGGAATCCATTTTAATTGCTTGGCCACTGCTTCTGATATCGAGGTTCATTTTTTTTGTTGGCTGGGTAACTAATCAGACAAGAACTGGGACGAGATGAAAGGGTGAAACTAGTGTGATGGGAGTTCTTGGGACCTCTTATTAGGGTCCTCCAATGTGTTTGTCATTTTTATGAAATCCTTTTTATTTTCCTTTAATAGATTCCCTGCCTTACTTGAATTTAACTCTCCTCATCAGTTGCAGAAAGTGACGTTATAATTATAATATATTCAATGGAGGATGCTAGGTTATGCATGCATGAACTGTCTCACAAGTTTCAACTTGTGACTTATAATTTATCAATTTCACCATTGCATTGCATTGATGGTCTAATGATTTTATAATTTTTTTTTATTTTCTTCAGCTTCCTTGCAGCATGAGATCAATCAGTTAGGCGGGGGAAATTATTCATAACCAATTCAATTTATCAAGATTGGACCTTCTGTCTCAAGAAAGGTTGAAATAGTGATTTTCATTATCTCTGGTGTGAGAAAAAAAAAATCATGAGATTATTCCGTTGGTAAAGAACGCAAAAAGAAATGGTCCCTTAGGAATATATGGTGTGAAGGGGATAAGATCCTCCTCTCTATGGCTTCACACTTCACATATAAAGACATTTAACTGTTAGGGCACATGCCACCACTAGCTATAGATAGGGGACAGAATGAGGTCGCTTCAGTTGGTTTTGGGCAATTTTTTGACCGATTTGAACTGTAATATAAAACTAAACCAAATTGAAAAAATCAAAATTTTATAATAAAAACCGAATTGACTGAATAAAACTGAATTTTTTTAAAAATTAATTATTTTAGTATTTTATATTAAATTATCTAAAAATTGTAAAAAATAAAAATAGAATTTCAATTTGTTTAATTAATTGGATTAATCGAATTTTTTAAATATAAAATTGAATTGACAATTTCAGTTTAGTTCAATTCAATAAAATTTGAAAATATATAACTGAACTAAATTGAAATGTGTGGTTCAGCCAAATTAGCACTCTTACGCACCCTTAGCTGTGGACAAACAAAAACTACATTTACTACTCCTTCAAAATTAAAAATTTAAAAACTTTTATTTGCCCCTCACCCACCAAATACAATAGGTCTTAATGGTTTTGTTCCATTGACTTTAAAAATCATTAATCAATTTTTGTTTTTTTTGAAAAATGTTCCACGAGCTAGCTATGAATAGTAAGTTATATGATGAGATTAGTCTTTTGAGTCCTTTTTTTTTAAAAAAAAATCTCTGGGGTAGGGGACCATAGAACCCTTCCATTAGAGTAAATGTTCAATGGTAAACCTCTCATTAACTGGTTTGTTTTTTTTTTAATATTAGTGGGTGAAAAAATTTAAATTTGAAACCAATTTATTTATTTTTTATTCTTTAACTTGTAATAAAATCGCACAGGATGTAGTTTAATAAGGACTTGAGAGTGAATAAGGAAAGAGGTTTTCATGGAAGATGTACCTCTTTTTATTCAAGATACTTTTTTCTCGCATTATCATCCCTATTCTCCAAGATTCATCAGTTCTATGTTGACCTAAAAATGTATAAAAGTTACAAGCAACTGCATCCAATTACTTGAGAGGCTGAAACCCAGGGACCTCCGTAGTAACGTTAAAGATAATTCTTGGTTGATTTCAAGTGTGTGCGACTCACATTTATAGTCTCACACTCTTAATTAAGATTTAATTTTCTCTCCCTAATAACAATAACAACTAATAGTTATGATTCTGTAGGTACTAACAAGTGACACTGTTAAAAAATAAAAAAAAAACTCAAGAGTAACAAGCATGTTTGTTTGCTTACAAAGTGGGACTAATTATCCTCAAATTTTGTGAAATGTTGTAAAAATTCTATGGAACGGATAGCAAAATCTTGGCCAACAAATTAAATAGTATGCGGAGTTTTCCAGTCTCAAACTCATGACCACAAGGGTCATAATTCATAAGGCCTCCGCAGGTAGGGCAGAAGTCAATCTAACTACCCCTCATTGTAGTATTAAGTATGTTAATTAAGAGTTTCTTGGCTCTTTGGAAGATGTTCCTTTTGTGAAATAAATTTTATCACACCCATAATGTAAAAAAAAATGAAGAGAGTAACTCAATTTATTTAGATAGATTCGTATAATATGATGTGCGCCATTAGAATTTAAACCCGAGATTTTTAAATTTTGGGGTCTCTATCTGGATCAACTAATGAGTGCATATATGTTGATTCCTGGAAAACTTGTCATAGCCATTTTTGATTTTGTAGGATTGTCATGTGCTTGCAATTTGTAAACCTAATTCCCAGAAATTTTAAGGATGCTAATGGTTTTGAACTTAAAATGTGTAAATAATTTAGGCATACATATATAGCCCTGTTATATACAAGGGACCACTACAAGTCAAATACTTGGCGGTCCCCTTACAATTGTGGATAACTTTTATAGTATCAAACAATTTGAGCATACAAGAAATCTAGCCCCGGGGTTTAAAAAAATGAAAATTTTACCTCCATGTTCTTCTAAGTGGTGAAAAAATTGTTATTCTGAATTATTGAACTTATCATTTAATTCGAATCTATAATGTCAATCTTACATTATGATTAGTCACTATTAATTTCATTTGAAATGAAAATGTGAAAAAAAGTGGATTTGCTATTATAGTTTTTCTTGGCCAATTATAAATGGGATATGAAGGGGAAAGTATCGCATCCATCATAATGCTTATAAAGATTTTGGCCATTAAATTAAAGGAGTGCAAGCAATTTACTATTACAGTTAAAACTATACTTTTCATGAGGGATACATTTTTTAAAGTTACAAATTATAGCAACCCAGTTCAAATTTTCGATTATTTGTCAACTTTCAAATTGAATCATCTTCAAAAGAATGAGAATGTGCCGCTATCTTCATTCGAGAACTATAGCTAAATTAGTAAAAAAAAAAAAGGAAAAAAAATCGTTTTCTTACAGCACCTTTAATTTTTAATGTGTCACGTATTTAATATACTAAAACAATTTAATTGAGTAAATATTGACATGACAGAAAAAATAAAGATTAAATTCTTATATCTTAAAGGAAATTATATCATTAAATTACTCAACTTTCCGCTACTTTAGAATTTATTTATAATAAGAATTTAACAAAATAAATAGACACAATTTAATTGATAGAGCAATAGAATTGATGCATGCACACCCAACATTAAAATATGATATGACAAAGGGAAAATGATCAATTTTATTCTCAACTATAAACTAATTATCAAGTTAATTAAGTTTAAAGTGATTTTACTTTACTTTTTCAATTTTTTAAGTTGTGTCAAATCTATCTAGATGACAATAAACATATATCAAATCTGACATGACTATCTTATGTGGCATAAGAGCGTTTAATATGACAAAAAAAAATTAAAAACTTAAAACTCATTTTATCAATTTTATCCTCAACTATAAACCAATTATTAAGTTAATCCTAATTTTAGAATCATTTCAATTTGCTCTTCCAACTTTTTGAGTGAGTCAAATCTGTAATTTTAATTGCATTTGGCATTTATTATTGTGTTGTAATTGCTTAATTGCTTTTTATAGTTTGTGCATTTTTTCATAATTTTGCGTGGAGCTTTTATTTCTTGTTTTTAATTTTTTACAGAATTCTGCGTGTGACTGAATAGATTTGACACACGCTGATAATTTTTTTTGTCATGTCAGATGTTTTTATGTCACGTAAGATGACCATATCAAATATGACACATGCTTATTGTCATCTGGATAGATTTAATACAACTCGAGAAATTGGAAGAGTAAATTGAAATGACTTTAAAATTAGGATTAGCTGGATAATTGGTCTATAGTTAAAGATAAAATTGATCAAGTGAATTTTAAATTTTAAATTTTAAATTTTTTTTACTATATCATATGCTCTTATGCCACGTCAAATTTGACACATCTAAATATATTTGACACAATTCAAAAAGTTGGAATTGCAAATTAAAATAACTCTAAAATTATGATTAGCTTAATGATTAATTTATAATTGAGGATAGTATTGATATTTTTCCAATGACCAAAAAGAAATCGTAATGCTATAGATGATAATTGGTGTTTATACAAAAGATTATTATCAATTCATCAAATGGGAAATTGCCAACCTGTGCAGGGAGGGATGGTCAAGAAAGGTCTTCAAATCCTTCCTTCCCCTCCTCCTATATTGAAAAAAAAAAAGAAAGGGAAATAAAACAAAAATATTTAGTATGTCTCTCTCGAGTCCCAATCTACACTCTGGAATACATATGGAGGCACGTGATTCAGAGTTCTTCTCCTCCTCTTTCAACTTAATGTACTTGCACATGATTTTAATCCTCATATGCCCCATATTGGTTCAGTGTTTTTGTTTTTATTGGAATTTTCACTACTTTTTTCCCTCCAAATTTAAGTTTGTTATTTTTATTAGTAAGCAAGTTGAATGATCTCATTAGATGTGAGTATACATCTTTTCAATTAAAAAAATTAAATTCATAAATAAATGATGATAAATATTTTTAAATTGAAATAATTATTAAATTACTCCCTTACTCACTAAGTCCATTGCTTTTAATTTCCATTACATCCTTCTTGAAACTTTTGTCAAAAATTAGTCCTATTTGGCAAGTCATGGGACTTGCATATATTTGATAGCTACAATTTCCTTATTTCTCATTTAATTCAAAGTACAGAAAATCTTCACTTTTTATTGATGACCATATAAAAACTCCATACCATGAGAATTATGACCATATAAAAAGCATAACCCACCATGAATTTAATTAGTTATTTTACTAATTTATCCTATTTTTTAAATTATACTGAATTGATATATAAACTTTTTAATTTGTTGGAAATTTATCTATGATGCAAATATCATGTGCCCATGAAGACATTGTATGCTAACATGACATAATACGTAAATTTATTTGTCAATATGGAAATTAGAAAAATAAATTAGTAAATTTTCTATCACTAACTTTCATCGTTTTTACAAATATAACTTACTTTCAACAAATAATTTGTACATGTTAGCATGTCATTTCAGTTTTGGCACATGCTTTTTAATCGTGAATAGATTAGTAACAAATTTAAAATTTTATATACCAATTTGCTACATTAACATTATGATATATTGGCAAAAATTAAAAAAATTCATCATGATACGATAACCCTATATATATAGCTTAGTAATCAAATATTTATTGTCTAGTTATAATTTCTGATTGATGTTGTTAAAAAAAAATCTGATTGATGAAGAAAGCAACAATTTATTTATTTTATAGTCTAGCCTCAATTAAAAATAGACTATTTTTTTATGATATGAGTAGTTTAAGTGATAAAAAATATAAAAATTTAAATGTGAAAAGTAAAATTTGTAATTCCTCCCATTACGCTCTTTCTCTGGGGGTGGTATCAAGAAAACGTTACATGGTTTTGAATTCTAACCATAAAGGGAGCAATAAATTCTTTCAATTATTAGAAGAGTTTGAATTTGATACGTGTTTTTTAAGGATAAATTAATCATGCTTTTTGTTTACTATTTTAAAATATATCCTATATTGTTATGAGATCATTTAATTATTTATTTTAAGGGAGAAGCACTCGATTAGTAAGTTATTATACTTGTTGTAAGATAATTTTTTTTTTTTTTTTTTTTTTTTTTTTTTTTTTTTTTTTTTTTTTTGCAGTTGAATAATCGAAATCACAACACAACATTTTATATTGATTTGTTATAACTAAAAAAAGTAGAATCAAAATCAATATTTGTTAAGTTAAGTGGTAAGAAATTTAAATTCTCTTAAATAACATGTCAAATTTAAGTTTTATATATAGAAAAAATAAGTGCTGAAAAAGTTTTATTTTTTTTGTAAATTTATCGGCTCGAACTTAAAAATAGTTAAAATTCTTATAATTATAAGATATTAGAAACATTATATAAAAAATTTAATAGAAATAAAAGAGAAAGGTAATTCTTTTATGAATTGAATCATTATTAGTTGGTAATTAATTTTTATACATTTTTATGTGGAATAGATAAAAAAAATTCAACTTCCTAGCATTTTCACTTTAAAATTTTCAACTATATAGAAATTATTTGTAGAAAATTGGATTTTATTAAATAATGTCTTGGTTCAAATCTTATATATATAAAAAATAACTATTAAAAGAATTTTAGTTTTTTTATAAATTTGTATTGAAGAATCTCATATTGAAAAAGTATATTTGAATGAAGTGATTTATAATTGATGTAGATAGACCCTTAATCTAAGTGAATTGATTTTGTGTTACATGAGCTCTAACTCCATTTATAAGTTCATATGTGTATGCATGAGCCAACACTCTAGAGAGCTGTAATCTTGACACTCTTCATATCTGTGAATTTGTTTAACAATTTAGGGGCTCAAATTTTGAAATAGTTGGAATAATTATTAATTGGTTATTAATTTTTATCAGTTTTTATGTGGAACAGATGAGCAAATCAACTTCTCAGCCTTTTCTCTTTAAAATTTCCGACATATAGGTATCATTTGTTGGGAAATTGATGGATGAATTGTGTAATAAGAATAATTTTTTTTTTAAATCAAGATACTTATAAAGAAAGTTTTCTATTTTTTCTCTTTTTTAACTATTAATTAATTTATTTTTTTAACAAAATAGATACTTTTACTTTTAACAAACCAAGAGAATACTAAAAATAGTGAGCAAGAGTGTTGAAGAAAAAATTGCTATTTTCATGTATGAAGAAACTTCTTAACTGTACTGAACTAAACAGAAATATCGCCATGGACATGGACTTTTCATATGTCTGTTTTAGATGTGATCTTTCTGTGATTTGGATTTTGACATTTGTAAGTCATCTTCTTGATAATTATAACAGCTCCCCAACAAAACCTTCGATCATTGCCATGTCTGTCTCCGATCAACTCCATTTCAAGTTTGCAACTCACCGCCCGTTATTTCATCATTTTAAATCTTTTTTTTTTTTTTGACAAAACATTTCAAATCTTTAAAAGAACTAATATATATAGGAAATAATTTTTTCTTTTCTAAATCATGTATTTTTTTTAATAAAGATGTTATATGATTTAAGTATGTATAAATTAGATATATAGGATAACTCTTTCCTTTAAAATTGATAATAATATAATTTAAATTATTTTTCTCCAAATGTCCTTAAAAGAAAAGTTATTATTTGATTATATTTTAACGGGCTAAATCAAATAAAATTAATATTACAAATCAATAATGATAAAATTTAAATATATACTTTATAATATTTTTAAATTGGAATGATCATATCTTTCATGAATAGTTTAAATAGTAAAACATATGAATATTCAAATAGAAAAAGTAGGATTCAGACCTCTTTGTGGTGGGGAGAATTGGAGTTAATTCACTCTCTTATTGACAATTTTACTTTTTAAATTAATTAAAAATTAATTATATAAATCAAATTCAGCACTTAAAAATGTATTTAAAAGAAATAATTCTAAAATACCTCTTTAGCTGACGTATTTTAATTTCTTATTGGTATAATAAATACCCATTTCCTGAATTACTAATTAAAAAGCATTAAATTGAAGGAAGTGATTAGAATGATTTAAATTAGTTTGTTTTGTTATCGATGTCTTAATGCATATAATATGTAAATTAATATGTGGTTTCTCCATCTAGTTTGTTTTCAAATTCGTGACTAAAATGCAATTCAAATTAATCTAACAATTTAAGTAATCAATGAATTAATAGCACACTTTAAAACTACGGCTCACTTCTTAATTATTGATATATATGTATAGTTTATTTAAGAATTCAAGTATTCAAAAGTTCAAATATATATATATATATATATATATATATATATATATATATATATATTTATTTATTTATTTATTTATTTATTTATTCTTTTATAACAACAAGAGGCATGAAATGTCAGCTAGCTAGAAGGTCGTGTAGTACCATATATTATTAAGTATCATTATTATTCAATGACTTCAACAGAACTACATTAACTACCATAACCTTATATAATTTAATACCACATGAAGCAAGAAATAGCTCAAAAAGACCCTACCATTACCCCCCATTACCCTCCTCCTCTCTTACCCTCACCCACTTCTCTTTAAAATCTACCATTGCACCTCTTTCTGACTTCTCCATTAATGCTTACATAAAGATCAAAACTTAACTCTCAAATAAATTTTTTTATTGTTTTTGGCTTTTTTTTTTCACATATATATTTTCTTTAACTTGGGTTTTACATGAAAAATAAAACCGTTCTTTTGATTTGAATTAACCATTCTTTCTTCTATTTCTTACATTCTTCACCAACATTTCTTTGAACCCAAAAACAAGAACAATAGCCATAGCTGATTACTAGCACAATATGGGCAAGAAAATGAAGCTCCCTTTGTTCTTCAAGATTAACACTTCCTCTTCTTCTACTACTACTGATACAAATTATTCAAGATCAAATTCTTCATGGTCATGGCCTGCTTATTGTCAACAGCCACAAACCCTTTCTTTCAGAGCAGAAAACATGTTCAAGACTCTTAACTCAGCTTACTTAGATGCTGCTTTTGATGTTGGTAATGGTGATGCTAACAATAACAGTAAAATGCGGGTGGCGACTATTAAGTCTTGTAATTACTCCATCAACTCTTCCACTTCTGAATCAGCCGCAAGTTTCTCTACTGCAGCATCAGATGAACCAGGATCAGCTGGTGAGTGTATAGAGAGTGTGATTCAAGGTTTAAGGTCAGAAAGGTTGTTCTTTAAACCAGGAGAAACTAGTTCTATCTTGGAAGAAGCTAATGATAATATTAAGAAGAAGAAGAAAGCAACAGAAGGAAACGCAGATGAAACTGCAGCAGCAGGAGGTAATAATAATGAGTCACTATTTGCATTTAAAGAAAGTATTGTTTTGTCAATGGATTCTCGGGACCCTTATGTTGATTTCAAAAAATCAATGGAAGAAATGGTGGAAGCTCATGGTTTAAAAGATTGGGGAAGTCTTGAAGAGTTGCTTTGTTGCTATTTGAAAGTCAATGGGAAGAGCAATCATGGCTTCATTATTGGTGCTTTTGTGGATTTGCTCCTTGGCCTTGCTTTTGCTTCTTCTTCTTCTTCTTCATCTTCTTCTTCATCTTCTGTCAACTCCATCTCTTCTTCTTCTACTTCTACTACTACTACTGATCAGTCTTATTGTTCTTGTTCTCAGTATTCTCCTTCTTCTCCTTTGTCTTTCTATACTTCTTCAAATCTTTCTGATGATTACTCTTCTTCAACTCCTTGTGTTTCTTCATTAGAAATTGAGGAGGAGGATGAAGATTCTTGTTTATGTTCATAATCATCTTTAGTAGCCAATGGGAATGAGATTAAAGAAAATTAAAATTTATTATCAATATTAATTAATGTTCAATCTTAATTATATTTTCGGTGTCATTTTGTTTCTTTGGTTCTTTAATTTGATCTCTTTTTATGGAGATAATTGTGTAGACAAGTAGCTTAAAAAATATTTTTTTTTTCTTTTTTCATGAAAATTTAAATTTTCAGTATCCGGTATTTGACAGGTATAAATTTTCTGATTACTTTTTAATTGCTTAATTTCTCAGGAATTATCTTTATTGGTTAATTATTCACTTATCAATTATATAAACAAAATTTGAATATTGTACCTTTTAATGCAATATACATTTATGGATACAAGAGATTTGTTGCTTTCAAATTATAAAAAAAAAATCTATATTTAAGAGGTGTTTTTAAGAGTGTGTAGTTAAGCTATTTATTGCATTATTCTAGCTTCTAATTAATTATAAAAAGATCTAGCTAATAAAATTTGAAAACTTCCACTATTGTTATGTATGGAAAATTTTATTTTACCTTAATAGTAATATATCATTTCTTATTACTTATACCATAAGCCATGGGAATTAATTGTATAATTGATGTAAGTTCTATTGCATAAAGTGGAAAGAATGTATCGTTTACTAATTTAGAATCATGAAGTAATTATAGCTAAAATCACATAGCTAATAGTCTAACAAGTCTGTATATTTTTTTAATCCAATGAGACATACATCAAACTCATAACTTGTTAAGGGTATTTGGTTTAATTGAGTGAGATAGTTGATAGTGTTTTTTTTTTTTTTTTCAATTAGTTACAGTTTAAGTGTTTAGTAAAATTCAAAAATAAATAGTTGATAACTGTTTTTATTTAAAATAGCTATAAATTTGATAAGTTTTATTATGAAATTGTTTCCTATCAGCTGATAGCTTATTTATATTTATTTTTTATTTAAAATATTTTATTCTTATTAAAAATACTTAATACAAATAACTTCATTCAAATTAAATATATGTAATTGATTTTTTTATAGTTCATTATTGAATAAATATTATTTTAAATTATAATTAGTAATTAAATAATTATAATATTTATAATTATAATTATTTTTTAAAAATATACAATAATCTTTATATTTTAAAATTTAATTTTAAATAATTTTTATTAATAATTTTGATAATATATAAACCAAAGACAATTATTTATTACCATATACTATTGTTAAATAATTTATATAACTAAAAAATATTATAAAAAATATTTAAAATTATATTTACAGATAAATTGTATCTTTAATAGTTATTTAACATTATTAACAACAACAACAACTAATAAAATTTTACTAAACGGTTCATATTAATTAGCTAACAACTATCAGATATCAACTGTCCACTACTTACAACCATTATCAGTTATTAATTGCTACTACTAAATTATTTGAGATGTATTAATGTCTGTTAATTTAATTGATAAGAAGTTTAAATTATTTTAAATAAACTTTTAAGTTCAAATCTTATTTATAGAAAAAAATAAATATTGAAAGAATTTTACATTTTTATGAGTTCATCCTACTTAAATTTTGAATTAATTGAAACTCTTTTAAGTAAGGGATACTAAAGGTATCAAATGAAATAAAAATACTTGAGGCTTTTTTTTTTTGAAATAAAAATACGTGAGGCCTAATAAATATTAGAGTTTGATTTTTTTAAATAACAAATAAATTATATTTTTTGCCCATTTCAGTAGGCAAGTATCTTCAACGGTATGCAGTTTTAATTTTCTGTTAACGAGGGATAAAATTTTTTTTTTTGGAAAATATAAAGGTTTTTGTAATTAATAAAAAAATTGAAAAATAGAGATGATTAGTGTTTATTAAGGGTGTAACAAAGTGAAATCGACTTGTGAGTTACTCAAAATTGACTCGAAAAGAACTTAAAATCAATTCAATTATTGTCGAGTTCGAGCTTTATTTGAGTAGATTATAAAGTTGAACTCGTGTATATTTATTATTTTATCATTTCATTTTAATATGATTATAAATATATTTTATTGAATAGAGTTAAATTAAATTTAAATTTTTAAAATAAACATTTTTAAAAATTTAAAGATACAATTTAATTAATCATGTGAAGTTGAATTGAGCTGAAATATATAAATTATTTAATTTAATCGAACTTAAATTTAAAAAAAGCTCGATTGAATTGATTGCGAATTTCGAATTTAAAAACCAAGTCTAGCTTGAATTTGACATAATGTGAACTTGAGTTTGCTCGATCACACCCCCAATCTTTATGATGGATATTCCCATGCAACACAAAATACGGACATGCACGTGCAGCTCTCTGTTGATCAAATCCGACCATTGAAGCGTACTGACAAGATGAGATTGATCATAGCCGTTGGTTTCAAAATTAAGACAGTCTTTATCAAAACGTCGATTGATAGGTACAATTCCAGCGCAGAATTTTGGCCTGGTCCTAATATCATATCCTTCTCCTCTGCACTTGCATCCTTATCGTCCCTTAAAATTTAGAAAAAAAAAACCCTCATTTTTCTTTTAAAAAAATTACTGTTTTTAATTTAATTAATGCCTTTATAAATGATAATTTTGATTGCAAATTCCCTGTTTATTCATGCATTTTAACATGTTTCGAGCAAAATTTTAAATATTGTATGGTTTATTTTATACGCTAGAAATGATTATCCAAACATTTAAATATGTTTTGAGTCAATTTCATATATTTGTCGTTTAATTTATATTTTATATACTTGTATAAATAGAATTTTGTGTTAAAATTAGCTAATAGAAAGTTATTTTTGTTTAAATGATATTTCAAATTTAAATTGTAACATATGTATTTATATTAAATTGATTATTTAAATAATTTTATTAATGATCTTTATGGTTCTACTCGAATTTGATTGGATTAATTAGAATTCAATGAATTTTGAGATACCAATGGTTTAGACAAAAAAAAAGTTTATTTTTATTTTAAAAATTATTATTAGAAAATTTATTTATTCAAGCGGTAAAAATATATTTACGTGAAATAAAATTTTGAAATGTTTTTGATAAAATTGAATGTAATTTTATAAGAAAAATATTGGTGGAAGTGAAAACCCTATTGAAAATATAGGAATATTGATGTATATGTATGGATGGATTTGTAGATGGGTGAAGCAGTTGCAGATAGTGCAAGAAAACAAAAACAAAAGAAGAAAAACCCATCTGCAATTCAGCTTTACAATATGGAAAGCTTTGATAAAAATTTAAAGGATTCAGATAAAACAAATAAAAAGTTGCTCAATAATTTATATATAAAAAAAAAGAAAATTTGTTGGGTACCTTTTAGCTGCGTTGTAGATTTTGAATCTCTAAATGTTGAAGGAAACAACAACACATATATACATATGCATGGAAAGGGTACAACTTACAAGCTGTTGGTGTGAGAGAGGAAGAGGAGAAGGGGATAATGTATATGTCATGACTGCCATAAGAGTGATGGAAAAAAATAATATATTAAAAATTTTGACCCAATTTGGTAAAAAATCAGTTATATACCTATCTAAATAACTAACTTATGCTTATTGTTATAATTAACCATCTTAAAAGATTAGTTTGGTTGTTCGAAAGATTTTTAATTACTATTTTTATTCAAATTAAATTGAATTAATTAGATATTAAAAAACTCTGAATATTATTAATTTATTCTAAAATAAAATAATTTCATAGTGTAAAATCTTATTGATTGTTTGTATAAAAATATCTTAAGTAGAAGGCTATTCTTGAATTTTTATGAAATACATAAAAAATTTTAAATCAATTATAATGAACAAAAATTAATTTTGCACTTAATATGGTATCATAATATCTTATAATTTCATTAGAAAGTATCATAGTAATTAATCAGGATAAATCATTACGTAATGTTTAATTTCTTTAGAAATTAAAAAAAAAAAATAGTATGTGTAAGCTTTACAGTTTACTATAATTGATTAATTAGCATTTCAAAATGACTTGTGTGTATTAGATGAGAGATCAATGCTTTAAATATTTTATATTTAAGTAACATATAAAAAATAAATATTTTAAATAACCATAATATTTCATTAATTTTAGTCTATTATTTATTAATTAATTAATTACAATACATTCAAACAAGAATACTATGGTGTTTTTCTTTTAAAGTGCATCATTTTTGTGATTGTGACTGAGGTTCCTTACAATTAGTACACTTAAATGGAGAACATTAATAATAATAATATATATATATATATATATATATATATATATATATATATAATATATATATATATATATATATATATATATATATATATATATATATATAATTGTTATAATTAGTTGGTAAAAAACTATTTTTATTTAGATAATATTTTAAATTTAAATCGTGAATCTTTTGTTGGAAGATTTATATCACTCTTATAATTTTACTTAAACTAAATTAAAATCCAATTATAAATTCATCGAATAGCAACTTAATAATCTTATATATAGTTAGGGCTAATTACTCATCATATGTGCGTAACAATTAATTAATTATATGTATGTATTCAATTATTTTACATCTAACTATTTTTCAACTCTCTAATCTCCATACTATATATATATATATGTGTGTGGAATCATGCCTCGGCTTCAATGTTTGAGCTAAAGATTCTTGTCGCGAAGGTTCTAAACCTTGTGCCATGGCCATTTTTAAATTATCAGGTTTTTAAACAATCAATGCAGAGATAACATTAAACTAATGTTGGCATTGGATTAGGTACTTAATTAATTAATTGACAATTTTTATGTTCAATTTTTTAGTAAAATAATTGCTTTTTTCTTGTTTGTTTGGTAGTGTGATTATATATAAATTGAAAAGGGTCCAAAATTTCTTGCCATGTTTTCCTCTCCGAAGTTTCGAAACACTATATTATTTCTGTTACAGCTACATTTTCAAGTCTCAAGAAAAGAAAACATATTAATGTTAATTAGTAATTTGAATTTTTCGAAGGAAATGTTGTTCATTGTGCTAAGCTCATCAAAGTATAAAATATAGAAATTGATTCTAAACTCCAATTATTAATTTTTTTTAATGTTGTTTGTCAAGTATACAAATCTTGTTCATAATTTTGACCATACACTTATATCACTTCTCTACTTAATTCTATTTCTTTTTATGTTACTAAATAAAATTTGATTATTTTTACCCTTCTCTTCTAGTTAAGTGAATTTTAAAAATTTTTAAATAAAAATTTAAGTTTAAATTTGTATATAAAAAATCAGACACTAAAAGAATATTTTATAGACTTTATATGAATTAATAAGAGTTGTCATAATTATTGAAATTTAATTATGAAAAAAATTATTTATTTATTAGATAATTTTAGAATATATCTCTCATATTAATTTGATGTATTTTTTTTATTAATTTCAAATAGCTGAAGAGAGAAATAAACGACTCAACTTTTTTATTCATTGGAGGTCAAATTGGGGGCTGAGATTTGTAAACTACACAATAAAGATGGTACTTCCCTTTCAGAAAACACTCAGCATTTTTTTTTTTTTATTTCATTCATTGGAAGTTAGATAAGTCGAAGCTTGTAGGCTGTGCAGCAGAGAGGTAATTTTTTCCATTATAAATATTCATCATAAAAATAGAAAATTTCACATGGATGAAAAGATTTGAAATAAAAATTTCTTATCTCCTAACACCGAATTCAACGTAAAAAATTTAATAAAATATGAAACATATAAGTTAGAATTATTTTCATCAAAACTATATAAGGTGGAGTAGATATTTTTTTTGGGGGGAAATTGGAGTAATTAGTAAAAAGTTAATTTTTAAATTAATTGACCACGGCAGAAATTTAGAGTAATTAACAAAAAGTTAATTTTTAAACTAATTTACCACGACATCCAAAGTAACTTGATACTTCACTTGCAACACAATCCTCAAATCAAATGGTGCAGAATAGAGATGGATGATCAACAATCCTCCAGAATCATAAACTTAAAATATAACTATTTATTTGCATTTGATAATTTCCTGGCCAGACAGAGAAGCAAATAACCCTACAAATGCACATAGCCGTTTAATCTGCAGGCTTTTACTTGTCAAAACCTTGGAAGAAAACAACTTATCAATGCTTGGTAATTAGTGAGATAATGACCCATTAATGAGATCTGGTTAACTATATTTACTCCACGTTTACCATTTTCCAAGAAAATTAATTGCCACAAATTTATGATGAAAAACAACTGCTATGGAAGTTGGTGTTTGTCCAGTTTATCTTTTATTCTTCCGAAATACATATTGCAGTAATTAATGAAGATATTATATAGAAAATTATATAAATATTGAAGAAAAAGAAAAAAAAAAAAGAAAATACTAATAGATGTTTTTATAATTTTAAAAAATTTCATAAACTTAAAGAAATTATTAAAAATGTTTTGACGTTATTTTCACAAATTGAGAAATTAAAGAACATTTTTTAACTTAAATATATACAGTTAACTCAATTTTTTTAAAAAATAAATTTAAAACTTATGCTTCAAAATTAAATAAAATAAATTTATAATTGTACTATTAATTAATAATAGTAAATAATTTTTCAATATTTATATATAAAATTTATATATTTGTATATTTTCAATGTTTACACATTTTATAAAAATTGTTTTTCGCTTTCATGCTAAGTAGATTAATAACCATATCTATTAATATAGTTTTCATTCATTTGGTTTTTACTATGCACTATAAATAAATTTTAAGTTTCTCTTGAGATAAAAAGGAAATATTTTTTAAAAAATTATTAATCTGTTTAAGACAATAATAATATTTTCATGTTATTAACCTAGTACTTCATTGAAACTAGATTTTTTTTTTTTTTCGATGTATATATATAGCTAAATGTGTTTAGAGTTAAATTGTAAAATACTTTCGGTGGATAAGTTTTACCAAATATACAGGATCCATGGATGTCTCTGATTACAATTGAAGCTATTGTATCAAAGAAGATCAGAAACACAAATATGGCTAAAGATTAATGTTATGAGCAGGCTCATTTAAGGCTTCATAAAAGATTTCTTTTGGTCGATACACTATCATCAGTTATCAATGGTACTACTTCTTCAACAGTCCCAATTAATTGCATTTAAAGATTTCATAAATGTTATTTATAAGTAGCAAGTTCTGTAAAATTATCCAAATCATAGCTTAGTAGTAGAAACACTTGCAACATACTACGTATAAGGCAGCTTTTGTTTTTTAGGTATTTATAACTTCTATAAAATTTTAATTGAATTTTCATCATACTCAAATTAATATTATAAGTTTTTCAACTATTAATATTTGGAGATATTTGATTATAACTAATCCGATTATGATAGAATAATAAAAGCGCGCGATAAATATTTTTTAATAATTAATTTAACACAATTATATACATTATAATTCAAATTCAAAATATTATTTAAACAAAAATAACTTTCCACTAACTAATTCTAACTGTTTTTGGTAACTTTTTGAACATTTCAATTGAATTTTTTTCATACTCAAATTAAATTATAACTTTTTGAACACTCTAGAGCCAAACATTTAGCAAAGGTTATTACCACTAGTTATTTTCTTTTTGCTTTTTCGGTTAAAAACAAAGCTATGTAAAACTTATAATGAGAGTCATATATTTTTATTATTCAATTATTCTTTCTAATAATTTATTATTTTAAAGGGTAAGTTTTGTTTTTTAATGGATTATCAATACCTTTCTTACAATATACATAATTAAAATTTAGATTATAAAATAAGAGATATATATGGTCTTACCTAATTTGAAATATATATTATAAATCTAATTTTCAGATATAATGTAATAAGAATTACGGGAAAATGTTACTTGTTTGATAAGGAGATGACTCAGTTGAGAAAGTGTTGGGAAGTGGGTGAGAAAATGACTGATGATCTATGAAGGTGACTTACAAGCTAGAAGATAACATGAGATTTTGAGTGAAGACCGAAGAAAGTGAATGGCCTGTGTCTGTGTGTTTCTTGATTTTGAGGGATTGCTTCTATATTAATGCAAATATATACGTTTGATCCACTGCTCACCAACCTGATCCGGTGTTTTTTATATGCCATTCAATGCTATTAATTTCTACCTTTGTAATGATGAACAACATTTCCCCTACTAACAGGGTACCCTGTCCTGCCACTAATTCTATCTTCAATTTCCTTTTTTTTTTTTTTTTTTTTTTTTTTTTTAACTTTTTAAGAAAAATTAGGAAAATTATAAATTTTTTATTTATGGGAAAGATATGAATATATTAGCATAATTTAATTATTGATACAGTATAAAATATGTCAAAGTGGGAGTAGTCAAATGATAACTCTTCTATAAGGACATTTTAAGGTATAAAATTTGAATATTACCATTATCAATTTATTTAAAAGAAATAATTATTTTTTATTGTAAAATTCATCGATATATAGGTTATATAATATTTTATTAAAAAAATATGACAAAAGATATAAAAATGAAAATCTCATATATGCATGAGAATAATTTTTCAATGTTTACAATACTATTTGAGGCTAGAAATGATTCAACTTCTTATAAATTTTAATCAAAATTCAATTCAATAAAAATTTATTTTAGTTTATATATCAAATTTCGATTAACAAAATGATTAAATTTCATATTTCTGTTGTTGCTGCCTAGTTGCTACTATCTACTGGGTTTTACTCCGTTCAACATCATAATCTCATCAACATAATTAGATGGCTTGGATGCATTCAATGTTTCTATTATACATATACGAGACTTAGTCCCTCGTAACTAATTTATTATAGGTGGCATGAATTGATTGGTTAGTTAAAAACTTATGGAGAAAGTTGTTACAAGTTGCTGTATATATTACTGTTAGTAAATGAAAAGAAGTCATGAGCTTCACACTTTCACAAATTGTGAAATGGTATCAGAGCATAATGTCACGTGCTCAGCGTTGGAGGTCAGCTAAGACGCGCGGCACTTAGTCACACTTGCGAGAGAAGTAGAACTAAGTAAGCCTGAGAGTTGGAACGCAGCGGAATTTGAGTGAGCAATTGAGCAAAGAGAGGTTTGGGACGTAAATTGGACAGCACTTGAATGAGAGTAAGTGTGAGGCTTTATTAGATTTCTTCACAAATTCTCATCATCATTTACAAATGGGAGGAGTGGCCTTTATATAGGTTCTCCACCTCCTCAATGTGTGGCTACAATTATTTCTTCTAGACATTTCTACAAACAACATATGTACAATGATTTTCCTAGAAGCTTCTTTGCTGTGTACAAAAGGAAGGGAAGCTTCTAGATGCTGGCCGAATGGCTTAGCATGGGCAGCAAGCATTGGAGGCATGGGAACTTTCCGGAAGGCTGACACCCTTGTTCCTTGATAGAAGTTTCCGGATGGCCTCCTTGGCATGGCTGGCAGCATGCAGCCTTACTATTTTTTCGTAGCTCTCTAGAGCCTTCCCACATGCTCTTGGGCTCCTTCCTTGGCCTAGGTATTTTTCCCTTGAGTTTGACAACTTGAGCAGCCCTCTACCATGTTCTAGAGGCTTCCTGCATTTTCCTAGGCGCTTGGCATGGCCTTGGTGGCAAGCAGCCCTCTTTGGCTTGCCTTGGCCGAGTTTTCTCGCCCGTGCGCGTGCACCACAGGCCTTGGGGCGGGACAGACTTCGCGGGTCGTGACACCCTCCCCCACTTGAGCTCGCAACGTCCTCGTTGCGCTTTGAGCTTGGTGCTTTGGGACATTGGTGTGCTTGGGAGGTTCCTCGTACACCATTGCTGGTTGTCCTTGGCGTAACCTTTGGCGCCTTCCCACTTTGTGCCTCTAAAAGTCGAATGTCAAAAAGCCCACATTTCTCACTTGGCTCCTCCTCGACGGGCACCTGTGTCACCCCATTCTTTCGTGCGAAGTATAGGGCGTTCTCATATGGAATTATAATGGCCTTCGCAGCACGTAGAAAGCTAATTCCTAAGTATACTTGCTTCTTGTCAATGGAAGCAATGAGGATGTCAGTCTTGCCTTCCTATTCGCCGATACGAATCCTCACCTTGTATGCTTTGCCTACGATGGCAAACTTGGATCCCACACATTCGGCATAGGCTTGGGTCTTGGTGTATGGCAGGCCGATCTCGTTGGCCAATTCCTTTGCCATATAAACACCATCAGCGCCCGTGTCCAGCATGGCTGACACCGTGGCTCCTTTAATTATGGCCTTGACGGACATTCGACTTCCTTGATTTTTCACTCCCATGGGTTGTGTGTTAGGGAGGAAGTTCATTGAATCAAGTTTCCGCGATCTTGCGTTGAATTGTCCATAAATTATAAGGAACCTATGGAGGCTTATGGTTCCTCTTGGGATTGAGCCTTTTTAAATTCTGCCGCAATGGCATTGATGGCCTGTTTGTTTGGACAGTTTCGCGTCCAATGTGGCCCATCGTAGAGAAAATATGGGCTTGGAGGCTTGGTAGCAGCACTCTTGGTTAATGGACCTTTATCTTGTTTGGAGCTCCCACTATGGAATTTTTGGTGTTGGGTCTCCTTGTGCCTCAAGTCCTTGTGTCCTTGCCCAGGATGCCCTTCATCATCTGAAGAGGCCTCCTTGTCTCCCCCACTTCCGTTAAAGTTAGGTTGCCTTCCTTTGCCATGGGCAGTATAGTCGCAAATGGACTCTGCAGCAGCAATTGCTTCATCAAGGGTCTTGACGTTCCTTCGATCAAGCTCTATTTTTGCCCAATCCTTTAGCCTATTTTTAAAGTTAAAGAGGAGTTGTTGGTCGGACAGTTCAGTGGCTTCAAGCATCAAGGTGGTGAACTCCTTGACGTAGTCCGAAATGCTACCAAGTTTCCTCAAACGTCAAAGTTTGCTTAGCACTTCGTCATTAGAGTTATGGGGCACGAATTGCTTACGAAGTTCAGCCTTGAACTGCTCCCAAGTATTGATCACACAAAGCCCCTTCTCCCTTTCGGTGTGTTTACGCCTCCACCATAGTTAGGCAGCATCCCTAAGGAAAATGGTAGCATTGTTGATCCTTGAGAAGTCATCTGTGACATTCATCGCCTCAAAATATTATTCCAGGCCGAATAAGAAATTTTCCACCGTAGTGGCATTGCATGCACCGCTATACATGGCTGGTTTTGGTACCTTTAAGCCATGTGGGATCAAAGTGCTTGTTGAGGCAGCATTTGTCGAGGGTGGACTGCCTTGACGGACAGCTTCAATTTCCCTACGAAGCTCCTGCACGTCACTTAGAAGAGTCTTGCGTAGGTCAACAAATTCTTGGGTCAAGGAGAGTAGTTCTCCCTTAAAGGCTTGGCCAAGCTCCGCAATCATAGTCTTGGCAGCCCTGGTGATCTCGGCATTTTCATGGATTAGATTGTCCACTTGGTCGCTGAGTACACCAACGGTCACAGCAACATTGGCTAGGCTGTTCTCTAGGCTAGCCACTCGAGTTTCAATTGGCTCTCTCGTTGGAGCCTTGGATTTTCCCTGCTTGGACTGTGAGCGTACCTCTTCGCGCCCACGAGTTTGTTGCTCCTCAATGTTGGCAGCAACGTTAGCTTCCTCGCTTGCCATTTGCTCGGGTCTCCAACCAGCGACACCTAGGATTAAACCGTGCTCTGATACCACCTGTCACGTGCTCAGCATTGGAGGTCAGCTAAGACGCGCGGCACTTAGTCACACTTGCGAGAGAAGTAGAACTAAGTAAGCCTGAGAGTTGGAATGCAGCGGAATTTGAGTGAGCAATTGAGCAAAGAGAGGTTTGGGACGTAAATTGGGCAGCACTTGAATGAGAGTAAGTGTGAGGCTTTATTAGATTTCTTCACAAATTCTCATCATCATTTACAAATGGGAGGAGTGGCCTTTATATAGGTTCTCCACCTCCTCAATATGTGGTTACAATTATTTCTTCTAGACATTTCTACAAACAACATATGTACAATGATTTTCCTAGAAGCTTCTTTGCTGTGTACAAAGGGAAGGGAAGCTTCTAGATGCTGGCCGAATGGCCTAGCATGGGCAGCAAGCATTGGAGGCATGGGAACTTTCCGGAAGGCTGGCACCCTTGTTCCTTGATAGAAGTTTTCGGATGGCCTCCTTGGCATGGCTGGCAGCATACAGCCTTACTGTTTTTTCGTAGCTCTCTAGAGCCTTCCCACATGCTCTTGGGCTCCTTCCTTGGCCTAGGTATTTTTCCCTTGAGTTTGGCAACTCAAGCATCCCTCTACCATATTCTAGAGGCTTCCTGCATTTTCCTAGGCGCTTGGCATGGCCTTGGTGGCAAGCAGCCCTCTTTGGCTTGCCTTGGCCGAGTTTTCTTGCCCGTGCGCGTGCACCACAGGCCTTGGGGCGGGACAGACTTCGCGGGTCGTGACAATAAGCTCTAAAATTGTCCCTCACTTTCTTAGCAACTCTCATCTATTTTCTCACCAAACAAACATTTTTTCTTGAAGCTTTTTTCTTCATCAAAGACATTTTTTCAAAAATAGAGTTCGATAGTTTTTTCAATGGAGAATACAGATCGCATTAAAGAAACTCCATCAAATCCTTATTACCTGTATCCTAATGAAAATCCCTCTCTAGTTCTTACTTCATGCTTGCTTACAGGGAGTAATGACTACACTTGGTCTAGATCAATGCGAATGGCTTTGATCTCAAAAAATAAACTCAAGTTTGTTGATGGTTCGATTATTGTTCATGAACTAGAGGATTCGAATTTTGAAGCTAGGGAACGACGCAACACCATGGTATTGTCATGGTTGATGAAGACTCTTGCACCTACTATAGCTCAAAGCGTTATCTGGATAGATTATACTTATGATTTATGGAAAGATCTCTGTAATAGATTTCCAAGAGGTATGCAATGAGAATTTTTGATCTACAAGAGGAAATAGCTTCATTGAAACAAGGTGTAAGATCAGTTATAGAATATTTTACACATTTTTAATATTCTTTGGGATGGGTTTTCTAATCTGAGGCTTATTCCTTCATGCATTTGTATACCTTAATGTGATTGCAATGCATTTGACATCATACGAAAGTATAATCAACAAGATCAGGTGATTCACTTCTTGAAAGATCTGAATGGTGAATATTCTATGGTCAAATCTCAGATTTTAATCATGGATCCTCTACCCTCAATTAATAGGGTGTTTGCTTTAGTTTTGTAACATGAAAGGCAAATTAGAGGCATTCCGGATTAAGATGTGAATGAGTTTATTGTATTGTATGCAAGCAAACATAAACAGTCATCTGTGCCTAAGCATTTTTATGCTGCAACTTTAGGCAAAAGATCGACATGTTCATATTGTGGCTTCTATGGCCATTCGGTAGATCAATGTTATAAAAACCATGGATATCCTCCTAGTTTTAAATTCACTAACAAGAATCGAAGTGGAATGGCTAATCAAGTTGGTACTCTTATTGACAATTCTGAACTGAATTCTATGAAGAATGTAAAAGACATCAGAGGAAAATAAGTTTTAATCGTCGATGCACTTTCAGATTCTTCTAAATTTAGTTTCACTAAGGAGAAATATCATCAGTTGTTGGGGCTCATACAGAAGAATGTCAACTTAACAGTGAATGCACCTGTTGCTAATAGCATTATTGCTAGCTTTAATCCTTTACCTCAAACAGGTATTTCTTATTTACCAAAGGTGATGTCAACTGCACTAAACATACCTAAACATGTTTAGATCTTGGACACTAGTGCCATAAATCATATTACCAATTCAACTTCCAAATTTACAAGCTGCAGACCCATTTTAGGAGTATATGTCACACTTCCAAACGATCAAACCATATTTGTATCCTACATTGGCGATATTTGTTTGACACCTACTTTAACTTTGCATATTTGTTAGTTATTGGGAAAATTAATAGAATTGGCACAGTGGAATAATTTTCATAGCTGCAGAAATAATTAAATAAATAAATAAAAGGAGGCGGTTAAACTGGCCAATGGATGAGGAAAATAAGCGGTAAAACCTGTCGTATAAAAAATAAAAATGACACAAATATTTTAATATAGTTTCACCCTTAATTCTTGGGCTACGTTCAAGGGATAAAATTTGAATAATTCTTTCACTATAAAAATATAAGGTACAAGAGAGAGTTTTCTCTAAATCAACATTAGAGGTACACAATAAACATTATCACAAAAATAATGGCACTCAAAGTGTTTTCTAAACACCCCAAAAATAATTACCAAACTATTTTATCACTCATCCTTTGAGAAAAAAAATTTTCCCAAACCCTTTAAAAATCTTTCACACTTATCAAAGCAAAATTACTCTGGCTCTCTCATAAGCACACACCTCACTTTAGCCTTTCTCTGTCGTTGCTTGCTCCTACACATTACTTACCTCCCATCTAAATGGCTATTTATAGCCATGAGGTTTACCTAAAGACAAAGGCAAACTAAACTTTCAAATTTTGCAGCACCGAATTTGGTGCTACAAAATTTGACTACTTTTTTTTAAAACTTGTGGGCTCCACTAGGAGGGACCCACAATAATTCTCCCCCTCCCGACTGCATAAAGGTCATCACCATTCCGGAGGCCAATCGACAGAATTTGAACTTTTCCCTTGGTAAAATCTTTGTTAACATATCTGATCCATTTTCATCAGTATGCATCTTCTCAAGCTGCAATAGCTTCTTCTCCAATACATCCCATATCCAGTGATATCTTAAATCAATATGCTTTGGTGATATCTTAAATCAATATGCTTTGTCCTTGAATGAAAGGAGGAAATCTTACCAAGGTGGATAACACTCTGACTATCACAAAATAGCTCGTATTTGTCTTGCTGAAAACCAAGTTCATTTAAGAACTTCTTCATCCATAGTGACTCTTTATAAGCTTTTGTTACTACAATGAACTCTGCTTTAGTGGTAGACAAAGCAACACATTTTTGTAATTTTGATTGCCATGACATAACTCCCTTTGTAAAAGTAATCAGGTAACCGAAGGTTGATTTTCTTGAATCAACATTTCCCGCCATATCTGCATTTATGTATCCAGTTAACATAGGTTTGGCATCTCTAAATCACAAACATATTTTGGATGTTCCATGAAGATACTTGAAAATCCATTTCACTGCAGCCCAATGCTCCTTTCTAGGATTTGAAAGGAACCAACTCACAACTCTAACTGAGTGTGTAATATCTGGCCGTGTACAAACCATGACATACATTAAACTACTAACTGCTGAAGCATATGGAACTCTATCCATCTCTGCCTTCTCCTTATCAGTGGAAGGGCTTTATTAAAAAGTCAATCTAAAGTGATTAGTAAGAGGACAGCTAACCGCTTTAGCATTGTACATGTTGAACCTCTGAAGTACCTTCTTAATATACTTCTCTTGTGATAACCATAATTTCTTGATGCCTCTTTCTCTGATAATCTTCATGCCAAGAATCTGTTTTAATGGTCTCAAGTCTTTCATAGCAAAAAACTTACTCAACTGCTTCTTTAAGCTATTGATTCTGAAAACATTCCGACCAACAATCAACATGTCATCCACATAAAGCAATAACACTATAAAGTCATCACTAGAGAATTTCTGAACAAATACACAATGGTTTAAAGTGGTCTTCTTATAGCCTTGCTTCCCTGTAACAGACTCAAACTTCTTATACCATTGTCTTAGGGCTTATTTCAATCCATACAAGCTTTTCTTTAATTTGCAAATATAGTCCTTTTTTTTCCTTTTCTTTGAAACCCTCTAGTTGCTCTATAAATATTTTCTCTTCTAAATCACCATGAAGGAAGGCAGTTTTAACATCCATTTGCTCAATCTCTAGATCAAAACTTGTTGCTAAACCCAGCATAGTACAGATGGATGTCATCTTCACGATTAGAGAAAAAATCTCATTGAAGTCGATACCCTTTCTTTGGTTGAATCCTTTTACAACCAATCTAGCTTTGAATCGTGGCTGGAGATTGTGTTCTTCATGCTTGATCATGAACACCCACTTATTCTTCAAAGCTTTTTTGCCTTCAGGAAACTTTACCAGCTCAAACATCTTGTTCTCATCCTGCATGGCTTCAAACTATTTATGCTTATATTCATTTTTTATAGCTTCTTCAAAGCTCTCTGGCTCTCCCCTATCAGTTAGTAATATAAACTGGTCTTTAGGATATCTAGTAGAAGGTTGTCTGATTCTATTAGATCTCCTTAGTGGCACTGGAGAAGTCTTATCTGCCGGTGGTTGATCATGAACACCATCATCATCATTTTCAGATGGAATCTCAATGGGAGCATCTTCATTACCTCCATCTAGCGGAATAACTTCATTTTCATCTCCAACTTCCCTTGGCATCGTTGTTGGAGGAATTAACTTCAAATTTGAATCATCTTTAAAGTTGGGAATGTTCTTCTCAACTTTGATAATATCTTCAATTGTCTTAGATTCAATAAACACAACATCACGGCTTCTGATAAGCTTCTTTTAGACTGGATCATAAAATCTATAGCCAAGTTGATCTTGACCATAGCCAATGAACACACATTATCATGTCTTGACATCAAGTTTGGACCTCTCATCCTTAGGAATATGCATAAAGGCTTTTCACCCAAAAACCCATAAATGACCATAGGAAACATCTTTTCCTGACCACACCCTCTCTGGAGTGTCAGACTATAGAGGAAAATATGGTGAAAGGTTCAGCACATGCACTATTGTAAGTAGAGCTTCACCCCAAAATGTCTTAGGTAAGTTTAAAAGTGAGAGCAAACATTTGACTCTCTCCATCAAAACTCTATTCATCCTCTTAGCTAAACCATTTAACTATGGCGTCTTTGGAGTTTTCATTTGATGTCGTATACCATGCTCTTTACAATAAACATTAAATGGTCCAGAATACTCTCCATCGTTATCTGTCCGAATGCACTTAAGCTTCTTGCCAGTTTGTCTCTCCACCAGGGTGTTAAATTCCTTGAAGATATTAAGCACTTTATCTTTTAACTTTAAGGTGTATGCCCACGTCTTTCGAGAATGATCATTAATAAAAGTCATAAAATACTAACAACCACCAAGTGACTTTGGCATTGGCCCACACAAGTCTAAATGAATTAAATCCAACACATTCTTTATTCTGGAAGAAGGAGAACTCTTGAAAGTAACCTTATTTTGCTTTCCTGCAAAACAATTAGCACATGTCTCCAGATGCACAAGATTTACTCCAAATAACTCATTTTTCTTGGCTAGCACTATCATCCCTTTCTCACTTATGTGGCCAAGTCTTTTATGCTATAACTCAACTGTACTGTCTTTCTCGATAGCATTCACTATGTCTTTGGAGATATTTGCATGCATAAAGTACAATTTTGAGTCCTTTTTACCTCTAGCCACTACCAGTGAGCCTTTAGTGAGTTTCCATTGGCCATTATGGAAGGTTTTGCAGAAACCTTCATTATCAAGCTTGCCTGTTGAGATCAAATTTAGGCAAATATCTGGAACATGCTTGACATTCTTTAAGATTAGTCTTATGTCATTCGTCGTTTCCAAACACACATCTCCTTCACTAGAAACTCTTATTTAATTGTCATTTCCCATCTTCACAAATCTAGAATCTCTTGGAGTATAGGATGAGAAGAATTCTTTTTGAGATGTAATGTGAATGGAAGTACCATTTTCAATCACCCAGTTGGTCTCATGGGTATTAAGATTAATAGTATCATTATAAAAAAGGACATTGAATTCTTTGAGAAGATTTGCTTCATCATCATTACTGCTGTCATCTTTTTTCACATTTTTGCCTTTGTTTTTGTCTTTGAACTTTCGATAGAACTTCTTGATGTGGCCTTTCTTTTTGCAGCAATGACATTCAATATTTGCATACTTGTTTGACTTATCTCTGCTCTTATCTCTTTGCTTTGAGCTTCGAGTCTCACTTCTCCCCTTGGAATTTACAACAAGGATATCTGAATGTGTTGAAGAGACACCCTTTGATCTGCATCTGATCTCTTCATTCAGAATACTGCTTTTGACAAATTCCATATTTGCTACACTGTTTGGTGCAAAGTTTGTAAGTGAGATCTTTAAAGTCTCCCATAACTTTGGCAGAGAAGCCAACACCATAATAGTAAGAATTTCATTATCAAAATTTATGCCTATTCCTAACAACTGATCCACGATCCCTTGCATTTTATTCAAGTGATCGGCAATAGAAGAGCCTTCTCGATATTTTATCTGGATTAATTTTGTCAGATAAAATAATTTATTATTGCCGATCTTTGAAGCATACAGCTCCTTAAGCTTGTTCCATAACATCCATGCATGAGTTTCATTACAAATATGGTTGTACACATTATCTTCAACAAACTGTCAGATGTAGCCACACACTTGCTCATGCTCAAATGTCATTCCTCATCCGTCTTGCCTTCGAGTTTTGTTGTAGCAAAAATCGGTAGATGCAACTTCATCACAAATAGGAGATCATTTATCTTGTTTCTCCATATATAATAATTTATACCATTAAGCTGGCCATCTTGCTAGTCTTAGCCTCTATCATTGTAGTATTCAATAATGCCTCCAGAACACGAACCAATAACTTTGATACCACTTGTTAGAAAAATTAACAAGTTGGCACAACGGAATAATTTTTATAGAAACAAAATAAAAATTACTATAAAAATAATCAAATAAATAAATAAAAGGAGGCGATTAAACTGACCAATGGGTGAGTAAAATAGGCGATTAAACCTACCATATAAAAAATAAAAATGACACAAATATTTTAACGTGGTTCACCCTTAATTCTTGAGCTACGTCCATAGGACAAAATCTGAATAATTCTTCCACTATAAAAATAGTAGGAACAAGAGAGAGTTTTCTCTAGATCAACGTTAGAGGTACATAATAAAAATTCTCACTAAAATAGTGGCACTCAAAGTATTTCCCAAATACCCCAAAAATAATTACCTCACTATTTTATCACTCACCCTTTAAGAAATTTTTTTTTTTCAAACCCTTTAAAACATTCTCACAGTTATCAAAGCAAAATTACTTTGGCTCTTTCACAAGGACACTCCTCACTTTAGCCTTTCTCTCTCGTTGCTTGCTCCTACACATTACTTACCTCCCATCCAAATGGCTATTTATAGGATGAGGTTTGCCTAAAGACAAAGGCAAACTAAACTTTCAAATTTTACAGCACCGAATTTGGTACTGTAAAATTTGACTACTTTTTTTTTCAAACTTATGGGCTCCACTAGGAGGGACCCATAACACTAGTAAGCTTATGAAAACCTGCAATTGTTTTCTTATTTTCTTTGCTTCCATTTGTTATATTCAGGACATGCAGAAGTGGACAATAACTAGTTTAGCTAAAGAGGCAGGGGGGTTGTATCTGTTCCATGAATTTGAGCACATCACAACTATGTTGAGTGTTTCATAGTCATCAGCTATGACTCATTTTAATAAAGTACATTCTAAAAACTTATAGCATTTCAGATTTTGCCGTCCTTTAATTTTAAGGATGCAAACTTTAAAGAGTATATATCCTCTTATCACTTTTGATAATTCAAATTGTGATGTTTGTCATTTTAGCAAGCAATGAAAACCTTCTTTTCCTATTAGTTCAACCATTTTTGTTAATTGTTTTGATCTTATACATGTGGATATTTGGGGTCCCATGTTAGTTGTTTATGCGTATGGACATCGTTATTTTCTTACAGTTGTAGAAGATAAAAGTCGTTATACTTGGGTTTTTTCGATGAAGCATAAATTAGAAGCTAGATCTTTGATTGAAAACTTTTACAATTTAATTAAAACTCAATATGGTGTCAAAATTAAGTGCATAAGGTATGATCATAAGATGAAGTTTGATATGTTTTCTTTTTTCAAATCAAGAGGTATAATTCACTAAACATCTTGTGTGTATACCCCTTAACAGAATGGTATTATTAAAAGGAAGCATCAACACATCTTGAATGTTGCTCGTGCTCTTCATTTTTAATCTAATATTCCTCTTATGTTTTGGATAGATTGTGTCCTTCATGCTACTTATCTCATTAATCGCATTCCTTCTCCACTCCTTCAAAATAAAACACCTTATTAAATTTTGTTAAATAAAATTCCTGATTTTGATCATTTGAGAATTTTTGGTTCTCAATGTTTTGTTACTCCTCCAACATCTCATTTATAAAAATTTAATTCAATAGTAACCGAGTGCGTGTTTCTTGGCTACCTTTCTTCTTATAAAAGATTTCGTGTTTATGACTTGTTTACAAAATAATTTTTATTTCTAGACATGTTCGATTTAATGAATACAAATTTCCTTTTTTTTTAATTACACTTACTCTTATGATAGCTGTGATACAAATGACCACGTTGTAGATGTTTCATATTTGCATATTACATCTGATCCTACTTTACTAAGCTTTCCTAGTTCGCATTCCACTACTGATGTCTATTATCCTTCTTTACCAACTTATAAATCTAACCGAGCTATTAGACCACCTACTTATTTATAAGATTATCATACTATTTTTTCTTCTTTTACCACACCACATCCTCTTAATCATGTACTCTCCTACAACTGCCTTTCACTAGCATATTCTTCATATGTTTCTTAAATATCAGCCAATATAGAACCTAAAAATTATAATAAAGCCATTCAACATGAATGTTAGTGTAAAGCCATGTTTGAAGAACTTTCAGCTTTGCAAGCTAATCACACTTGGGAGTTGACTATACTACCAAAATCCAAGCAATTTATTGCTTGTAAGTGGGTTAACCAAATTAAGCATCATGTTAATGGATCTCTTGCTCGGTATAAATCACGATTGGTTAGTAAAGGTTATATGCAAAAGTCCGGCATCGATTACCTTGATACATTCTCTCCGGTTGCTAAGATGAGCATTATTCAGGTTCTCTTAACTCTTGTAGCTGCCAACAATTGGTTTTTACATCAGTTGGACATTAATAATGCATTTTTACATGGTGATTTGCATGAAGATGTTTACATGGAGTTACCTCCCGGCTTCACTTCTGATAAGCCTGGTAAGTTTGCAAATTAATAAAAAGTTTATATGGTTTAAAGCAGGCTAGTAGGCAATGGAATGACAAATTAACTTATGCTTTACTCACTCAGGCTTTGTTCAAGCTACCTCAGATCCTTCTTTGTTTTTGCATAGGCAATCAGGTTAAATTGTAGCTCTACTCGTCTATGTTGATGATGTAATTCTTCCTGGAACTTATCTCAATCAAATCACTGCCACCAAGCAATTTCTACATAAGCAATTTCAGATTAAAGATCTTGGTGATCTTAAGTTTTTCCTTGGTCTTGAGGTTGCACGTTCTCACCAAGGCATCAATCTTTATCAATGGAAGTATGTCCTTGACCTTCTTAAAGATATTGGTTTTTTGAATTCTAAACTTGTCAGTACACCAATGGTGACCAACTCTAAATTTTCTAAGACAGATGGAACTCCTTTGCATGATAATACAGTTTATCGATAATTATTTGGCAAGTTTGTTTATTTGACCAACGCTAGACCGGATCTTTCATTTGTTGTTCAACAGCTTTCCTAAGTTTTGGATTATCTAATTGATATTCATCTTCAAGCTGCTCATCATTTGCTGCGCTATTTGAAGGGTTCCCTTGGACAGGGCTTGTTTTTCCCTTCTACCAATGACTTAACCTTAAAGGCTTTCTTGGACTCTAATTGCGCTACTTGTGTCGATACTCACTGCTCCATTATAAGGTACTGCATTTTTCTTGGCTTTGCCCTTGTTTCCTAGAAATCGAAGAAGTAGCAGACCATTTCTTGTTCTTCAGTTAAGGCGAAGTATTGGGATCTTGCTCATGTCACTTGTGAACTTTATTGGTTACAATATCTTCTTCAAGATTTTTACTTTGATCCCAGACCATCTTTTGTCTACTGTGACAACACATCAACGATTAAGATTGCTGAAAATCCTGTTTTCCATGAACGGACGAAACATATCAAAATCAACTATCATCTTGGTTGCCAACAATTGCAGTGGAATTCCATTCACCTTCTTCTTGTTTCTTCCCGCCATCAGCTTGCTAACTGTTTTACGAAAGTCCTTACCTTTGCTCATTTCAAAGCTGCTTTTGTCAAGATGGGTGTCTATAGTCTGTACACTCCCTCTTGAGGGGGGCTCATAAAACATATTTCTGTTGTTGCTACCTCATTGCTACTATCTGCTAGGCTTTGCTTCGTTCAGCATCATCATCTCATTAGCATAATTAGATGGCCTGAATACATTCAGTGTTTCTATTGTAAATACACGAGACTTAGTCCCTCCTAACTATCTTATTATAGGTGGCATATATTAATTGGTTAGTTAGAAACTTATATAGAAAGTTGTTACAAGTTACTGTATATATTACTGTTAGTAAATGAAAAGAAGTCACGAGCTTCACACTTTCACAAATTGTGAAAAAATTTCTTAACTATGTTGATTAGAGTTTATTAGTTCATAATTCAATGTATCACTAGGTCAATATTAGATATACAATGTAACATATTTTTACTTATAATTAATATTCTTATTTAAACATATTAATATTATAAAATCATAATTTTTATTATGTATATAATAATTCTTATAATTAATAGTTTTTAATTTATTAAGAAATGTATTTATTTATTTGTTGTTGAATTAAGGAAGAAAAGTAAAAATTAAACCTTTAATCTATTAATATTTTAAAGAGAGTTATACCATTAAATTATTCTATGTTTTGATTAAAGTGGTCAACCATAAATAAGATATTGATAGCCAGATTGCCAGTATATTTGCCAAGTCTAAACTCGATTCCGACCCAAAATTAGTATTTTATTGCAACTCAGGACAGTATGTTAATCGTAGTGACTAAAATAAGATGCAAATCAATCATTTTATCTTTGAAATTGTATAAATTTAATTGATAATTTTTTTCATTTTGAACATTCAATTCACAAACTAATAAGTATAAAATAATTTGGCCCTTCGAGATTTTACAGTGGTTGTAAAATATGTGTAGATTATATGAATTAGTATATTTTTATAAAATTGTCATGATTTTATGGAGAGTGTCATATTGCTAATCGAGCGAGTACTATGTGAATTTTGTACAATTCAAAAAATATATATATATATATATATATATAATGTGTGTTTTGTAGTGTCTCTCATTCAAGGAAACTGAAAAATGGATTGATTATTCGAGATCCAATATTAGTTGTGAAGTATGTGTGTTTGGGTTATAATATATTTATAAAATTGTCATAATTTTGTGAAAAAATGTATTATTTCCTTGATTAGTAAGTTTTTTTTTTTTTTGAAAATAAAGTTGCTTTCATTCAACAGCTCTCTCGAGCAATTACATTACAAAGAAAATTTGGAGTTGAAACCCATTCTTGAAAATCAAAAAAAAAAAGAGCAGTTTTGACATACAAATGTACTGCTTTATTCACAATCCTTCAGACAAACGTAACATGCACTTGTTTGAATTGTTTTAAGAGACAACAAACATCATCAGTAATTAAACCAAAAATGTTAATATTTGAGTGTTTTGAACCATTAAAAGAATATAAATTAATTTGGAAGACCTGAAAAGGAATATTTGTGGTTTGAGCTTGTGGCTCAAAGCATCCTTTTTAAGATGGGCCTACACACATGTAGCTTGGCCTACTTCACTATATCACAAAAAAATTTCATGGATCAGAACGCACAATCTGCTGCATATTATGGGCTTGGCTGGTGGATTGAAAATTTATAATTTGCTAGCCCAAGCAAATTCTTTCCCATATTTAAAATATAATTAAGTGACCATTTTAATTATATATATATATATATATATTAAAATTAATAAAAAAAATTCATCGTTTATGAAAAAAATCAATTATTCTAATTTTAGTTAGATTATTTTTCTTTTAAAACTATAATATATATACTTTTTACACACATCTAATAGTTAAAAAAAATTGAATCTATAAAGCTCACTTGGATTGAGGGACCACTGAAAGTTGGACTCAAATGATATTTGCTCCTTTAAAATGTTCAAAAAAGAAACAAAGAAAGCATTGAGATATATTATAAATATTTAAAAGGAAAACTTAAGGAACATGAACTTCAAGATGGGGCAATTTAGGGCAACCATTTCGAGAGACAAATGGGGTTTTCTTGTCATGATTCCCTATCATGATTTATGGACAGATGGGTTTTCTTGATCAGTTTTCACTTTTGTCCTCTTTAATCTCTCTCTCAATCTCACAATTGATACACCATATCAAAATATATGTTCATAGAAGCAAAAGATAAGGCATTGTCTAGCCATTGCCATTTTTTTTTAATTTTTATAAATACATATTAATCTGCCCATCATTGCTTGCTTCTTTGGTTTTACTAATTAAAGTACCTTTTGATATTTTTGATTGTCTTATCTTTATTGAACAACACTCATAGTTTCATATGTGAATTGACACAAAGGCACCAACATTGTCACGTTTGATTGTCTTTCAATTTAGTAGTTGAGATTGTTTGTTGAACTAAAAAGTTTGGATTGTTTGGCCCAACTTTATTTTTTTTTAATAGGGACATCATATAATTTAGACATTAATAAACTATTAAACTATTTAATAAGAAGCAATTCTCTCATTTTAAATTAATATAGAACATTTCTCAAAAAAACATGATGTGAAAATTTAATAAAAAGATAGAAATGACTCAATCATGTGATTTATAGGCATTTCAATAAAAAACAGTTTTCCCCTTTTCAATTTTAAATTGACGATGGTAAAATTCGAACTCTTCACTTTATGATACATTTTAGGTACCAATGTTACTTTTATCAAATTATCAAATTTAATTTTATTTATGATGAAAGTAGTAAAAATTAGTATATAACATTTCTCAAAAAAACATGATGTGGGAATTTAATAAAAAGATTAGAAATTACTCAATCGTGTGATTCATAGGCATTTCAATTTCAAAGATGTCAATTTTTAACAAGCATTTTTTTCAGGTAACTTCAATTCAAAATCCTGTTAAAATTGTTCAAGTTTCAAAATGGATTAAAAATATGATAATGTTGGAATATTCAATGAGAAGAGCAATATGCAATGAGAATAGGCATTCTACATTGAAAAAATATTTAAAAAAATGTAAAGACATATGAGTGAAAAATGTGGAATTTTATTTATTATCATTTTTTTTAAACCAAAAGAAATGTTGAAATTTTATGAATACTGAGAGTGTTAGCGCACATCTATTCCAATAAACACTAAATCCATTTAATATAAAATTAATTGATTTATATTAAGATTTAATGTAAAAGTTTTAATATATTTCATATGTGGGACTCCAAGAAAGATCATCTTGTTTATGAATCATAAGGATGAGTAGATTAAACCAATTTTTGATCCTAATACCACATATGAAAGGAATGGTGGGTTGGATTTGTAATGCTAATAAGAGCCCTAGAAAACTATTAGTAATGCTAACTTCAATTTTATTAAAAGTTGGTTTCATTTGTAAATAAACTTTAAATAGGAATGCAAATTTCTATTTTAATTGAACCAAACACATTTGAACGTAAGAATGAATTTAGTAGTAAAAGTAAGCTTCCAAGTTTCGAAAGTACCCAGCTCCAACCTGAGACATTGAAGTAACAAGAGTGCACTCAAGCACAGTGCAAAATAACACAAAATATTTCGTACTCTTCAGTTGCATGAACATGAAGATGAAGATGAGGTGATTGATTGGAATTGGGATGAGACACAAGACAAGTGGTAAAGTAAAAGCCAGAGGAGCAACTTAGGAACTCTGATTGCAAAGTATTCAATTTTGCAATTAGGGAGAAAGTGACTTGTGACTGAATGAGACTGAGACTAATCAATTTGCCATGTAATTTGTGACGAAGCAAAGAGTAATGATGTTCAAAGTGCAGTCATTTTCTCAATGCTTTCACTGCTATTGATTGCTTTAACTGCCATTGGTCTTGGTTAAAGGGTTTAAATGTAATGATGAAACAAAGTTCAAGGACTTGTTAGGTTGTAGTTGGAGTTAAATGTATTCATTTATGACATAACGAACCCACTCCATCACTAGAAAAGCAATAAGAGATTTTTTTTTTTTGGTGTGATACTAATTTAAAATGTTATATTAATTGTTATTTAATTATAAACACTGATTTATATATCAACTATTGATTTATATATCAATGACTATAATTGAATAAAAATTGATCTAATGATTTTAAATTATATTTGTATAAATGTAACTATATGTACTATAAAATTACTCTTTTTTTTTTTAAAAAAAAAAGATAAATGCATGAATGGTGTTCAAGTTTTTCACTTTTTTTATTTTGATGTATGAATAAATTTTTTTTCTTTTTACAATTAAATGTTTGAATCTATTAAAAATTTCTAAAATCGTATTTCTCATAGGTTATAGTGCTTATGTGTTTTATTTTAAAGGGTCAAATATACACTTCCACCCATGAACTTTACTCAATTGTTTTATGTTACATTTTGACTTTTATTTTATTTAATTTTACTTTTTAACTTTTATTTTTCACTTATTTAACCCTTCTTACATATCAAACAAATATATGTATTTAACTCACGTTGAGTTTGAATAAGTGAAAAATAGAAGTTATGTAGGTTAAATAGGTAAAAAATAAAAGTTAAAAGATGAAATTGAACAAAATGAAAGTTAAAAGGTGATCTAGAATAATTGAGTAAAGTTCAAGGGTGAAATTGTATATTCTGCCAATAATAAATTGACTTAAATACCCTTATTTTATATTAAATTTTATTTTATTAGTTATTCTAATAATTTTTAAAAAATTATTAAAAATGAAAAAATTATTTTTTATTTATCATATTAAACTACAAAAAATAAATATTTTTTCTTTTTCTTTTTTGAACAATGTAGATCTTATATTCAATAGATCAAAGACATTACAATGCTGTAAACATATGAAGCACAAGCCTTGAAGTTCCATACATAAAAAGAAGGGGAAAGTATAAAAAATCATCATATGATTTCACAGTTTTATAATTTTAAGTATGTATTTCATTTTGTTACAATTTCGATTATATTTTTTATGTCGTTAGATGCTTTTCAGTATTTGCAGCTAACACCGTTAACTTTGTCCTACCTAACGCCTACGTAGACAGTGTTGTCCAATAGCTAAAAACACCTCATCCATTAAGTGGGCCACATAAAGACAACTCATTAAAAAAATTAAAAATAAAAAACCAAAACACAAAACATAAAAATCACATTTTGGGGGAAATTATAAATTGAAAACCCTAAAAAAGAAAGGAAAATGTAATCTAAAGAAAAAAAAAAGAATCAATATGGATCCCCACTCTCAATTATCTTCATCAGACGCAAAATCTCTACTCAAAATGTTATCATGATCTCCAGCTTAAAGAACAGCAATCTTCCAAAGCTAAACTAGCATTGAATCAATCTCTAAATATTATTGCTTCCTCCTTTACACCTCTTTCTGTTTCTCCTCTACAAGTTGCCGTTGTTGACCTGTCGGAAGTCGCGAGCAATCAGCCTGAACTAGTGGTGGTGGATAAAAAAAAAGGAGGAGAATAAGACAACAATTAAACAGCATGTGTTTATCGTGTAGGAAGCGTGCGAGATTTAAGTGCAGGTGCGAGATGGTGTTTTGTGGGATGCATAGGTACCCAGAGCAATATGGTTGTAATGAGTTGTCATAATTCTGTTGATTAACATAGATTCTGCTATAGTCATTTGATACAATTTAATTGATCAAACAAATGTGTTGTTTCACTTTGTATTTGTCTCTCTCATGTAGTCTTTTGATACAATATAATAGATTGAGCAAACGTATAGTTTTAGGGAAGTAATTATCTTAATTTTTTGTCTTTTGATGAATATAACTCTTCCTAACAAGTGGCAACCCTTTTCGTAGGCAATATGGAAAACTTTTGTTATATATTATCTTCAAGAAACCCTTTTTGTTACTCTGCTAAATTCCATTTATTCAAATGTTGAATTTGTATGAATATTACAGAGATTGGATTTAACTACTGATCTCCAATGCATTGATAAATATGGCATGAATGAAGTAGGGTTTGTTGGTTCCGTTTATTAACTAAAAAAAAAAGACCAAGATTGCTTTTATTCTTGTTATCTATTCCACAGAGCTTGTTCAAATCTCAACTTCGAAAAATTAAAAAAAGGGTTGCCATTTTTTAGCTTGTTTCTTTGATCTAAGTTATTTTTCTAAACTAGGTTTTAGGTTTTTCAAAAGAAAAAATTGTTAAATTTGAGCTTACTTCTTATTTTATTCTTCATCCTTCATTTCTTATTTCTATTGTAGAAGAGGCAGAGATTGAGTGTTGGTTCAAGTTTAGATTTATAGGAAGCTGCATTGTTTATATTTTAATTTTTGAATTTTTTTAATAAGTTGTTTTCATGTAGCCCATTGAATGAGTTGGTTTTTGAAATTTTTTATATTTTGGTTTTTTATTTTTGAATTTTTTTTAATGAGTTGTCTTAATGTGGCCAACTTAATGGATGATGTGCCTTTAGCTATTGAACAACACTATCCACATAGGCGTCAGGTAGGACAAAGTTAACGGTGTTAGCTGTAAATGATAGAAAGCGTTTAACAGCATAAAACACATGACCTTAATTATCACAAAATTAAACTAATATTTAAAAGTGTAAAACCGTGAAATCAAAAGATGGTTTTCCCAACTTTTCCCTAAAAATAAATTGGAAAGTTAAAACAAGCAACTACAATAAACAGCCACAAATTTACCAAATCTATAGTTGCACAGACTCTGTTATAGGGTTAATTTCTCATACTTAGAAATTTAGCCTATAAGGCAACTAAGCCTACACACACTTAGTTCAGCCACACACACACAAATAAAGGTTCAAGTACTTAGCCAAATTTTCAGGCTGTTAAGTTATGAACACAAGTCAATCTTAATTAATTCAATTTAATGGCAACACAATATACAGGAATCACTCCCAACCTGTTTATTCAACTCACAATAATCAGGATACAACAATGGGACTCCTCATACAGAAATTCCCAAGCATACATATTGCTTATATATAGCACAGAGCAGTTACAAATGTGGTTACATAGGGCAGTTTTGCTTCTCCCTATTTTTAAGGTAGCAGTTGACACCCCCAACTGCCATAGGGATAATTTACAGACATCCTAACAATCTATCTTACCAAGTTGGCAATCTGCATATGTGTCAAATCTTCATCCCATAATATCAGGAAGCAGCCATAACTGCCCTCAACTGCCAAGTCTATTTTGCCAATCAGAATCCTTGCTCAACCAGCCAATGTTCATGTGCCAAATCTGCATGCCCATCAAGACAGTGCATAAAGGGTTCATGGTCTGGCTTCTTGCTGGATCTACCATATCTGCATGGTATTGACGCAAGAAACTCACATGGAAGGTGGGGTGCAACTTAAACCGTTATGGCAACTTCAACTTGTAGGCGACATTGCCTACCTTAGAGACAATTTCAAAGGGTCCATCATACTTTGGAATTAACCCTTTATGCACTGTCTTGCTACTAATTTTCTTCCAAATTTAGGGAGTTAATTTTAGCAACACTTTGTCTCCCACATTGAATTCAAGTGGATGAAGCCTCTTGTCAGCATACTTCTTCATTCTTTTGTCGCTTTTCTCAAACTATCTTGGGCTTCCTCAAGCATTTCCTACTTCTCTCTTGTATATCTATATACTGCTGGGCATTTTCCCCCAGTTCACTACTTGGCAACTTCGATAGGGGTAGCAGGCTACTGTCCCAACACAAGCTCAAAGGGGCTCATCTTAGTAGCTGAGGATTTGTGCAAGTTATAGCAAAATTATGCACTATCTAGTAGCTCTAACCAATTCCTCTAATTTGCTATAACATAGTGTCACAAGTACTCTTTAAGCAAGTGATTAATCCTTTCGGTCTGCCCATCAGTTTGTGGGTGATTTACAGTCGAAAATTTTAAATCTGTCCCCATCATGTTGAATAATGAAGTCTAGAACCTGCCTATAAATCTAGCATCTCTGTTACTTATAATATCCTTAGGCAAGCCAAAATATTTCACCACATTGCGGTAAAATAGAGTTGCAGTAACATTATAAGGACATGTTAAAGGGGAAACAATAAAAATAGCATATTTCAAAAACCTGTTAACCACAACCATGATAGAAGACATGTCGTTAACCTTAGGAAACCCACCAATGAAGTCCATAGAAATAGAAATCCAAGGCTATGAATGCTAAGGCTCAGGCTGTGGGGGGAATGTCTTATAATGTGCCTTTGACTATGGGTAATTGGAATGGGAAAATAGATATGCTTGTGATTCGGTTGGATGACTTTGATTTGATTCTTGGCATAAACTTTATGCGCAAGAACCAGATTGTGCCTATGCCACATCTAGATGGGGTGATGGTGATGCAAGAGTGCAACCCCTATTTTATCCTATGTGTACATCCCTTTGGGAAGGAAGGGAAGAGAAAGGTTGTGAAAGTCTCTAGTGTTATTGTTGAGAAAGGCTTGAAGTGAGGGGAGGAAACATACCTTGATGCCTTATTGGAAATTAAGGAAGATAAAGTCATTGAAGTACCTGATCAAGTGGTAGATATGTTAAGGAATTTTGTTGATATGATGCCTTTAGAGTTGCCTAGAAATGTACCACCAAGGAGGGCGATTGACCACAGGATTGAATTGATGCCTGGGTCTTCTCCACCTTCTCGTCCACTTTACAAAATGTCTCCTTTTGAGTTAGGTGAATTGAGGATGCAGTTGAACGAGTTGCTTGAGGGTAGGTATGTTCAACCATCCAAGGCTCCCTACGGTGCTCCAATTTTGTTCTAAAAGAAGAAAGATGGTAGTTTGTGGATGTGTGTGGATTATAGGGCACTGAAAAAAGTGACAATCAAAAATAAATATCCAGTCACTTTGGTACAAGACTTGATGGACAGGCTGTGTAAAGTGACATGGTTCACAAAGCTTGATTTGAGATCAAGTTATTAGCAGGTTCGAATTGTGGAGGGAGATGAAGACAAGACAACTTATATGACTCGATATGGCTCATATGAGTTCTTGGTGATGCTATTCGGTTTGACTAATGCCCCTGCTACCTTCTGTAATCTTATGAATAATGTGTTCTATGACTTTTTTGATGATTTTCTTATTGTTTACTTGGATGATATTGTCATCTATAGTAAAACTTTTGATGATCACTTGATGCATTTGAAGACGGTGTTGCAGAGATTGTGTGATCATCAGCTCTATGTAAAGATGGAAAAATGTGAATTTATTATGTAAGAAGTAAAATTCCTTGGCCATCTGGTTGGTAATCATGAGGTGCAGATGGACCGAAAGAAAATTAAAGTCATTGTGACTTGGCAAGGTCCTACAAAGGTTGTTGAATTGAGATCATTCTTGGGTTTGGCCAACTATTATCATAAATTCATTACTGGATACTTAAAAAAGGCTACCCCTTTGACAGATATATTGAAGAAAGATGCAAAGTGGGTTTGGTTAGATGTGTGTCAAGAGGCCTTTGACAAGCTGAAAACTGTTATTGCATCAAAGCCTATCCTTAGGCTGCCTAACTTCGAGTTAACTTTCGAAGTGCATACTGATGCCTCAGAAAAAACTGTTGGTGGAGTCCTTGTGCAAGATGGGCACCCTGTGGCTTTTGAGAGTCGGAAGTTGAATCTAGCAAAGTAGAGATATAGTGTTCATGAGAAAGAAATGGTTGTTATTGTACATTTCTTACACATATGGCGAGTGTACTTACTGGGAACCAGATTTATGGTGTAGACAGACAATGTAGCCAATACCTTCTTCAAAACTCAAAAGAAGTTATCCCCAAAGCAGGCCCAATGGTAAGAATTTTTGGCAGAATATGACTTTATATGGGAGCATTAACCTAGCAGGCATAATCAGGTTGCTGATGCCTTGAGCTGAAGGGAAGTCTTTATTGCCTTGTATGTTATTTCAAGAGTTGAATCAGACATGCTAGAACGCATCAAGCAACTTGTTGTCGATGATAGTGCCTATGTTAAATTGGTTGCTCAGGTTAAGGAAGGGAGAGTCCATCGGTATTGGATTGAGGACGATCTCCTCATGGTTAAGGGGGGAGAGTTTTTGTGCCTTCTGTTGGGGGATTACAGAGGGAATTGCTATAAGAAACTCATGATCCAGTGTGGGCTGGTCACCTTGGTATGGATAGAATGCTTGCTTTACTGTCCCATTCTTACTTTTGGCAGAAAATGGAGTTTGATGTGGAGGCTTATGTTAAAACTTGCTTAGTGTGCCCATAAGATATAGTGGGAAAAAGAAAGAGCCAGGCTTGTTACAACCTCTTCCTATTCTATAAAGGCCTTGGATTTCTATTTCTATGGACTTCATTTGTAGGTTTCCTAAGGTTGATGGCATGTCTTCTGTCATAGTTGTGGTTGATAGGTTTTTGAAATATGTTATTTTTATTGCTGCCCTTTTGACATGTCCTTCTAATATTGTTGCAACTCTATTGTACCGTAATGTGGTGAAATATTTTTGTTTGCCTAATGATATTGTGAGTGACAGGGATGCTAGATTCACAGGCAGGTTCTAGACTTTATTATTCAACATGATGGGGACAGATTTAAAATTTTCTACTGCAAATCACCCACAAAGTGATGGGTAGACCGAAAGGATTAATCACTTGCTTGAAAAGTAATTGTGACACTATGTTACAGCAAGTCAAAGGAATTAGTTAGAGCTGTTGGATAGTGCACAATTTTGCTACAACTTGCACAAATCCTCAGCCATTGAGATGAGCCCCTTTGAGCTTATGTTGGGACAACAGCTTGTTACCCCTATCGAAGTTGCCAAGCAATGAACTGGGGGAAAATGCCTAGCAGCATATAGATATGCAAGAGAGAAGCAGGAAATGCTTGAGGAAGCCCAAGAAAGTTTGAGAAAAGCTGCCAAAAAAATGAAGAAGTATGTTGATAAGAGACGTTGTCCACTTGAATTCAATATGGGAGACAAAGTGTTGCTGAAATTAACTCCCTAAATTTAGAAGAAAATGAGTAGCAAGACAGTGCATAATGGGTTAATTCCAAATTATGATGGACCCTTTGAAATTGTCTCTAAGGTAGGCAATGTCGCTTACAAGTTGAAGCTGCTTGAACGGTTTAAGTTGCACCCTACCTTCCATGTGAGTTTCTTACATCAATACCATGCAGATATGGCAGATCCAGCAAGAAGCCAGGCCAAGAGAGCCCCTCCAGTGGTGAGAAAATAGTTTGTGGAAGATATGGAGAGGATCTTAGACCAGAGAACCTTCGACCAAAGCAAGAAAAATTGAAGGATAGAATTTCTAGTGCTTTGGAAAGGTAAACCTGAGGCAGATGCACTTGGGAAAGAGATGTGGCCCTATGGCAATTTGAGAAGCAGATTCAAGACTACCTCACCAACTCAATGAGGACGTTGAATGATTTAGGTAGGGGTGGTTTGTCAGCTCCTTAAGAGTTGAGCCTATGCTGCTAATGAGGATTTGGGCATTATTCCTTGGCACAGCCTTGTCAAGATGCAATGGGCATCAAATAATGCAATGTGGCTTAAGGCAGCGTGTGGCTGCATGGTCTGAGTAAGGAGAGGGCTACTTGGACAGCACAACGAGTGTGCAAGGCTGGCATTGGCACTTGGCCAAGTAGCTAGATGATGGGCATGCAGATTTGGCATATGAACATTGGCTGGTTGAGCAAGGATTCTGATTGGCAGAAAAGACTTAGTAGTTGAGGGCAGTTATGGCTACTTCCTGATATTGTGGGATGAACATTTGACACACATGCAGATTGCCAACTTGGCAAGATGATTTGCTAGGATGTTTATAAATTATCCCTATGGCAGTTAGGGGTGTCAACTGCCACCTTAAAAATAGGGGGAAGCAAAACTACCACATGTAACCACTTTGGTAACTAGTCTGTGCTATAAATAAGTAGTATATGTGCTTGGGAATTTCTGCATGAGGAGTCCCATTGTTGTATCCTGATTATTGTGAGTTGAATAAATAGGTTGGAAGTGATTCCTGTATATTATGTTGCCATTAAATCAAATTGATTAAGATTGACTTGTGTTCATAACTTAACAGCCTAAAAATCTGGCAGTACTTGAACCTCTCTTTGTGTGTGTGTGGCTGAACTAAGTGTGTGTAGGCTTAGTTGACTTACAAACTGAATTTTTAAGTGTGAGAAATTTTCCTTTTAATAACTAGTATCAGAGCCCCGGTTAATGATGGCTGGGGGAAATAATGAAATTCATGAAAGGGTAGCACAGATTGAAGCCTTAATCGGTGTTGTTCTAGAAGTGGAAGATGACAAGCCATTTCTGGAAAAACTTGCAGACCTTGAGACCAAGATAGAGGGAGTTCGTAAGACCGTGATTGATAAGGCTTCAAAATTTTACAATGATCATTCTGATCTACATAAAGAGATGACAGTATTACGAAGGGCTATGAGCAGTGCTTCGGAGAGTGGTGAGTCACGATCCAAATTAAAAGTTCTTGAACCAAAGTGCTTCGAAGGGACAAGGAGTACGAAGGAACTTGAGAATTTTTTATGGAATATGGAGCAATACTTTGCTGCTGCAAAGGTGCCTGATTTGAAGAAGGTGACAATTACCAACATGTATCTAATCAAAGATGCCAAACTTTGGTGGAGAACTCAGTTGATAGATGATTTTAATGCTGGTAGGCCTAAGATTGATTCTTGGGAGAAACTTCAGAAAGAGATAAAGGATCAATTCCTTCCTAACAATGTGTCTTGGGTTGCAAGGGATGGATTGAAGTGACTCAAGCACACAGGCACTGTGAGGGAATATGTGAAGGAATTCAATTCTTTAATGTTGGATATCCAGAACATGTCGAAGGAGGACAAGCTTTACAATTTTATCTTTGGGTTGCAGCGTTGGTCGTAAATGGAGATTCGAAGACACAATGTCCAGGATCTTCTAAATGCTATCGTTGTGGCTGAGTCTTTGGTGGATTATAAAATTGACAAAGATACCACTGATTCCTCTTCTTCTTGAAACCTGAAGAAAAACAAGGGTAAGGGGAAGAAAGCGAATTGAGGGAAAGAGGGCAAGAAGCAAGAGTAGGATAAGGGGAAAGGGAAGGTTGATTCTGAGTCCTCCAAAATGAAAAGCAACCCTAAGTTTCAAGGTTGTTTCTTGTGCAATGGCCCTCATCGTGCCAAAGACTGCCTAAAAAGGGAGAAATTAAATGCTATTATTGTGGAGGAAAGACAAGAAAATAAAGAAGTTCCAACCCTTGTCAATCCTTTGCAGTTGATCAATGTTGTTGTTACTGACTTGAATCATATTGAGACAATAAGTAATGTTAATGATGGCTTACATTTTTCCTATTCTCGTTTAATGCTTGCTTCTATGAATGTGAATAGCACGTAGGTTAATGCAATGCTAGATACGGGGGCGACACACACATTTATGGCATCTAGAATTGTGCCTCAATATAGGTTGTCGGTGTCTAATTGCCCAAGCTTTACCAAGGCTATGAATGCTAAGGCTTAGGCTATGGAGGGAATGTCTTATAATGTGCCTTTGACTATGGATAATTGGAATAGGAAAACAGATATGCTTGTAATTCGGTTGGATGACTTTGATTTGATTTTTAGCATAAACTTTATGCGTAAGAACCAAATCATGCCTATGCTACATCTAGATGAGGTGATGGTGATGTAAGAGTGCAACCCCTGCTTTATCCCATGTGTACATCCCTTTGGGAAGGAAGGGAAGAGAAAGTTTACGGAAGTCTCTTATGTTATTATTGAGAAAGGCTTGAAGCGAGGGGAGGAAACATACCTTGCTGCCTTATTGGAAATCAAGGAAGATAAAGTCATTGAGGTACCTTATCAAGTGGCAGATGTATTGAGGGATTTTGCTGATGTGATGCCTTCAGAGTTGCCTAGAAATCTACCACTAAGGAGGGCGATTAACCACAGGATTGAATTGATGCTTGGGTCTTCTCCACCTTCTCTTCCACCTTACAGAATGTCTCCTCTTGAGTTAGGTGAATTGAGGAAGTAGTTGAATGAGTTGCTAGAGGCTGGGTATGTTCAACCATCCAAGGCTCCCTATGGTGCTTTAGATTTGTTCTAAAAAAAGAAAGATGGTAGCCTGCGGATGTGTATGGACTATAGGACATTGAACAAAGTGACAATCAAAAATAAATATCCAGTCCCTTTGGTACAAGACTTAATGGACAAGCTGTGCAAAGCGACATGGTTCATAAAGCTTGATTTGAGATCAAGTTATTGGCAGGTTTAGATTACGGAGGGAATTGCTAAAACAAACTCATGATCCAGTGTGGGCTAGTCACCCTGGTATGGATAGAATGTTTGCTTTACTATCCCATTCTTACTTTTGGCCGAAAATGGAGTCTTATGTGAAGGCTTATGTCAAAACTTATTTGGTGTGCTAGTAAGATAAAGTGGAATAAAAGAAAGAGGCAAGCTTGTTACAACCTCTTCCTATTCCAGAAAGGCCTTAGATTTCTGTTTCTATAGACTTCATTGGTGGGTTTCCTAAGGTTGATGGCATGTCTTCTATCATGGTTGTGGTTGATAGGTTTTCAAAATATGTTGTTTTTATTGCTACCCTTTTGACATGTCCTTCTAATGTTGTTGCAACTCTATTTTACCGCAATATGGTAAAATATTTTGGCTTGCCTAATGATATTGTGAGTGATAGGGATGCTAGATTCACAAGCAGGTTCTGGACTTCATTATTCAACATGATGGGGATAGATTTAAAATTTTCTACTGCAAATCACCTACAAACTGATGGGTAGACCAAAAGGATTAATCACTTGCTTGAAGAGTACTTACGACACTATGTTATAGCAAGTCAGAGGAATTGGTTAGAGCTACTGGATAGTGCACAATTTTGCTATAACTTGCATAAATCCTTAGCTATCGAGATGAGCCCCTTTGAGCTTATGTTGGGACAGCAGCTTGCTATCCCTATCGAAGTTGCCAAGTAGCGAACTGAGGGAAAATGCCCAGTAGCATATAGATATGCAAGAGAGAAGCAGGAAATGCTTGAGGAAGCCCAAGATAGTTTTAGAAAAGCTGCCAAAAGAATGAAGAAGTATGATGACAAGAGGCATCATCCACTTGAATTCAATATGGGAGACAAAGTGTTGCTAAAATTAACTCCCTAAATTTGGAAGAAAATCAATAGTAAGACAATGCATAGAGGGTTAATTCCAAAGTATGATGGACCCTTTGCAATTGTCTCTAAGGTAGGCAATGTCGCCTACAAGTTGAAGCTGCCTGAATAATTCAAGGTGCACCCCACCTTCCATGTGAGTTTCTTGCGTCAATACCATGCAGATGTGGCCAGGCCAAAAGAGCCCCCTCCAGTGGTGAGAAAATAGTTTATGGAAGATATGGAGATGATCTTAGACCATAGAACCTTTGGCCAAATCAAGAAAAATTGAAGGATAGAATTTCTAGTGCTTTGGAAGGGTAAACCTGAGGCAGATGCAACTTGGGAAAGAGATGTGGCCCTATGGCAATTTAAGAGGCAGATTCAAGACTACCTTGCCAACTCAATAAGGACGTTGAATGATTCAGGTGGGGGTGGTTTGTCATCTCCTTAAGAGTTAAGCTTGTGCTGCTGTCGAGGATTTGGGTATTGTTCCTTGGCACAACCTTGTCAAGATGCGATGGGCTTCAAACAATGCAATGTGGCTTAAAGCAGCATGTGGCTGCATGGTTTGAGTAGGGAGAGGGCTATTTGGACAACACGAGTGTGCAAGGCTGGCATTAGCACTTGGCCAAGCAGCTAGATGATGGGCATGCATATTTGGCATATGAACATTGGCTAGTTGAGCAAGGATTCTGATTGGCAGAACAGACTTGGCAGTTGAGGGCGGTTATAGCTACTTCCTAATATTGTGGGATGAATATTTGACACACATGCAGATTCTCAGCTTGGCAAGACAGTTTGCTAGGATATTTGTAAATTATCCCTATGGCAGTTGGGGGTGTCAACTGCTACTTTAAAAATAGGGGGAAGCAAAACTACCCCATGTAACCACCTTTGTAACTGCTCTGTGTTATATATAAATAGTATGTGTGCTTGGGAATTTCTATATGAGGAGTCCCATTATTGTATCCTGATTATTGTGAGTTGAATAAACAGGTTATGAGTGATTCCTATATATTATGTTGCCATCAAATCGAATTAATTAAGATTGACTTGTGTTCATAACTTAACAGCCTGAAAATTTGGCTAAGTACTTGAACCTCTATTTGTGTATGTGTGTGGCTGAACTAAGTGTGTGCAGGCTTAGTTGCCTTACAGGCCAAATTTTTAAGTGTGAGAAATTGACCCTGTAACAACTGGTGTCAGAGCTAGGTTGCTTCAAGGCTTGGTGACTTAAAGATGGCTAGAGGCAATGAAATTCAAGAACGGCTTTCGAGACTTGAGGCATTGATGGGGAAGGCTCCTCAGACTTGGGAAGACAGTTCTATGTTGGACAGAATTATGGCACTTGAAGAACACGTTGAGAGTGTTCAAGGATCGTTAAAGGATGATGTTGCTACAATTTGTAAGGGTTATAAAGACCTTGCTATTGAGATGGCCTTGATGAAAAAGGCCATGGCAGCAAACTCAGGTGGAGTTGGTGATCGTCCAAAGATTAAGGTGCCTAAACCAAAACCCTTTAGTGGTGCATGGGTTTCATAAGAAATTAAAAATTTCTTATGGGATATGGAGCAGTATTTTGTTACTGCTGTGATGCCGGAAGATGAGATGGTATCCATTTCTTGCATGTACCTGGTTGGTGATGCAAAACTATGGTGGAGAACACATACCATAGATGATGAGAATGCTGGCAGACCCAAGATTAAGTCATGGGATAGACTCAAGAAGGAGTTGAGGGAACAATTTCTTCCAACCAACTCGTCATAGAAGGTGAGGGATAAGCTAATACAGTTGAAGCAAGTGGGTTCTGTGAGAGATTATGTAAAGGAATTTTGTTCCTTTTTTCTGGACATTAAAGGGATGTCTGAGGAAGATAAATTATACAACTTCCTCTCGGGTTTAAAACCATGGGCACAAGCAGAGATTAGGAGGCAATGAGTTAATGACCTTCCTAGTGCGATTGCTATGGTAGATGCCTTGGTTGATCTCAGCGAGGTTGAGAAGAGTGATGCTGATTCTTTACATTCTGTGGGGAGGGGTGCAAAGAATAAAGAGAAGGCAAGGCAAGGCCTTGACAATATGCAGGCTGGTTCCTAAATCAGTGGAAGCAGCACCATGAAGAGGATTTAGGGCTGTTTTATATGTGATGGACCACATAAGGTGTGGGATTGCCCAAAGAGAGAGCAGATCAATGCTCTCTTGATTGAAGAAAATCCTATAGCAGAGAAAGAGGCAAATGAACAAGAAGCTGTGGCACTTTTTAGGAGTGTTCAACTCAATTATAAGCTTGTTGATGATTATAATTTTCTTTTGTCTTTACTAACGACTTTGGTTAGTGATTGGAATACAGTAAAAGCTAACTTGATGCATGTGGCTGTGAAGATCAATGGTATAATGATGATGGCAATGGTTGACACGGGCTCAACTGGCATATTAATAAGCGAGGGGCCGGTGCACCTTTTTGGGCTAAAAATATACAGTTTCCATAGTTATGTTAAGGCTGCGAGCAAGAAGCTTAAAGTGGTATCTGGGGCAGTCCATGATGCACAATTGGGGATTGACAACTTTGAGTTCAAGGCAAAGTTGCTAGTGATGCCTCTTGACGATTTTGAGATGATACTTGGCATTGATTTTTATAGGGAATCAAAGGTGGTGCCAATACCACACCTTGATGGGTTGATGGTGATCCATGGTGCTGGGCAAACATTTGTTCCATGTAGCTTTCCTTATGGGAAAATGAGGCAAAGTGAGGAGGCTAAATGTTCACCAAATGTAAGTGGCAAGAGACTAAAAGTTGAGAGGGAGACTTCTCCACCATTCCCATTGGAACAAGAGCATGATGAAGTGCAAGATTTTGCACCTAAATTTAGGGAGTTTATGGACATTACTATTCCAGAATTGCCTACGGTTAGGATACCACATAATGCTTTTGGTCAAAAGGAGGGAAATCCTGGAGGTTTTATTAAAAACTTTAGTCTAAACTATCCTACTAATAAATGGAGGATGGTAGATTTGCACAGGCATACAAAGGGTGAAATTCAAGCATGGAATAAGGCTGAATATGTCATAGGGGCAGATTCAGAAGTTAGTTCGATGAGGGCATTGAATTCAAGAGGTGGGGGTGGTTTGTTACACCCTTAATTCCTTGACATAAGGCTGGTTGTGAGGAGGGACGCTGCTCCTAGCAAGCCAAGCAAAGAAAGGCATGTGGAGATAGGCATGTCAAAGCAACGGTAGCAAAACATGGGCAGTTAGTGGGACTGTCTAGCACAAGTCTGCAAGGGACAAACTTGAGTGGCTAAGTTTTGGTGCAGAGATTATCCAAGGCATGGCACACTGATCTTTGGAGTGAGGTCGAGGCATACTTGCAATGGGCAAGACAAGCAGTGGCATGGACAGCTTGGGTGGGCTATCAATAGCCTAAGTGGCTCGGAGTGGCTTAGGCATGGTTCGGATGGTTGATTAGCATTGGTTGGTAGCTAAGTAGTCAATCAGAGTGGGCAAACTAGTTGGTTTACGTGGGTGAATGGAGTGCATGCATGGCAGGCAGACATGCACACACATGTGTGAGGCAATTATCGACGGTTACCTATATTCAAGGCTGAAAATGTGGGTTGTGTGGCTGACTCAGGATACAGCAGTTATGGGCATGCATTGTTGCCACAATTAGCATAATATTTGGCCCTAGGCAGTTGGGAGTATCAACTGTACACTAGGCTAGAATTTAAGTAGAAAACTGCCATGTAACTTTTATGTAAACTGCCTACCTAATGGTATAAATACTAGTTGTAACCTGGAGAAAAAGACACCAAGTGTGGGTGCTTTAAGGAAGTCCTTTAGGCTGTAAATTACTATGTTTTGTATAATAACATAACAGACTTTGTGCCTATATGTTGTTGCCTTTTGTTGCCTTTAATTTCATTGAATATTGCTTGTTCGAACCTCTATTGTTGAACATTGTTGCGTGAGTGTTGGTAAGTTGAGTCAAGTGGGGACTTGATTATCATGTAGGGTTTGTCTGTGGGACTTGAAAATTTACCCCTATGACAGACTCCAATTTTTTGGCATCATGATATGCTATATACTAGAGAGAGCAAACTTAATCTTCAATTGGTAAATTAAGACAAGGCTCCTAACTCTGTATGCTGATGGATGTGGCAAACTCCATCTTGAGCAAATTTTTATTAAAGAGGGAAGAGATTTGATAAACTTGAACTTTAGGTAGACCGTATCAAGTATTCCTTTTGAAATTTGTTGATGGTTTAACCTCCAACCATCAAGATATCAACAAATAGATTGGGTTAGAAATCATCAAGCCATGGCAACTTATCAAGATCCAACACAAAAATGGGAATTTGCGATAAAATCGAGAATATAGTCTCTAGCAAAATGCCATTAAAGGCAGCAACAAACAAGAAAACTAAGGAAACAAACATCATATATAATAAACTAGGAAAAACAGAAAATGAAAGAAAATTAGGATGATTGCCTTTTGGCCCGCAATTCCCTACTTAGTCTTGAAACAAATAGAGAGTTTAAGAGAAAGTAGGAAAGATGAGAGATTGGATTAAAAATCATCAAGCCATGACAGCACTCATCAAGATCAAACCCAAAAATGGGAACTTGAAACAAATAGTGGTTGAATTTAAATTTTTTATTCATAATTTTAATCAAATAAAATTTTTATTCATTAAATAATTATTTTATTTCTTTATTTTTAATTATAATAAATAAACTTTTACTTATATTTTTATTTTAGTTAAATTGTAATTTTCTTTTCATTCTATCATGTAAATTTAGAATGAATTTATTATTTTTATTTTTCAATAATAATTGTTTAACTATTTTATTTTAGTTTATTTTAATAATATTCAATATGTTTTTTTTTCAAATTTAATATATATATTTAAAAGTGAAAAATAAAATTTTTAAGTTGAAAAATAAAAATGCATATAATATAAAAAGGGCATTCAGGTCAATTTATTGCTTAAAATAAGATATATAAAATACTTTAATTTGTAAAACTTGTTAGAGACACCATTTTAAATTTTTTTTACAGATTCAGACACCTAATTATAAAAAAAAAATTTGAATACCAAAATACTAAAAGTGAAAAAGTTTAGACATAAATATTTATCCTAAAAAAAAAGACATTCTTAAACTTGTAAAGAAATATCTAATTTTTTTCATTTATTGTATAAATGTTTACATGTTAGCCTTCTTCTTCTTTTTTCCCTTCTTTGTCATTGTTTTGCTCTATTTTTAGTAGGATTTTATTTTCTTTTTCTTTTTCCTTCTTTAGAAAAGTAAATAAAAATTTGAAATTGAATGAAACTGCAATATAAAATACATTTTTGAAAAACAAGAGATATTTAATACATGTCTTCTAAGTATAGTCCATTATTTTTATTCAATAATGTTGGATATATTAATAGTTAGAAAAATATAGTGAGATTGTTATATATTCTTCATAAATCTAAACATATGTGTAAAATAAACTAAAAGTAAATAAAAAATATTTGAAATTGAATGAAACTAAAATATAAAATACATTTTTAAAAAAACATGAGACACGTAATGTCTTTCTTCAAGTTACGATGAATTATTTTTATTTAGAAATAAATAACATTGAATATATAAACCATTGGGAAAAGATGATGAGATTTTTCAATATTATTGATGAAATTGAATCAATTTTTCAATAAAATATTAAAGGTACATCCTTCAAAATTTGATACATTAAATTTTATTTTATTTTTTTAAATGTTAGTTGTAAAAATTGAATTCAAATTGTTGAAGAGAATAGCTTGAATAAAATTCACATTTAAATGATAATTTTTTTATTAGTAAGTAAGTCAAATGATGTAAATATTGAGACACTACATACACAATAAAATAACTATTCTTTCTAAATTAATGAAAATTAATTTCACATATTTTCATCTTTTAGTTCAAGGAAAAATCAATTTTATAATAATACTAATACTAATAATAATAATAAGTAGATTTTTGTTTAAATTAAAGGTTTATAATCAGATTTTTATTTGTTTTAATGTTTTGAAGTGTATTGGAAACCAATAACATAACAAAAACATACTCATTGTATATTATAATTTATTGTTCATATATTTGTATTTTTTTTAGGAGATCTAGTCTTGTGTATGATTTTAAATTTTGTTAGTTGAATATATACAATATATATTATTTTTATTCATAAATAAATATCATGGATACAATTAGAAAAATATAATGAAATTATTCATTGTTCCTTTATAAAGCTGAATTTAAATGTATCAAATTGTTTTATATACAAAAAATAAATAAATAATCTTTATCACATATATGCATCAAACGTATTGTTATTTGAAATACAAAGTGAAATAATTTATATAAAATAAGAAAAATTTAAGTCAAATCATGCTAAATTCAAATTTAATAATTTCTGCATAATTTCAAGAATTTTACAAGTACATCTAAATGGATCTAACATACATTCAAACGATAATTAAATATAAATAAAATAAATCATAGTAATTTAAATATAATAAAACTTAAAAAAAATAATCATGTTTTTGGGGTCGAATTTTTTTAATTCAAATTATTTGGTATTTCAATATTTTAAATGGTTTAATTTTTCCAAAATTTTTTCATACATGGTAATTAATTAAAGTGGAGACCAATGTATGAAACAAAGCCAAACATCAGAGAATTTAACAATCTATCAGCAAGATCAAGACAAAAAATAAATGCAACTAAATTGAGCATCAGAAAAATTAAAAAGACAGTCCATGAAAATAAAAAAAATAAAAAATAAAAAAAATAAAAAAAACTCAGGAACATTGCATTTGCTTGCTGCAATCTGAGCAGTTTCACCAGCTGGATTCAAATCAGAAGAGTACACATCTAGTTTTTAATTTCTTTGTTATATCTGTTCAATTTTTATTATATTTTTTTTCTATCCATTATTTTACTTAAATCAGAAATTTCAGATAGCAGTCTAATGGTTGGCATGGTGAGTGTGAAAGAGGCATGAAATGCCCTGCCAGGAAGATGGAGGACGCGTGTCAATATTTTTGATATTTCAGAATAGGGATAATTGTTATTTTTTTTCTGTGTTTTGATGTATTAAATTATCTTAATTTTAATATTTAAAAAAATATTTACTCATCTATAATATTTATAATTTATATACTATTTTATATAAAAAAAGAAATTAATAAGCATTAACTGTTATAAATATTAATAATGAATAAATATTTTTTTTAAATTCAGAAATGAAATAACGCAATAAAATAAAAATATAGGAAAAATAGGGATTACCCTTTTAGGATATGCATATAAATTGTAAAAAAGTAAAATATTTTTAATGTTGGAACGTGTTTTTAGAATATTTTCATAAAGACCGCAAGAAAGTGTTAAAAGTAGTAACAGTTTTATGGGCCTATGCAGCATCCTCAAAGTGCAAACTAGACCCACTCATCCATTATTTCTTTAAGAAAAATACTTGAAAATAATTAAAAAATATACATTATAATCATCTCCAACTTAGCTTTAGTTGGGAAAAGTAGAAAAAGGAATAATCCTATTGAAATTACTTGAGCAAATAATTTTAAATATATTTTTATTTTTTTATTTGATATCTCAGATATTCAGTTAATTAATTTAGAATTTGAGCATTTTTTTTTCTTTTAAGAAGAGTAATATTAACAAGATTGAAGATGGATTTCTTTTCTTTCCTATTTTTCTCAAGTTTCAATCAAGATACTTTACTTAATAAATAAAAAATCAAATAATTTGATAAATTAATAAATTATACAATAAAACTGGTTCTCTTCATAAATTATACGATAAAAACAATTTTATTCTTAATAAATTCATTTTTTTTCTTACATTAGTTACCAAAAAATAAATAAATTTATTTCAACTGAATATATTTTACAAAAAAATTCTCAATATTTATTTTTCATACATCTATTTTTTTCGAACCAAGAAAAAGCTGTTAATCAATCTCTTTTATTCAATTTTTTGCTGCTTTTACTGATTAAATGTATAATGGGTGCCATTATGTCCCACTGTCATCTCCATATGACCCATTAATTTAACTTCTTAGTACTTTTTTAAAAAAAAAAAACTTTCTGTTTACGTTACTTGGATTTGGCATGTTGCTTTAAAAGTATATCACATTAGTACTTTATCAACAGTGAAAATTAAAAAAAATAGAAATATAATCTTTTTTAATCTCTCACAATAGAAAGTCAATTCTAACCGAAATTAAATCAGTTCAAAGCGGATAGTTCAACTTATTTTTTACTAAAACTTAGAATTCATAATCTTTAAAGGTTTTAGATATCATCTTTACCATTTGAATCACCTTATTTTTGGGGCATCCCTTTCTTTTTAGGGGCAAATTGGAAAGTTATGGGGTACCCTTGTACTTATACTTGACAGATTTGATTTGTCGCATCAAACAGAAATGTTTCAATTCAATATCTTGGCAATTTTTGTTCAGCAAATTTAAGTATACTTTTTTTTCCTCCAATTTTCAACCTTTAATCGTTGCCTGATCTTTATTAAACAAGACATGGCTTCTTGATTTTGATTGAATGTGATATAGTAATAAAACCCATACCATATGTTAATTTATGTTTTTCCACATGGATTTGTCTTTTAATTCATGTCAATTATATCCGATTAAAAAGTTTATTAAAAAAAATCAATAATAGTTGGTTCCAACTAATCATGACAAATGATTGTTCCTACTTAAAACGAAATTGTTGGACGCACTTATATATTATATTGACATTATTCTATAATTGCAATCCATTATAATGAAAAATAAGTCTATTTTTATTTTATATATAATATAAATTTTTATTATTAATTAATCTTAAAAGAAGAAATAAAATATATATATATATTAAAAAATACAATTGTATATCCAGGTTGGAGCTTGGTTCTTCCTGTGTCTCTCAGGCAAACATAGGTTTGTTCATACTCAAATCAAAACAATTATATATCTCATTAGGTACTAAACTATGGCTAAACAAGATGTCCCCAACTATTAAACAGAAAACAGGCAACAACAGATTTGATAAGGATGGATAATTAACATGCATTATATAACCTAATAAAGGATTAAGTTCTTGAGAAAAAGAAAAAAAAAAAAAAAAACAACAACCATTTCTCCAAGGCAAAACAACATGTTTCTAAAATACAACACTTGCCTGTTTAGAAGAAGACACAACCCCACTTCTCTTTATATCCTAAACAAAGATGAGTTGGACATGAAACCCTTTTATTGGTTGCATTGTTAATTAAAGATTAGGCTATGAAGATGAAGCAAATTGTTGTCAGATTATAAAGGGGCCATGTTGGTTTCCACTAACATGTTGAAGTAATGAAGATTCCTTTGCTTGCTTGGTCCCTAGATTTTGACTAACCCTTCAAAGTAGACCACATTTAAGTCCCTTTTTAATTCAACAGACAACTTCATTTATGAAATAAAGTTTTGGATTGAAATTTATCTGCCAAAACTGCTTCTCCCCTTAATTGCATGCATTGCCTCCTCTCACTTAATTATTCATTGTTCAGTCTCTTTCTAGTTATAGCACATCTCACTCTACTAGTCTCTCCTTGACTTCTTATACTCCAACATTAATAATTGACAAGTCATTTTAATTACTATACTCAAATTAATTACTCCTCTGTTACTAATTATTTATCGTAGTTTAAAAAATATAATTAATATAGGTATAAAATATTATTATATTATTTTTATAATAATTTATGCAATTGATTATTAATTTTGTATATTTTTAAAAGAAGTAAATTCAAATAAGAGTAAAATAGAAAAAAATAGTTAAATTGTATTGGAAATTAAAAATGTCAAATAATTAGAAATAAAAATAAACAATTAAAATGTTAAATATTTAGGAACATAAGGAGTACATATTAATATAAAAATTTATATTTTTTTACATCTAATTTTTCGATGTCTGATAATCACGTAAACTCTATTATTTTGAATTACACATAATGACAAAACCCTTTTATTATCTATTTTCTTCATATATAAAATTTAAATTCAAAATTTTTGTTTAAAAATTCTACTATACGTTAATTCCATAAAAATTTATTAGTGAATAAGCAAATAAAAATGATTTTGGAACCGAAAAGAAGTTTTTTTATCACCTTGCATGTTCACATAATTAGTGTTATACATTAGCATAAATTATTATTAACAAAAAGATAATGGTAAATAACATAACATATACTAAATCAAATAGAATGAATACAATGGTTTTATTGAAATAGAACTTGCACAAGGTAACAATTAACTGCCATTCTCTGGACTCATGATGAGGTCAAAAGAGAAGAAAGAATGGCTGTGGTGCCTGTAATTTTGGGTATACTGAAATTGGTAGATCTAGCAGAACAAATAATTCTATGCATGCTGTATCCTCAGGAAAACAACTTTATCTTCAATAGTGAGGAAACAGCACTTCAGAACCACATATGATAGCTGAAGCTTGAGCGGATGAATGAAGTTTTCTTTTTATAATATTAAAAAGGTTATAAATTTATTTTTTAACTATTGCACGATGTAAAATTCCCAGTTATAAATTTGATAGAAGAAATTTTGTTTTTATATTTTATAAGTGCACCATCATAGATTTTTTTTATAATTTTTTAAAGATTTGTATTTTATTTATTATTTTAATTTTAGATAAATATAATTTTAAAAATAATAATAAAATTAAGTAAAAAAAAGATAATATAAAAAAACAATGCAACATTAATAACTTATGATTTTAGAGTATTATTAATAGGCTTGTGCATATGTTGACTACCGAATTCACCGAACAAAAAATTGAACTGAACCAACTGGCTCTATTCAACTTTCAATTAATTAAAATTTTAAAAATTTGCAAAAAATTGATTTTAGAGGGTTTCAAAATTTTCAACTCTAATAATTTATAAATTGAATTGATTTGAAACGGTCGATTTTCCATTTAATTTTTAACTTAGTTCAGTTCCTGCTTATTTCTAATTGTATATTACTTTTCCGTTATATATTAATTGACGTTTTAAATTAAATTTTTTATTTTAATATTTTTAATTATTAATATATTTTAATTATTTTATTTTATTTTTATTTATACATAAATTTTTTAAAAAATATACAAAATTAACAAGTAATTAAAAAATTATTATAAAAATAATATAATATTTTATACATATATTAAATATATTTTTTAAATTAAGTACATAATATTTCAACGACAATTAAATTAAAACAAGAAAGTATTAAAGATATATATTTAATATTAACATTTTTAATTAATTTAAAATTTATAAAAGTAAACGATTCTTCTTGTGTTTTGCTCTTAAAACAAGAAAATAAAAGGTGATTTTGACAGCCACATAATCATGGACATCGAGAAGGTAAAAGTAAAAAAAATCATATATAACACCACCACTGGTGCAAAAATGACAGTAATAGCATTGGAAAAATCAGAATATAAAAAAGCTATTAATTGAACAGCTTTATTACACACTACCATAGCAAGTCAAGTCCAAATAGTTGAAGATCAATCATCACCATTTCCCAAACCCACAATCACAAATGAATTTTTTTACTATATCTTTGCAAATCCCAAAGCAATCTCTCATGCACTTTGCCTATCTTTTACCACCAAAAGAACAAAAAGAAAAAGGTCCTTTTCTACTCTTCTCTTTCACCTGCCAGCTCCCTCTGGCTCTACCCGTCGTCACCATCATTTTTGCTCAGTAGTCACTCACTTACCGTCTAACCTTTTTGCAGTTTTGTTCCTTCATTTCAGCTTCTTTAAATTAACAAGATAATAATAATAATAATAATAATAACCCGAATAATCACACACAATGAATTTTCATGATAATTTATTTCTAAAACTTCTGAGTTAAAATTCAGCAAAGTATTAAAGAATGGTAATATGAGAAATGCCAAGGTCAAGAATATAGAAAGAGTTTTAAAGAGATAAAGAGAGTAAAAAATATAATAAAATATAATAAATTATAATAAAAGATATGAGATCTTATTTATAAAAATAATGATAATTAAATTTGAAAGGAATAAAATTCATCTTTGATGAAAATTTTGTGCCTATTTAGAAAGTATTTCTTTCTATCGAGGAGTCTTTTTAATTGAAAATTTTTTCCTATTTATTTTGGGTGTCCTCTTTCTACAAACAACCTCTATATAGGAAAATAAAAACCTTAGTTAAATAGGAATATGTATATGAGGTATCAAGAGTCTTCTTTAAAAGTATGTTCAAATGTTTATATCCGATATATCCGGGTCTGTAAGGTGATGGAAACGTCATTCTTCTATCTAGAAATAGAGATTATTTGAATAATTGCATCTGATATGGAAGGGTGAGCTGAGGTAGACAGTCTCAGTCACAAAGAAAAAGATGATGTTTGGTATCAAGTCTTAGGATCATCGTATTAGAACATTATTGAAGTGTCAGATGGACTTGAGTGCGCAGAACTTGCAATAGAAATGTTTGGTGTTATAGAAACAACATGAAAGATTAACCCGCAAGTATAGAGATAATATGGTGGAACTAGCTGAAGCTGGAGTTTTGATGCTCGGTGCATTAAAAGCATAGTCCGAGTGTCATATAATCTCGATGTATTAAAATCACGACTTGAGTGTCAAACCTCAGTACTATCGAAGCTACCTGAGAGTGCCAGCTTTAGTCACTAGACTTAGAATCTCGATGCATTTAGAAGTGCGGCCCAAGTGTCGAACTTAAGTACTATTAAAGCGACTTGAGGGTGCCAGCTTTAGTCATTAGACTTAAAATCTCGGAGCATTAGAAGCACGTAGAATCTCGATGCATTAGAAGCGCGGTCTGAGTGTTGAACCTCAGTACTATCAAAACGACCTGAAGGTGCCAGTTTCAGTCACTGGACTTAGAATCTTGATGCATTAAAAGCACGGTCCAAGTACCGATAAAGGAGACAACTGGCAACGAGAAGAACGAGATTATCAACCGCCATGTCTTTTGACTTTCCTTTGAATTTTGAATTATGTAACCGTCATGTATGTTCGTGTGTCAGAAGATGAGATATTTCAGCTACCATAATAATAAATGCTCGATTAGTAGGCTTTTCTTTTGCCCAAAATTACCCTTGATGCTATAAAAGAGACAAAAATGACCATGAGGGCAATAATGGTCATTCTATAACCTTTTGCTACTTAAATATATCAGACCCTTCTACTTGTTGCATTTTCACTTTTTTGTTGTCCTCTTTCCTTGCTAAGTTTTCTCTCACATGTTCTTTGTGTCTTTAGAGCCTTCTTCAATAAGCTTGCATTATTCTTTCCAAGTGAAACTTCTTTTATCCTCCATATTCTTCTTCTTTATATTTATTTAGTAGGATCAACGACTCCACAAGAACAAGTTAGTTCTGATTTTTTTGTCTCTAAGGTAGATGAGGATATGCTAAAATGGTACTGGAGACATTTTAGCATTCCAGTAAACTTCGGTGTATAAACTATAGATAAGAACTTCAAAGCCCATCCTCCTATGCTATATTTTAATGAATTAGTTGTATACTTCGGTCAATTAGAAGGGGGATTGAAGTTTCTCTTAGATCCCTTCGTTAGGAGATTTTTGAATGGATACAACATAGCTCTTAGGCAACTCCACCCTAATAACTATCGGATCTTGAACGATTTTATATAGTTAATGCACATAGAGGGTAGAGAGCCGAAATTATATGTCCTCCGATATCTTTATATCTTGAATAAGAAAAAAGGAGAGTTAATGTTCTCTTTATCGGCTATTCTGAATCATAGCCTCTTTGTAAAGCTTTCAGACCTCCATAAGAAGTGAAGGCATAGTTATTTTATTGTTGAACATCCTTCGAACTTCATTTACATTTGGCGGATGTGATCCGATGACTGCCATAAGATGAAGCATCCTTCAAGTCTATCTGATAAGGATACAAAGATGGTTATGAGGCTTCATCTCCATGGCATAGCTAACGCAACATCAACTGTAAATTTATCTCAGAGATATCTCTAGAGAATCTGTCCTGATCGCATACATCTCAGCAATAAGTTATAAGATTTGGAAGGTATTACTATGACGTCTGTTATTTTCTTTTTTATTTGTAGATGGCTAACTTTTTTACATTTATGGATGAAATTCAACTTATAGATGACGAGCTGGAGACTCAGGAGGACATACATATTTCTTCTTCTCTTTATGAGCTGCATGCCTTAGAGGTCTCATTTGAAGCTACACCCAGCCATAAAGGAAAAGTTGAGGCTGAAATTTCTCAAGTGGAGAAGTCTAAGGCTCAAAGGAAATGGGCCCTGAATTAGGACTCAGATGCTGAAGAATTATGTGAGGAGGTATTCATCAAGCACCCAAAGTTATTCGAGTGTCCGGACATGAGGTCATGAATCTTGAAAAAGATGAAGCCTCTGAGTATCCTGAATGCTCAAGTGAGGGATCAATATATTTAGTCTCTACAGCTTCCTGAAGACATCCAATGTTGGAAAAATATAGATAAGGAGGAGCTATACAACTCCATGATTATACACTCATTGGAGGTAATTATCTTCCACTTTGTTTAATTTGTGTTCATGTGTACCTAAGTTGATGATGTTTGTCTTTTCTTTCAGATGACTTAGGCTCTGTTACTAGCTAAGGATAATTACTATTATCTTAAGAGCTAGTATAGTATAAAGGAGACAAAGGTTGACACTATAGCCATTGACTTCGAGAAAAGAGTGGAAAAGGCAAAGGTGACACTGGAATTTTGCCAAATCGAGCATGTTGAGGTGAGATCTAAGGCGAGCCAAAAGAGGGTGAAAGAGTTGGAGCAAATCAAGCCCAACTTACATAAAAAAATTAAAGGGCAAGATTCCTGGATTGTGGCATTGGAGAAAAAACTTGCTGAGGCAGAGAAATCCCATGAGGATGATAAGAGAAATTATTAAAATATGGTCGCGAGGTTTCTCAAACCTTACAAGTCTGAATGTCAGAGAGTCTTACTTGTCCAACACCTAAATCTGGACTTTTCAGACTTGGATAAAATAACCCCTACAGATCTGGCCAGGGTTACTGCAAAAGAAAATGCTCAAAGCAAGGCTTCTTTCAAGCAATCAAAGAATCCCAAGAAACCAACCAAGTCTGCTGCTGATAAATCATCTTTCGAGCAATTAAAGGACTTGAGGCCTGCTGGGGAGATGTCTGCTGGTGTTGTCTTCGCTAGATCTAATCTAGCCTCTGTGTCTGAGTCTCAAGATATGAGTCTTCCTTCTAATAAGTTTCCCAATACTTAATTGTAAATTACCTAGTCAATAATTTTCTCTTTATTTTTGTAATACTCTATAACTCAATATTATGAAAAATAAATAAAGTAGTTTAGTTTCCAAAATTGAGAGTACATTTATTAATAATATTTCTGGAGACTGTTCAATTTTCAATATTGAGGTAATTCTTTTCTCTATTTATCCTTGATCATATACGCCCCTTTGGTCATCTTCTCGATGACTTAATAATGACCTTCCTAATTAGGTTCAAGTTTTCTTGTGCTAGAGTTACCTTTGCCAATGTCAGCCCTTTTAAGTACCTAGTCTTTGACTTTAAACTGTCTTGGCCGAACTTGTCAATTATGATATTCCATGACCCTCTGTTTTTGAGTTTCTATTACAATGGATGCCCGCTCTCTCCTCTCTTCAAGTAGATCCAGATATATCTAAGTATTGATGTTGTTGACTTCTTAATCTAGATTCTCTATAACTCGGTAGCTTGCTGATCCAATCTTCATTAAGATTACTACATCCATCCCATAAGCTAGTCTGAAAGGTGTTTCTCCTATGAAAGTTCTAGGTGTAGTTCTGTAGGCCTAGATGAAATTATTGAGTTCATCGACCTAGTTCCCCTTCTTTTTGTCTAGTTTTTTATTTAGTCCTTACATGATGATCTTGTTGATAACTTCCATTTGGCCATTTGTTTATGGATGGGCTACTAAAGTAAATAGGAGCTTTATCCCAATATTTGAATAGTACTTTTTGAATTTTTATTGTCGAACTACTTTCCATTGCATGTTTTCAGGGGGTTTGGTATTTTGAATTTGCAGATGATTTCTTTTCAAAAAAAGTGTTGAATCCGAGCTTTGGTAATGGTTGACACAACTTCAATTTCTACCCACTTAGTGAAGTGGTCTATAGCCACGATCAGGAACTTCTTCTGGGAGGTTGAGGTAGGAAATGGGCCCAGGATGTCCATTATTCATACTGTAAAAATTGAAGGACTTCCAATTAGATGCTGAGGATTAGAAGGCTTGTGGCTAAAGTGGGTAAACTATTAACATTTATGGCATTCTTGAGCTAGTTTCTGAGCATTTTAGGACATCATAGGCCAATATTATCCTTAAAGCAATGCCTTTCTGATTAATAAATGATGAGATTCATGTGCTCCATAAATTCCTTTATGAATTTGCCTAAGCATATGATTTTCTTCTTCTGGTGATACAGATTTAGACCACGGGTATGAGAGAGACCTTTTGTAGAGTTTTCCATGGCAGATGAAGTAGTGCATAACTTTTATCTTTAACTTCTGAGCTTTTAACTTATCTTGTAGAAGTATTCCATGTTCAAGATACTGAATGATTAGTTTCATTAATTCTGCTACTTCCTATATGTCCTTGATCTTTGCTTCCTCGGTGCTTGGTTTTATCAATGCCTCAGTGAGCTCGAGTCTTTTAAATGTCTGATTATTTCATGCCGTTGATTTGGCTAACAAATCTACTTTTGAGTTTTCACTTCTAAGAATTTAAATGATTTTCCATTGTTCCCCATCCTGCTCGACCTTCTTTAGGAGCTGTCTGAATTTCTTAATATACTTAGCAATGCTTGGATCTTTGATTTGGTATGTTCCTTTGACTTAGTTTACCACCAGTTATAAGTCAGAGTATATCTTGAGATGCTCAGCTTTAACCTTGATGGCTAACTTTAATCTTGTGATGAGTGCTTCATATTCAGTTGTATTATTAGTGGTATTATACTTTATCTGAACTGCATATCTGATAGTGACTTTGTATGACCCTTTGAGAATGATTCCTGCATCGGATCCTCGGATAGATGAGGCTCCATCAATATATAACTTTTATTCTAGACATTTGGAAGGAGCGTAATCTTCCCCTATCATCTCTTGTACAAAATCTACCAGGTCTAAGCTTTTATCTACTGTTGAGGTTCATAGCTAATATCAAATTCTCTAAGAAATATTAACTATTAAACTAGTCTGCCATATGTTTTAGGTGTTTGTAAGATTTTCCTTAGAGGGAAGTTAGATCTTACAATGATTGAGTGGGCTTGAAATTAATGCCAGAGTTTCTGGGACATGAGTACGATGACTATAGCTAACTTATCCAATTTGGAATAACGAATTTCTAAACTTTTGAGTATCTTATTGATGTAGTATATTGAATTTTATTGACTTCCTTTTTCCTTCACTAGAACCGATGTAATTGACTCATAACCAATAGAGAGATACAAGTACACTATTTCTCCAAGGATCGACTTGCTGTTTTAAGTGGTGAGGATAAGAACTCTTTTATATCTTCAAAAGCTACCTAACATTCTTCATTTTATACAAACTTCTTGAAATTTTTTAAGGCTCAAAATAGTGGTAGACACCTCTTGGCTGAATAGAAGATGAAATGCCATAAGGTTATTATTCTGCCATTTAGCTTATGCAGCTCGTTGATTGATACCGGAGCTTTCATCTTCAGAATGGCCTCCATCTTCTCTGGATTAGCTTCAATTCCTCTGTGGGATATCATGAATCCCATAAATTTACCCGCCTTTACTATAAAAACACGCTTCTCTGGATTTAACTTAATTTGGTATTGGTTCAATATTTAAAGGATTTGATCGAGGTCATCAGAATGTCGCTCTACCTGTTGGTTCTTAACGATTATGTCATCTATATATACCTCGACATTATTTCTAATTTGATATTGGAACACATGATTCATCAACCTTTAATATGTTGCTCTAACATTCTTTAATCCAAAAGGCATAACCTTGTAGCAATAAAAACCTTTATTAGTGATAATCAATGTCTTTTCTTGATCTTCTTTCTTTATTAGTATCTGATGGTACCCTTATTCAGCATCCATAAAGCTATATAAATAGTGATCGATAGTGGAGTCCACCCGTTGATCTATCATTGACAATGAATAACTATCTTTAGGGCATGCTCTGTTGAGATCAGTATAGTTCACAAGCATCTTGTAATTGCCATTGGAATTTTTTACCAAAACCCTGTTGGCTACCCATTCTAAGTGTGTTACCTCTTTAATGAATATGGCTTCTAGCAGTTTCTTTGTTTCCTTGGTGATTACCTTCTGTCTTTTATACGCGAAAGTTCTCTTTTTCTAAATGATTGGCTTTACTCCTGGTTTGATGTTTAAACTATGCGAGGCAATCTGAGGGTATACCCTAGTGATCTCAAATGCTTGAGAAGTAAAGCTGCTTGAGTTTTTAATAAGGACCTTGCTAATTCCATGCTTAACTTCACTATTGAGCTCATTGCCAATCTTTACTATCTTTCTTTCATCGATCTGTAAGGTTTGAAGCTGGTTAACTAGTTCAAGGTTAGCTCCTTATTTCTTCATTTCCTAAGATTCTAGAGGGAATGCCTCTATCTGAGGTTTGACTACCATCTGGTAGCATTACCTAGTCATGTATTGATCTCCGTGAATTGTTAGGACCCGACCTTTAATAGGAATCTTCATGGTCAGACACCAGATACTCATGACTACATCAATCTTATATAGTATTGGTCAGCCTATGATGCATTGTATGCGAGAGGAAGATCAACCACATTGAACTGAGCTTTGATGCTTCCACTTCTCCAGTATCTCAGTCGTTAAATTTTGGACTTAGCTTTATCAATCCCATTGGTTGAGTGGTTTCTTCGCAAAAACTTGTAATGGGATTCTGAATAGCTTTCAAATAAGTGATAAAGCCTCATGTTGCTTTATAGGCATTCCAAGAGAGTGCGTTGACAATGCTTCTATTATCGATGAACAATCTTTTTACCAGGTAATTATTAATGAAAGCACTTACCACGAGTGCATCATTGTGGGGATGCTGAACATGTTTTCCCTCTGGACCAAACATGATAGCCTGATTCTTTTCATGGGTATACCCTTTTTCAATGTGGGATCTCTTAGGCCTCTTCTCAGTTACCTCTCTTTTGACAATCATGTTGATAACTTCGACTAGTTCATTTTGAGATTTCTTTGGTTCTAGCTTATCCCTGTCTTGACCAGATCTCTGTACCTTCTAGCTGTGTCAGTGAAGTTGCTAAGTTTACCATTCTATATTAATCTTTCTATGGCATTCTTCAATTCTTGGCATGCCTCAGTTTTATGCCTATAATCCTGGTAGTATTAAAAGTAGTACTTCTTACCCTGCATGGCTCTCCTAGTCGAACTCTGCCTTTTAGTTGGAGTTATTCCCAAGCCATTCTATCTAACCCATATTAGAATTTTGGATCTGAAAGTGTTTAGTGGCGCATACTTCTTAGCCTCCTTTTTAAATCCTTCTACTAGATTTTTGAAGTTTGATCGTTGGAAGCTCGACCTTTTGGGTCCTGACCTTTCATCTTTCTTGATAGGTACTTTTTTATCGTCCTAGTACATCCTTCTATCTTCATCCATCTTTATCATCGTCATTGTTATAACCATTACCTCAGCGAAGGTGCTAGGTTTGTTTGTCATTATCTTATTTTTAAACTTCTCCAGTCGACCATTCTTTAAAGCCTCTATGGCTACTTCGTCAACCAAAATTTTGATATGCATGGCTACTTTATTAAATTAATCCAAATAGTTTCTTAGTGATTCAGTGACCTCCTGCCTGCACATCTGGAGATCATTAATATTTTCGGCTGGAGAGACGTTGGTGATGAACAGAGTCTGAAATTTCTTAGCTAACTATTCAAAAGAGGAGACAGAATTCTCAGGAAGTTGGTGGAACCACTTCTGAGCATTCTTGATGAGTGTACTAGGAAAGACTCTGCACATGATTAAGTCATTCACATTCTGAAGTAACATCCTGGTCCTGAACGAGGATATGTGGTTGATTAGATCTCCGGTTCCATCAACTTTATCAAACTGAGGCATTTTGAATTTGGTTGGAATCTCTGTTCGGATTATTCTACTTACAAAGGGTGTCTTTCCTTCCATCATGCATTCATTTTTTTCCTTGGCCTGGTGCAAGCTTTATGCATGACTTTTTCAACTTTTTGAGCTATCTTTAAATCATTTAGGGCCGGGATTATTGAGCTAAATTTTTCTTTTGGAGCTTTATATCTTTCTCTATTTCCACTAGATACATCCAGAGCTACTAGTGGTGGTGATATATTATTCTCTGGGTGAGTTGCTTCGGGATTACTACTTTGAATCAAAACATTCAGTTATTGTTGCATTAGGGTCATCTGGGTTTGAATATTTTGAATCATTGCTTCTTTACTTATTGGGGATAGGTTGAGTATCTGAGTTACTATGTTTAGGTTTGGTGTGTTTTTTGGCAGGAGTTTCTGGTAAGTTTTGAAAAGGTATAGAAGGTATGGGTTTGTTATGATGTTAAAGAGGAGCATAGTAAGGGAAGTCGGTGTCAAGAGCTGGCCAACCCTGAGTATTACTAGCTGGAGTGTATACTCTAGTCGGAGCTTGAGATAAAGGTCCAACATGTTGAAAGGGGGCCATGTATAGGAAAATAAAAATCTTAGTTAAATAAGAATAAATATATGGAGTATCAGTTCAAATAAGATAGAAATTTCTATTATTTTAGTTTAAGTGAGAAGAAGATTGAAATTCCTTAAATAAAATTTTGGATTCAAATTTTATGTATAAAAAATATATACCTAAAATTTTTTTACCCTTTTTATGAATTCACTTGGCTCAAAATAATTACCTTTATAACTACAAGGTAACAAAAATATTAGATACAAAGTTTAAGAATTTTTAAATGAGATTTTTCATGATTATAATGGATGCTAAAATTTTTATATCATGCTATTTTTAATTTTTAAAGTGTTTTTGATATAAAATGTTGAATTTTAAAAAACAATTTAGTGCATTACATAGAAAAATGAAAATTTAAAGACAAGTCAACACAAAGAACATCTAATTTGGAGTGGATTATATTTAGATATCTTTAACATTTATTGGCTCAATAAGAAAAGAAAACTTATAATAAAAACACAAGATATATTACAATAAATAAAATAATTTTTAATTTGTTTCCCACCATATGCATAGAAAATAGAGAATATTACATATATAAAGACATAATTTCTTTTAGTGCATCAGAAAGAAAATATTCATAACATTAAATGCACAAAATTAATATGTAATTGTACTTTAAAAAGTTATTTTTAAATTTAAACTAATTAACATGTATAGTTATTAAGTATTTGATGCCTAAATAAAATGGAGCTTATACTCGTTGAGTGGAAAAGTTTGGGCCTTAAAAGTTATGCCATCCCTTGCGGCTTGCACCAGTAATTATCATTGTCAATTTTTTTTTTCGGTAAAAGGTACAATAAAGTATTTTGAAGTTAAGACACTTTTTCATTTAAAAAAAATTATGATATTTTTTAAATATTTAAAGATTTGTAATTTTATTTTATTTATATTTTAAAATTGTATATAATAATATTATTAAAAATATATGATATAATAAAAAAATAATATGAATCCTTTAATAGTAAAATCATTTACTATGTAGTTTAATATTACAAAAATAAACTCAAAGTAAATAAAAATAAAATGTATATTAATTTTTTAAAATAATTTTATAGTACTTTTAAACATTTTCAAGTAGTTATATTAAATGGTAAATTGCATGTCAAAAATGTGTTTGATATGAGAAAAGCAATTGACACTAAAATAATATTTAATTTATTAATAGGCTTTAATTGTGGTCGAAAGTCAACCAATATTTTTATATAATTAAGTAGATTAATTAGTAACACTTAATTAATGCTCATTGTCTTCAATTATTTTGAAACAATTTGTATTTCAAAGAAGAATTAAATATTTTTTTAGTTTAACTATGAGATATTAGTGGTGTTTTGAATAAATTTCAATTGTAAAAAATATTTTTAAATTCATATCACTAATTTCTATTTATATTGAGTCAATTCATAAATAAATAAAGTACTAACCATTATGATATTTCATATATTATCAAAATTAAAACCTCTGATCTCTCTTAAAGAATGAAAGCTCCAAACCACTCACACTAGACACTCAAACCACTCACACCAAACACTCTCACCGCTAATGGTTGATCCATCATCCATGTACTTTAGATACTTAAAACATTCTGGCTGAAATAACACTGAAAATTAATTAATAATTATCTAGTTAAAAACATGTAAAATTTAACACTACATAATTTTATTACACACTAATTAGCCATCTTGCTCTAACTTAATTAGTACAGGTTACAACTCCCAAGAAAATGCTACTAACTAAAGAGAAAAGGAAAAACATAACACAAGTGAGGCTTTCACGTGCAACACCAAAAACTTAGAAGTCACGTGACATAGTTAGGCATCATCATCCATAGAAATAATGCAACTTCTCGTAGTAGTGGTGGTGGTGCTGCTGCTGCGGTGAGCAGGAATAAGCAAGATTACTAGTAGTGGGGTTGAAGGAGGAGGAAGATGAGTTGACAGAGTAAACACCATTCCAGATCTCAGTAAAAGCTCTAACAATAATCCCATGGTGATAAGGAGAATTAAGCTGCAAGAAACAGTTCAAAAGCTCTTTTAAATCGTCTTTAGAGTATATCTCTTTCTCTAGTATCATTTGAAGCATTGAGTGTCGAAAATCAAGATATGGGTCGTCAGAATCTTTCTCCACAGCTACACTTTCACCTCCAACTCTGCCCAGTCCTTGCACAGTAGTTCTCGAGTTTCTGTTCTTGTTCTTCATCGTCTTCTTCTTATTATGAACATTGTTCCTGTTGGTCGTGTCATAATAGTTGTGGGGTGGAGTGTCGGTGACTGGAGATGATGAGGTAGTAGTAGGGGTGGTGGTGGCGGTGTTGGTGGTTTTTGACGAGGTGGAAGATGAGTAGTAGAGATGGTGGTGGTTGTGATAAATTGTGGTGGTGTTGTTGGGTTTTCGTTTTGGCTGGAAAACGTTGGAAAGATTTGGTTTCTTGCAACTGTTACAGCCTAAGTTGACTGAGACTGTGTTGAGACAGAGCTTTTTCTTGCTAGTGGATGCCATTGTACATAGCACCACCAGTAGCAGTAGCAGCAAGAAGAATAAGAAGAAGAAGGAGCAAAAGAGCTAAGATTTTAATGATATATGAAGCAAGGATGAGGATTTTGATGGAGCAGCGATGGCTGAATGGAGGTGGAGGTGGAGGTGGAGGAGGAGGAGGAGGGGAGGAGTTATATAAATGCTTTCTTGTGTTATAAAATGGGGTCTATGCGTGATATCGGTACTTGTCTGTTATGGCTTATATATGACAAGATGATCTTGGCCGTTTATCTCCATTCGGCTCTTTTGTTAGGATTTTCGGGTTCGGGTCTAAATCAAGCTACCCAGAAACTCTTGGCTAGATTAGATAGGCCGAGCTGGGCAATGATCTGGACCTGTAACCAATTAGCTCATGAGGAATTTTAATTTTTTTTAGTACTAGTTGTCGATTTTTATTTTAATTGTTCAAATAAATTAATTAATCTTTTAATCTATGAATATTGGGATTGCAGTTGAACAGAGATTTGTATATGGATTATAACATAGGAAAAATTAACATGTGAAAGTGAGGATTCAATTTCTAACTTTAAAAAAAAAAAAATCTTATTTTTATAGTCAATTTCGATGTTTAAGTCAGTAATAATAAAAAAAAATAAAAAATATTAAACATAACCTGTAAAATAATTAAAACATCTTAGTGAGAGAATAGTTAAATAATAACTTCTCTTTAAATACATCATGAAGTATAGAATTCGATTTCTATTGTTAATAATTTAAAGAAAAGAATTGATATTATTGTATAGTTCATTAAAATTTAAGTTATATGACATTTTTATTAACCAAAAGAAGTTAAGTTTTCTAATTAGAAATCGTTTAATAATAATGATTTATAAGATTTTTTTTTTCATTTATAAGAATTATGTAGAGAATTTTTTTACAAATGATTCACTAGAAAAATATTAATTTCTGTTAATGTTTATAAATAAAAAATTAAACTCAATTTTTTTCAAAAAAAAAAAAAGTATAAATATATATAAAAAAAGGAAAAAAGAGTGAAGTTAAAGTTTGATAGGCAACATTCAAAGGAATGCTACCTTAAGTTAAGGAAAGGCGAAACATACAACTTTGTCTTGAAATGATTTATACTTAATAACAAGAACAGAGTCCAGTCACCTGGCTGTCCGCCACCAAACTCATCACTCGTGATTTTTGGCAAAATTACAATTACAAGCTTGTCTTCATCAAAGTAGCTAGACTCTTCCTTTCCCATCCAATAATAATGATAATAATATTTATTATTATTAAATCAGCTGATATAAGTTATTTTTTTTAATTAAGTAATGAAATGTGATATATAATTATTTTTAATTAGTTTTTAAAAAATAAATATTTAGAAAATTTTATTTTATCTAGCTCGAGTTTTGAAATAGTAAAATTTTATAAATTTATAAAAAATGTTATAACAATTTTTCCATTATTTAGGAGACTGAAATCAAAGTATGTAATATATATATATACATATATTGGCTATATTGAAAACATGTAATGGAAAAATTATTATAAGAGTACTCTTGAATCTAAATTGATCCACGTATGTGTTGTACTGCAAATACAAATTAGTATTTTGACGTTTTCATGGTGAAAAAAAGTCTGGACAACATTTCATTTTCATTTTAGTCCTGAATTGGCCTATCCTTCCGTACACAAAATTTTTCTACTAAATAATAATGTGCTGTAGATAGATGAATAGATAGAGCAGGTGTATATAAAGTGTATATAATCTTTACTTATTTTGCAATTTAGCAACATAATAGCTAGTAATTTAGAAATATTATAATTTTATTTCTTTTAGACATAATCAATTCAATTCTTATAATACTTATAAATACAATTCAATTCTTATAGTACATAATCAATTAATTTATAACGAAATTCAATTTATGCTGCTTATATATCATTTTAAGTTTATACACATTCCAACGATTACCACATACAATTCATTTGGGATTGATAAAAATAATAAATTCCTACGACGCTCGACTGAGATTGGCGCATCATTAAGTTTCAAAAGATAAATTCAGAAAAATGATTTGAGTTAATAGTACTGTCCTTGACCTAAAGCACAACAAAAGCAAAAGAGAAAAATTCTATAGAGTGCGAAACAAAAGAAAAATCGACATAGGAAATAGGAAATAGGAAACAAGAGGTAGTAGCACTGAGTTTTGTTTTGTTTTGTTTGTTGTTATGCTTCTATGCATGATTGTTTTATAATATATGTCCATTCGTGAAGATAAAGAGACAAAAGCCAAGTTGAGAGTTCTTTACTAGAAGAATCAATCACATGTCCTTGCATGGAAAATTCTAATGTTTCATCATAGCAATAAACAAATTTTGTATTAAATTCTATTTGTCCCTAAGCATTGCCAATATAAATTGAAAGCGCCCATGTGCACCATCATTCCACTTGTTCGTTCTTTTGTCCACACACCCACACCCACATACCTGATATTATCAATGGTTTTGTTCTTTAATATTATAGTACATTATCATATTTATATTTATACACAGGATGGAGGAAGAAAGGGGAGCATTGTTCTTAGAATTTGAATCCATAATTTAAAGGTCACAGATTCCCCTTTACCACTTGAACCAACCGGTGGGAAGGGTATATTAGCTTAATTGAGGTTGTTAATTAATTAATCATTGATTTCTGATCCAAAAATCAAAGAGTCACGGATAGTACATATATTTATGCACAAGCTAATACCACCAGCTGCCAAATAATCTTGAGATTCTGCAGTCAAAATTCTGATTCTGTTCTGTTATAATTATATATGTATATAGTGTGAACTGGGGCATTGCGGATGAAAGCAAGCTTTATGTGCGGTTGGGTCCAGAATTTGGCCTAATATATGCCTGTCCACCATCAAATTCAGTTATTTTTATGATCTATAGTAAGTAATTAAGATGATTGTCTTAATGTACATGGCTTTTGCATTAAATTAAGTGCCATGAATAGAACGTTCAATAACTTTAATTTTATTTTTCGATAAATTATGAATTATAAAATAATATGTTAAAAAAATAACAAAAAATATTAAATTTTCATTATTAATATAATTATTCTGCAAACAATCCATATTCTTATTTCGGTCACTTTTTTTAAGCCACTAATTTTTAAATACACTGGACTTTAATTAATTTAATTTGCTCGGACAAAAAAATAACAGTAACAAAGTTCTCATAATAATTAATTTAATATAATTATATACACTAAAATTTGAATTTGTAACTTTCCAATAAAAATGACTCCCTGCTAATTGATTTCAACAGTTGTTGGTTATCTCCACCGCCATTAAGTGCCAACAATTTTTTTTTGTTGAAATGCACATTTAAGTGCCAACATGATGCTAAATTGACAAGTTCTATGTGAAATTGAACATTTAGTCAAAGTTCTATGCTAAATTCATAAGGCTTTTTGGGTTAAATTGAACATTTAGTCAAAGTTTAATGGGCAAAATTTAAATTAGATGAGTTTGACTTAAAAGTTTCGTCCAAGACCCCTTAGACATATCTTCATTTTGACAAACCTTGCGTGCAGCATAATTATCTCCATGATTGAATTTTAGGTCTTTTGGCGAGGTTTTGTTCCTCAAACAAACAACCCATAAAGATCAAGAAATGATATTTGTAAAATTCTGAAACTAAGTGGTTTATGCCTTAGAATGTGAAATGATCTGTTAAGAGGACATTGCTGTCGTGAAATTGTACAATATAGAATTTTTACAATGTCAATCTTATAAGCAAGAGTACCTCCCTGAATTCTGTCATCGTCGTCATACAGAGTACATTCTGCATAATGTGGTACTGTAAACAAACAAGAGAAGCATAAATGGCAGTGAGTCAACAACAAAATACTCCAACACTTGTAGAAGACATAACTTCTTTTAGCATGACTATATCAGCAAGGTGTAGAAGTTCCTCTGCAGCAAATGCCATCGGAGTGATATGTGGAGTCGTAAATTCATTTCATTAAGCAGTGGAATCTGAGTATTTTTTAATACAGGAAGGCAAAACTTACATCTAGAACAAGAAATAAGATTATACCTGCGGCCATAGACTGCAAGCAGCTTCAACAGCAGTGACAGAACACGATTGACCTTGAAGCCCACTTAGGTAGCATTCTTGCCAATGCTAAACCGAAACTTATACTACGGCAGAGAGGATTGAGGACCTGAAACACAATAAAAATGTTTATGATCACCTCTATGCATCAATTGTCAAACACAAAACTAAAGATAAATAATCAGATAAACTGTCAGGATGAAGAGGTGATGGTGAAATAAGGAAAGAAGCGCATGAAACTAGAGATGAAATGAACAAAGAAACAGCATTATCACGTGCTATGATTACACAAGCAACGGTAGAACAACTATTTATCCAAGATAAATTATGAGATTCCTTTTTCACCAAATGAAAAACATACCAGAATTATAGGAACTTCAATGCTTCGCAGTTCATGTCTGATATGAAGTCCACCTGCAAATATACAAAGAGCACATGGGGACTATGAAGAAAATGAGTGAAAAATGATACTGAAAACATCGTCATGATAATAATTTGACCCAACAACTGACCTTGTGATCAATTTGTTCTTGCAATGAAAACAACCTTCCCTGCTCCCAGTCCTAATATCAATGAAATTTGGGTTAATTTCCACTAATAATAATAAATTCATCTTGAAAATTATTGCACAAATAACTAAAGTGTAAATGATTGTACTAAAAATCACTTTAAGGTAGATTTCCATAAAAGAGTGATGAGTAACCACATTCCTTAAACAAAATTTTACCAATACAAGTAATTTTAATAGCACAATAATTAACAACAATTATATCCGACAATAGCTATTATATAGACATAAAAGAGAATACCAAAATTTAACGAGATTCAGCCAATTATGTTCAAGTCCTAGGACACTACCAAAATAATATTTCACTAATTTGAGGAAATATTACAAAATAGAGAGAAAGAATACAATTGTCTAAATATAGGAAATGAGACAATTTTGGGATGATTAACTAAGGGATAGGGAGGAGTTCTTTTATAACCAAGAACTCCTCGCATATTTTGCAAAATCTCGATGTGGGATTACATATTTTGCTAAAAAATAACAAATCTTCACCTTGGCAAAATTTCATACAATTCTCTCTTAAATCCAACCTTCAGTAGTTGCAAATTTCATCTTTCAACTTGTAATAATGTTGATCAAGTCTAAACAATATTTAAACTTAATTGCAGTTAGTACTTTTGTCATCATATCAGCAGAATTCTCAGTAGTCCAAATCTTATGAATTGTGACTCCACCTTCTTCCAGAATCTCCCGTACAAAGTGATATCGAACATCGATATGCTTCATCCTTGCATGATAAACCTAGTTCTTTGCTAAATGAATAGCACTCTAGCTGTCACAATGCACTTTGATGTGCTTCTTTTTAATTCGTAATTCACCAAACAACCCTTAAAGCCAAATTACCTCTTTTATAGCCTTTGTAATTGCCATATACTTTACCTCTGTAGTAGACAAAACAATTGTTGACTGTAAAGTGGACTTCCAACTAACTAGTGCCTTTACAAAAGTGAACACATAACTAGTAGTTAATCGACGCTTGTCCAAATCACTAGCATAGTTAAAATCACAATACTCAACTACGCACTAACCATCTTGTTTATCCTGCTGAAATACCAAACCAATATCTACAGTGTTCAAAATATATTATAAAATCCATTTTACATTTTGCCAATGCTCATTTCTAGGATTGTGCATGTACCTGCTCACACCCCAACTGCTTATGAAATATCGAGCCTCATACACACCATTGTATACATCAAGCTACCAATAGCACTTGTATATGTTACTTTTGACATGTATTCCCATTCTGTATCATTCTTCGGTGACATAGATGCACTAAGCTTGAAATGAGGAGTAAGTGGTGTACTAACTAGTTTTGACTTTTCATTCATGCCAAAATGTTTTATTACCTTCCTCAGATATTCTTCCCGAGACAAACAAAACCTCCCCAGTTTCCTATCTTTGGATATTTTCATGCCAAGAATCTTTTTTGCTTCACCGAGATCCTTCATCTCAAACTCCTTATTTAATTGAGTATTTAATTTCTCAATTTTTATCTGACTCCTGGAAGTTATCAACATATCATCAACATAAAGAAGAAGATATATAAAGGATCCGTCTTCTAGCTTGCGCAAATACACACAATGATTATATTTGCTTCTCGTGTATTTTTTCCCTATCATAAACTTATCAAATCACTTATACCACTGCCTCGAAGATTGCTTCAATACATACAGTGATTTTTCTAATTTGCAAACCATCTTTTCTCTATTAGCAACTTTAAATCCATTTGGCTAAGTCATGTAGATTTCCTCATCCAAGTCTCTATGTAAAAATGCAATTTTTACATCCATTTGAACTAGTTTTAAATCCAACTGTGCTACCAAAGCAAATAAAATTCTGATGGAGGAATGTTTTACAACTGGAGAAAATACTTCATTACAATTAATTCCCTCCATCTATGCATAGCCTTTAGATACCAATTTTGCTTTGTAGCGAACATTATCTTTATTAGGAAATTCATCTTTCTTTGCATCTACTTATTTGCACCCAATTGCCTTTTTTCCCTTCGAAAGACTAGCTAGTTTTCATGTTTGATTCTTTTAAAGGGACTGCATTTTTTCATTCATAGTGATCCTCTACTTATCTTGTTATGAACTTTGGACTGCTTCATTATAAGTGGCAGGAATGTCATCAATGGTAATTGGTGATGCAAAAAAGACCATATCAATATAGCGAGCAAGTTGTCTAATGGTCCTTTTTCCCTTCCTTAATGCAATTGATTCATGTTGTTGTAGAGATTCTTGGGTTTAAACCTCTTTTTATTGGACTCTTCTTCTATCATATGAGAGTCATTATCAGTTTCTATATTGGCTGGGATAATTTTGTTGCCATTAAACTCCACCTGTTTGGGAGTACCATCTTTCTGCTCCATCTTTTCAGAAGTCATTTTTCTTAGTATGGTAGATTCATCAAAGGTAACATCCCTACTAAAGATTACTTTTTTTATTTTTGGACATCAAAGACGATAGCTTTTCACACCATATATTGCCTTATTTATACTCTTGAATCTAGTTTTGACTCCTTAATATGATAATATATAGTGAAACCAAAGACATGTAAGGAATTATAATCTATTGTAGGTTTTCCAAACCATTTCTCCAATGGCATTTTACCACCAATAGCAATCGATAGTAAGTGATTGATAAGGTGACAAGCATATACTACAGCCTTAGCCTAAAATTTTTTGCCCATCCCAGCATTAGACAACATACATCGAACCTTCTCCAGCAATGTCCGATTCATTTGCTTTGCCACCCCATTTTATTGTGGTGTATATCTGACGGTGAAGTGTCTGACAATACCTTCATCTTCACAAACTTTAAAAAATGGATCATTTTTTAACTCTCATCATTGTCTGTGCGGAGATGTTTGACTTTTCTGCCTGTTTAAGTCTCTACCATCGTTTTCCATTTAAGGAAACTTTTTGGCACCTCATCCTTCATCTTTATTGTATACGCGCATACTCTTTAGGAAAAATCATCAACAAAGGAACCAATGAAGCATTCTTAAAAGGCCCCCACACATATGAATAAACATAATCTAGAATACCCTCAGTATCATGGATGATTGTTTTAAATTTCACCCTTGTCTTCTTCCCTTTTATACAATGCTCACAAAAATCCAATTTATAAGCTCGAGCTCCTTTCAATAATCCTTGATCTATTAGAAATTTCAAGAATTTTTCTCCAATATACCGCAAATGCATATGCCATAACCTGGTTGCTTCTGACTCCTGATCATTAGTAGAAGTTGTTATTACTGTTGTCCCAACAATTATACTACCCAGAAAGTAATACACATTATATCTTTTTTAAATCCCCTTCTTTATCATAAGTGCTCCAGAGATGATTCTTATTATCCCATCTTTCACCTTTACTTTAAAACCTTTTAACTCTAAGGTTCCCACAAAAATGAGATTCCTCATTAAATCCAACATATAATGAACACCTGTTGAGATTCTGATTGATCCATCCTGATTGCTCAAGTGAATTGAACCAATCCTATGTGTGTTAAGAGCGACATTATTCGCTGTCTAAACTACTCCACCTTTTAGTTCTTTAAAGTCAAAGAACCATTCTCGATTCGAAGTCATATGGTGACTATAAACTGAATCTAATAACCATGAACTCGAATAACTGGTTGATGGTGTAGCAGTAATTGAAAGATCTAAATCTGCACCATCATACTCAGCTACATTTGAATTTAAGATAACATTTCCCTTTCCAGGTTTGCCTTTATCCTTTAGCTTGGCACAATCTTCTTCCAATGCCTTTTTTCTTAACAAAAGGCACATTGATCTTTGCTTAGTTTGGACTTTGACTTAGATCTCCCTCTCCTTCCTTTATTCTGACTCTACGAACGACCTATAATAATAAGAGCTTCTGTTTCAACACTTGTATTTTCTTGCTTTTTTTTCTTTCGCAATTCATAACTATACAAAGTTGTAATTACTTCACTTAAAGACATAATAGCCTTCCCATGAAGTATAGTAGTTTTAAGAAACTCAAACTCATCAGGAAGCAAACCCACCAATATCAAAACCAGATCTTCATCACTAAAAGTCACGTTCATATTCATTAAATAAGTTACCAATTGATTAAAGCTAGTAATGTGATAATTAATTATGGTACCTAGCACATAGTTAAAGCGGAACAAATTTTTTTCATCTAAAGTTTGTTCTGACTATTTTTTTTTCTAGAATTTCTCCTCTAGTGCTTTCCATAATTTATTAGCAGAAGTTTCTTTAGAAAATTCATATTTCTGCTTTTGAGAAAAACATAATTGAATTGTATAATATGTCAATCTATTGATCACCTTTCATTCTTTCTTCTCAACATTATTTAGTTTCTCCCCTTCAATAACAATGTTTAGACCCTGCTAAAAGAGGAAATCTAGAACCTCATTTTGTCACATGTCGAAATGACTAGTGCCATAAAAAATTTTCATCTCAAATCTAGCATTTGTCACAACATTTCTTGCTAAAATTGAAGATGAAGAAACTGTTGACGTCGATGTAGATACTTTTGTGCCATTTGCCATTTTTGCTACAAATTCTATTTAATAGTTGTCGATGCGGAATGTCAATTAGCCCAAGGATATTTTTTTTGATGTGGAAGATTAGCCTAAGTCGTAACTATAGATCATACTAAAATAAACCAAGAGCTCTGATACCAATTATTATGAATGTAATATCCCGAGTTTTTAAATAATTTTAAACTGCATCGGGATATGCAGTGTTAATAATTTTCATATATGTTTTTTATTATTTAATTAGTTTGTTATTTATTAAAGTCATTTTTAATTATTTTAAGTCTTTTACGTAAAATTTTCTCGAGAGTTTTATTTCGGGAAAATTTAGACATAAATAAATAAATATTAATTATTTTAGTCGGTTTTGTAAAATTGTATGAGTCCATGCACTATTTTTTAAGTTTTGAATAAAAATATATACATATACATGCATGTATATGCATAAAAATTTATATTATATAATTTTAATAATTATTATGTGTATTATATATGTATATGTATATATATATTATTATTTAAGTGTGTGGTGTATATTAATTTGGGTATAATATTTATATATTAAAATAATATAAAATATAGTTATATATATACAAATATATACATATATACTTTACAAATAAAAAAGTTCCCCATAATTACAATATTACCATCGACTTCACCATCTTCACGCCCGACGTCCTCCTTCCCTGCTCCGACCACTGTTATGTCGGTTTCTCACTGTTGGTGTGCCTCTCAGCCTTTCTCCTCCACCTCCAAACCATCTCTCCATCCTTAGCTTCCATTTCTGGTGAGTTTTGGCCGGTTTTCCTTAAAGAAGTCAAAAGTTGACCTTAACGTCGATCAGCCTGATTTCGGCCACCATTTGAAGTGACACCAGTCTCTATCTCTTCCTTGAGCTCTGGTGAGTGCATTTCTAAGCTTGATTTCATTTGATTTGGTCTAGATTTCCTTAGGTTTTGAATTTCCAATTTCAGCCACTTTGTGTTCTTGAATTTTTTGAGCTTCAATTTCAATGATTCAAGCAAACTTCCTTCACAAAGATTGATCCTAGTAGCTCAATCTACATGTTGTAATTTTTGTAGAATTTTTGGGAATTAATTTGATTTTTGTGAATTTTTTATTATTTTATTAATATTTTCTAATTTTTGTAAATTAATTAATTAAATTATAAAATTGTGATTTATGGTGTTTATAGGTGTTAATATGCATTTTAGAAATTTATTTGTAATTTTTGTGATTTTTATATAATTATTGTGAATTTATTTAGTTTATGTGATTTTTAAAAAAATAGGTTAATTATGTATTTTATTGAAATTAATTGGTTAATTGAGTATAATTATTGATTTTATTGAATTATATGTTGAGAAATTAATTTTTGAGTAATTATACTATTTTTAGTGAATTTTTGAATAATTATAGTGAATTTATATATAGTAGGGGTATTTTGGTAATTTGATGTTAAATTGGCTAAAAATATAATTAAATTGGTTTTAATAGTTATTTGAGGTATAAAAATGATTTCTACAAATTATTTAGTATTTTTAAATAATTAAAACTATTTTTCATAAATTATTTTCAAAATATATATAATATGCTATTTTTCTAAATAAATGAGTTTTTATTGATTTTTAATATGTTTTAGGGTTAATTAAGTAATTTGGATTTATAAAATGTATTTTGGTCAATATTTATGAATTTATTGAGAATTATCGATTTTTAAAAATATTTTATTAAAATTAGGATTTTTATGTATTTATCGGTAAAATAATTATTTTTAGCGTTTGAAATTCTAATTTGCTATATTTTGAGTATTAAAGGGTATTTTTGACATTTTAAATGTGTTTTGTGTTATCTCGTGAATTGTAAACTTCAATCGGTGGAATTATAGTTTGGAAGTCCGATCAAGGGGTTGTGGCTATATATTTTTGAAGTGTGTTTCTTTGCAGAACCGGCTCTACTCTTTGAGTAGAGAGATGTCCGTTTTACAGGGGAGATTCTATCGAATTTTTGGTAGAATTCTCGTAAAACGTGATGTCCGATCGAATTCCTATTCCTTATCTGTGTCTAGTATTCTAGGTTGAGTCTCTAGGAATTTCGATAGATTTATTCTAAGTCCATATTGTCATTTGTTTGTTTAGTTGCGCCGAAATCGAGGCCTAGTAGACTAGGCCCATCGGACCAGTCTCGAGGAACGCAATAATTGTGAGTTGTTATCTTATATATACGTGTTCTATGATGCATGTTTTTAGAAATGTATGATTTATTTTATAAAATATGCATAAATGGTTTAATTATTGTTTTGGTATATTTTAAATTATATGCATGTTTTATTAATGAATTATTCTTAAAATATTTTTAAGTATATTTATAGTTTATTTCTAATTTATTTTATGACTAAATTGAATTCATTTGACGTATATATACTGGAAATATACTTGATTTATTTTTGGTATATTTCTAGTATATATATATGGTTCATATTGTTACTTGATTTATGTCATACATCATTTATTTTATGAATGTATGTTTGATATATAAATGAAGGATATCAATTGAACGTGCTACTTAGTGGATAGCACTAGGACCGAGTACGTACCGGTACGATGATAGAATTTAGGTTATATTACTAACCTATTTGTGGATATTGATTGGATTGATTTTTATGATGTGAGATATGATTGCTGGAGCTCGGTTGATCAAGTGTCTCGGGGCTAATCACATTGACAGTCAGACTGCTGGAGCTCAGTTGACTTAGTGTCTTGGGGCCAGTCTACTATCCAAATGGAACAAGTCAATTATTTGGAATAAGTGAGCCTGTATGGCTAGAGTGTTGTCTAACACTATTTGAGGTTGCGATCATTTAGGGTTCTATTTGATCATTCATAATCGAATATTATTTTCAGTATTTATATAAAATGATTTTGCTGCATTTGTATGTATTTGCCTGTATTTTATATATATACTATTGATTGTGTGCATTGTCATTTAGCTATGCATGTATATATATTATAACAATTCACTCAGTAAGGTCTGACTCCCCTCCGTTGACTATTTTTCAGGAGAGTCTTCGTCCTCAGACCTCAGTAACAGACTTTTACGCCGGATTTCTTCTGCCCCGGCTTTACTATGTAATCTGCTCACTTAATGTTATTTTATAATCTAGACACTGTAGTAGTTGTAGTCAGTTGTGGAATTTATGTATTATGTTTGTATGAGATTTGTATTTTAAAGAATTGAAATGAGATTTGTATTAAAAGATTATTTATATATGAAATGAGTTGGTAAATTATATTTATTTTATTTATAAGATTTATTTCCGTTGTAAAATATTTTATTTATGTTATTATTATTGCATGCTTTTATTTTTTTTTTAAGGCTTGCTACGGGTTCCGGATTCGAAAGAATTCTTGTTTCCTAACGCCGGTCATGATCCATGTTTTGGGTCGTGACAGTGAAATTCGGGTTAATTTCTACCAATAATAACAAATTCACCTTGAGAACTATTGTATAGGTGACTAGAGAGTATACGATTGTACTAAAAATCACTTCAATGTAGATTTCCAAGAAAGAATGGTGGGTCACAATGGTCCCACTTAAAAATCACTCTTTAAACAAAATTTTATTAAGATAAATAATTTTAATAGCACAATAATTAACAATAATTATATCCGACAATAACTATTAAATAGACATAAAAGAGAACACTAAATTTTAATGAGTTTTGATCAATTATACCTATATCCTCAAATACTACCAAAATAATATTTTACTAATTTAAGAAAATATTATAAAAAAAAAAGAAAGAATACAATTGATTAAATATAGAAGATGAGACAATTTTAAGATGATTAACTAAGTGGGAGGAGTTCTTTTATAACTAAAAAACTCCTCCCATCTTTTGCAATATGTGATTATTTGACAGAAAACAACACAATTAGTATAAGAACAAAGTTGCATTAACATTATAAACAAATAGTTCATAACATCAAGAAAAGAGAAAATCTTAACAGTGGCAAGTATATCTTTAAAAAAAAAAATACCTTTTTGGTATGAGAAATGCGTCCAAAAGCTGCTGACGCCAAAAAAAAAAAAAAAAAAAAGTTATTAAGAAAGGAACTTACAAAAACCCAAGAATATCAATAGTTTGATTGATGTTCTTGCTTGAGAGAATCATAAAGTTCTCGAATTTCAGTCACCATGTATTGATATCGGTGGAAGTTATTGCCCTAGTCTTTTTGGATACAGAAAAATTATTGTTGTAACCCTAATATGGAGTGATAACCCTATACATGTTCTATAGCTATATCTAATGACACCGGCTCTATGCTGTAAGAAATAAGTATGGGAAATATTAGAGATATTTATCCCATACAACCTCTACCCAGGCCCACATTTTTGACTCATGAAAAAAAATGGAGAATGCTAAGGGATGGTTAAAAATAAAAAAATAAAAAAATAAAAACTAATAAGATAAAAGTGAGAATTAGAAATTGCCTGTAATGGATGCAACTCCTCCAAGCAGCTCATGTAAAGATTCTAAAAAGTCCTTGTAGAGTGCAACGACACCTATGATTAATCAAAATATTGATGTCACGACCCAAAACAGGAGTCATGACCGGCGCTAGGGAACGGGAATTCTTTCGAATCCGGAACCCGTAGCAAGCCTAAAAATAAAAAAAATAAATCATGCAATAACAATAACCATATAATATATATATGTGCAGCGGAAAATAAAATCATAAATATCATAAATATTACAATATCATCCATCTCAACTGGATATAATTCAAAACTCATCACATCGCATATATAATCTCATAAATGTATAATCTTTATACAAATCCAGTTTTAACATAATACATCTCTTTAAAATGAAGTACATAAAATCCAATACTGTAATTTACAGCTACTGCAGTGTCTAGATAAAATAAATAAGACTCAAGTAGACAATTTACATAAAGAAGCCGGGGCGGAAGAAATCCGGCGTATCGAGCTGCTACTGAGGTCTGAGGAAGTTGACTCTCCTGAAAAATAGTCAACGGAGGGGAGTCAGACCTCACTGAGTGAATTACTATAGTATATATACATACACTCTAAGTGATAATGCATACAGTCAACAGTATATGAGTAATATGTATATATACAGGCAAGTTCATACAGATGCAGAAAAATCATTTTATATATTTTGTCTGAAAATCAACTTTTATGAAGGATCACATAGAACCCTAGAATATCGCAACCTCAGAAAAATAGTGTTAAACAACACTCTAGCCATACAGGCTCACTAATTCCAAATATATCCACTTAATCCATATGGACAGTAGACTGGCCCCGAGACACTAAGTCAACCGAGCTCCAGCAGTCTGACTGCCAGTGTGATTGGCCCCGAGACACTTGGTCAACCGAGCTCCAGCAATCACACCCAAACCACATCTCACATATATCAATAATCATAATCAAATCGATATCCACAAATAGTCAGTAATAAAGCCTAAATACTATAGGCGTACCGGTACGTACTCGGTCCTAGTGCTGCCCACTAGGTAGCACGTTCTATTGATATCCTTCATTCTTAAATAATAAAACATTCATTCACAAATATAAATGATGCATGAATATTAATGAAATAGCAATATAAACCATATATATACTGGAAATATACCAAACGTAAACCAGGTATATTTGAGTATATATATACGTCAAATAAATTCAATCAAATCATGAATTAAACTAAAAATATATTTAAAAACATTTTAAATATATTTTATTAATAAAACATGTATATAATTTATTATATACCAAAAATATACTTGAATATAAATCATGTTATTTATGCATATTCAGTCAAAATAAAACATGCATTTTCTAAATCATGCGTCCTAAGCATATATATATAATATAGTAACTCACCTAATGCGCTCCACGAGACGGGTCCGACGGGCCTGGTCCACTAACCCTCGGTCTCGGCGCAACTAAACAAGAAATAATTAATCGACATCAGAATAACCCTAACAGAAATCCTAGAATTCAATCTAGAGTATTCAACACAGAATTGGAAATTAGGGTTCGACTGGATATCACGTTTTACGAGAATTCTACCGGAAATCCGACAGAACCTCCCCTGTAAAACGGACATCTCTCTACTCAAAAGAGTAGAGCCGACCCTGCAAAGAAAATACACTTCAAAAATAAACACCACAATCAATCACAACCCCTCGGTCGGACTCCAGACTACAATCTGTCGACCGGGGTCCACAAACACAGAAAATATATTCAAATATACCAAAAATATCCTTAAATCATAAAAATACATTTTATAAATAAAAATTACATAATTGACCTTGAAACACTATAAAAATCGATTAAAACTCATTTTATTTGAAAAACCGTATATTATATATATAATTGAAAATAATTCACGAAAAATAGTTTTAATTAGTTAAAAATACCAAATATTTTGTAGAAATCATTTTTATACCTTAAATAAATATTAAAACCAATTAAATTACATTTTTAGACAATTTAGGGTAAAATTACCAAAATACCCCTATATATATATATATACCTAATTTACTTCAAAAATTCACTAAAAATCATACAATTATCCAAAATTAATTTTCTCAACATATTTATCAATAATATCAATAATTAAACTCAATTAACCAATTAAATTCAAATAAAAACACAATTAACTTAATTTTACAAAATCACATAAACTTCAATAATTAAAAATAAATACTTAGAAATTCATAAAAATTCCAAATAAATTCCTATAATTCATTTCAACACCTAATTCAACCATAAACTCCAATTTCATAATTTAAATAATTAATTTCCGAAAATTCGAAAATAATATTAAAATATTCAAAAATACCCAAAAATCCAAACAATCTCCAAAAATTCTACAAAAATTCATACATGAAGATTAAACTACCAGGAACAACATTTGTGAAGGAAGTTTCCATGAATCATCCAAATTGAAGCTCAAAAAAATCGAAAACCAAAAGTGGCCGAAATATTCAACTCAAAACCTAAGCAATTCTAGACCGTTTTAGCTCAAACCAAAGCTAGAATAACACTCACCGGAGCTCAAGGAGAAGATAGAGACCGGCGGTGTCGAAAACGGTGGCCGGAGGAGGGAGAAACCACGGTGGGAAGATGGGTGGTCCGGCGGTCACGCACGGGAAGAAAGAAGAAGAAGAAGAAGAAAAAGAAAAAGAAAGAAAAGGAAAGAGAAAAGAAAAGAAAAAGAAAGAAAAAGGAAAAGAAAAAAAAAAAAAAAAAAAAAAAAGAAAAAAGAAAAAAAATAAATTTTAATAATTTAATAATAAATAAAATAATCAAATAATAATAAATAAATAATAAAATATTAGGGTAATAATAAACCCTAATTAAATATACACACACATGTTTTATTTAATAATTTAAAAATATGTATGAGTTCATGCAAACCCGTAAATACATTTAAAATAATTAATAATACATTGTTTACGTGGAAATTTCCCCGAAAATGAAAGTCCCGGGAAAATTTTATGTAAAATACTGAAAATAATAGACAGTAATTAAAATAGGTTTAAAATACATATTAACTCATAAAAATATCATATAAAATACAAAAATTACTGACACTGCATATCCCGGTATAGTGTAAAAATATTTTTAAAATTACGGGATATTACAGTCTTCCCCCCTTACAGGAATTCGTCCCCGAATTCTAAAAACAGGATTACAGAATCAGGAAGGAAAGAGATACGGGTAAGAAGCTCGCATCTCAGCTTCAGTCTCCCACGTATGTTCTTCAACTCTGTCGCTACGCCACAAAACCTTGACCATCGGAATCTGCTTCGATCGCAACTGTCGAACTTGATAATCAACGATCGCCACAGGTTCTTCCACAAACGTCAAATCTTCACTCACTTCCACACTGTCAGGTTGCAACACATGTGAAGGATCTGAGATATACTTCCTCAACATCGAGATATGAAATACTGGATGCACCTGCGACATACTCGGAGGCAAATCCAACCGATATGCAACAGTGCCAATTCTCTCCAGAATCTCAAACGGTCCAATATATCTCGGTGCTAACTTACCCTTCTTACCAAATCTCATCACACCCTTCATCGGAGATACTTTCAGAAAAACGAAATCTCCAACCTGAAACTCCACATCTCTGCGCCTAGGATCCGCATAACTCTTCTGTCTGCTAATTGCGGTCTCTAATCTCCGCTTGATCACGGCGACTTTCTCTGCAGCATCCTGAACCATCTCTGGTCCAGTCAAAGCTCTCTCACCGATCTCATCCCAACACAACGGGGATCTACACTTCCTTCCATACAACGCCTCATATGGTGCCATGCCAATACTGCTATGGTAGCTGTTATTATATGCAAACTCAACAAGCGACAAATGATCATCCCAGCTACCTCCCAAATCCAAGACACACATCCTCAACATATCTTCCAGTGTCTGGATCGTCCTCTCAGACTGACCGTCTGTCTGAGGATGAAAAGCAGTACTGAAATCCAACCTAGTGCCCATCGCTTCCTGCAACTTCTGCCAAAAACGAGAAGTAAACACTGAACCTCTATCTGACACAATGGACACAGGTACTCCATGAAGGCACACAATATGCTTCACATACAACTTCGCCAATCTAGCAACTGAATATGTGGCTTTCACAGGCAAGAAATGTGCAGACTTCGTCAATCTGTCTACAATCACCCAGATGGAATCGTATCCATCCTTCGAACGAGGTAAACCGACTACAAAATCCATAGCTATCCTTTCCCACTTCCACTCGAGAATAGGAAGAGGCTGAAGCTTCCCAGAAGGCTTCTGATGTTCGGCTTTCACTTGCTGACACGTCAAGCACTTAGCAACATAATCAGCAACATCCTTCTTCAATCCATCCCACCAGTATAAATCTCTGATACTGTGGTACATCTTAGTAACACCAGGATGAACGCTGTAAGCTGTAGAATGTGCTTCCTCTAGGATCTCTTCTCTCAAATCATCCACATCAGGAACACACAATCTACCACTGATCCACAACACACCATCATCATCGAGTGTGAAATCAGTGAACTTCCCTGCTCTGACATTCTCTGCAAGCTCTTCCAGAATAGGATCTCGGCTCTGAGCTGCTTTAATCCTATCCCTTAGTACAGATCGTACTTTAAACTGAGCTAACAGTCCACCTGATCTACTGATCTTCATCATCAGACCTTGATCCACCATCAGATGCAATTCCTGGATCAATGGTCTCCTCTCCACACCGATGTGAGCAAGACTACCTGAGGACTTCCTACTCAAGGCATCTGCTACCACATTAGCTTTACCCGGATGGTAAAGAATCTCACAGTCGTAATCCTTCAACAATTCCAACCATCTCCTCTGCCTCAAATTCAAATCTCGCTGCTGGAAAATGTACTTAAGGCTCTTGTGATCAGTAAATATCTCACAAGTCACCCCGTACAAATAATGTCTCCAAATCTTCAAAGCAAAGATCACTGCAGCCATCTCCAGATCATGTGTAGGATAGTTCTGCTCATGCTTCTTCAACTGCCTCGAAGCATAGGCTATCACCCTTCCATTCTGCATCAACACACAACCAAGACCAATTCTAGAGGCATCACAGTAAACTGTGAACTTATCCACACTATTAGGCAAAGCTAATACTGGCGCTGTGGTCAACTTCTCCTTCAACAACTGAAAACTATTCTCACAAGCTTCTGACCACTCGAATCTAACATTCTTCTGAGTCAAGCGAGTCATAGGGGCTGCAATCCTGGAAAAATCCTGCACAAACCGCCTATAATACCCGGCTAAACCCAGAAAACTTCGAATCTCAGTAACCGAAGTAGGTCTAGGCCACTCAGATACTGCCTCAACCTTCTGTGGATCAACCTGAATACCTTCTTTAGACACTACGTGTCCAAGAAAAGAAACACTCTCCATCCAGAAATCACACTTCGAGAATTTAGCATAAAGCTGATGATCTCTCAGTGTCTGTAGTACAATCCTCAAGTGATATACGTGCTCTTCCATACTCCTCGAATATACCAGTATATCATCAATGAAGACTACCACAAACTGATCCACATACGGTCGGAATACTCTGTTCATCAGGTCCATAAAAGCTGCTGGTGCATTAGTCAAACCAAAAGACATCACCAGAAACTCATAATGACCATATCGAGTGCGAAAAGCTGTCTTAGGAATATCAGCTTCACTGATCCGCAGCTGATGATAACCCGACCTCAAGTCAACCTTAGAAAAGAATTGTGCACCCTGGAGCTGATCAAACAAATCATCTATCCTCGGGAGAGGATACTTGTTCTTCACTGTCACCTTATTCAACTCTCTGTAGTCAATGCACAGTCTCAGGGTACCATCCTTCTTCTTCACAAACAGGACTGGTGCACCCCAAGGAGAAACACTAGGTCTGATAAAACCCTTATCCAACAACTCTTGCAATTGCTCCTTCAACTCTCTCAACTCTGCAGGAGCCATACGATAGGGTGTCATAGATATAGGAGTAATACCTTGAACCACATCAATACAGAACTCAATCTCTCTATGAGGTGGTAAACCTGGCAACTCCTCGGGAAAAACATCAGGAAACTCACAAGCAACAGGAACATCTGTGAGTGACAACTTCTCCACTGACGTATCCCTAACCAATGCCAAAAACCCCTGACAACCTTTCCTCAACAACTTCCTAGCAGAAATAACAGAAATAAGATTCTGAGGTGCTGAACTCCTGTCACTAACAAACTTAAAATCTTTTTCACCAGGAATTCTAAAAATCACCTCCTTATTCCTGCAATCAACCACGGCATAGTACTGAGACAACCAATCCATTCCCAAAATAACATCAAACTCCATCACATCCAACAAAATCAAATCAACGGGTAATTCTCTATCTCCCACGAGAACTGGACAACCAGAAAGAACAATATCGGTGTCCAAAGAATCACTCAGAGGAGTGGCAACAGACAAAGGAAAAGCCATCCTCGAAGCTTGCCAACAAGATTTAGAAGCAAAAATAGGAGAAACAAACGAATGCGTGGCACCCGGATCAAACAAAACCAAAGCATCCAGGTAACAAACAGAAAGAATACCTGCCACGACTGCATTAGATGCCTGAGCATCCTGCTGAGTCAGATGAAAAACTCTGGCCTGGCCTCGACCTCCCTGCTGACTGGTAGAAGCCTGGCCAACACCTCTAGTACCTCCTCTCGTACCTCTACCACGACTCTGCTGTGGAACAAACTGAGTAGAACTCTGATGCTGAGCTGGTGGTAACTGAAATGGCATGGGTGCTGCACTAGCAATCGACTGCTGTGGGAATCGCGGAATCTGCTGCTGCTGATATCCGGAATAAGGACACGATCTGGCAAAATGTCCTGTCTGCCCGCATCTGAAGCATGTCAACGGTGTCAGATAACACGGTCCCTGATGGACTCTACCACAAGTCTGACAAACACTGGTCGCTGATCCAGAACTACGACCACTGCTGCTGCTCGAAGCACCTGACCCAAATCTGAACGATCTACGCTGACCTCCACGACCATGTCTACTGCTCCGATGCACTCGCTGCTGCTGTCTCTGACTCTGCTGAGTCGAACCTCGCTGCTGACTACTCGAACCAACATGAAAACTCGAATACGGAGTAGCCTGCAATCCACTCGACTGAACTCCCAACTGGTAATAATCAGGCATCGCTCCTTGCCTAACTAATCTCAGCTCAATCTCCTTAGCTAGCTCAATCACCGACTCGAGAGTAAGACCTGCTGTAGGCATACCAGCAAAAGCTGAACCCAAACCAGTAACATAGGTAGTAACAGCGAAATACTGATCTCGCATCAGATCCTCAGCATATCTACCCAGACGAAGGAACTCTCGGGTATACTCCTCTACTGATCGATCTCCACGAGAAATACTGGTCAGACGAAGACGATAGCTCAAACGAAGAGGCTCTGGACAAAATCTCCTCATGAATCGCTCTCGAAACTGAGCCCATGTCATCGTCATCATATAGGGCTGGATCATCTGAATGAACCAATCCAAGGCTGGTCCCTCGACAGACAACTCAACAATCATGATCCTCTGGTACTCGGTATGAGCAGTCCGAGTCCTAGTCTCAATCGCATGCAGAAAATCTAAAGGATCAGAAGTACCATCAAAAGCAATCCTGCCAACTCTGGCATAGAACAAAGCTGCCTCAGGGTCAGACATACCCTGCTGATAGGCAGGCTGAACAGGCTGAACAACTGGAGGAACAGGAACATCAAAATCAGGCTCAACAGGCTCCTCGTCCTGTAACTCTCTCTGCCTACGGCGACCTGCCGCTCCTCGAGGTCTACCCCTGCCACGACCTCTACGTCTAACTGGCTGCTCAGGAGGTAAAACCTCGTCCTGAAAAGACTCATCATCCTCGGCCTCAACGACCGGTGGAGCGACACGCGCTCGCCTCCTCATTCTGAAAAGACAAACGGAAAGATTCAGACAAAACAGACAACGGAGGAATAACGCTGAAAACTACAGCAAGGAATACTCATCAAGACATACTCGAACCTAATACACTGCAGTAGTCCAACAGAAAACACAACTTTAAAACTAGGGCCACAACTCACATAACTGAGCCCTGACACAGAACTCCACTCAGAAACGAACTTCGCTCTGATACCAACTTTGTCACGACCCAAAACAGGAGTCATGACCGGCGCTAGGGAACGGGAATTCTTTCGAATCCGGAACCCGTAGCAAGCCTAAAAATAAAAAAAATAAATCATGCAATAACAATAACCATATAATATATATATGTGCAGCGGAAAATAAAATCATAAATATCATAAATATTACAATATCATCCATCTCAACTGGATATAATTCAAAACTCATCACATCGCATATATAATCTCATAAATGTATAATCTTTATACAAATCCAGTTTTAACATAATACATCTCTTTAAAATGAAGTACATAAAATCCAATACTGTAATTTACAGCTACTGCAGTGTCTAGATAAAATAAATAAGACTCAAGTAGACAATTTACATAAAGAAGCCGGGGCGGAAGAAATCCGGCGTATCGAGCTGCTACTGAGGTCTGAGGAAGTTGACTCTCCTGAAAAATAGTCAACGGAGGGGAGTCAGACCTCACTGAGTGAATTACTATAGTATATATACATACACTCTAAGTGATAATGCATACAGTCAACAGTATATGAGTAATATGTATATATACAGGCAAGTTCATACAGATGCAGAAAAATCATTTTATATATTTTGTCTGAAAATCAACTTTTATGAAGGATCACATAGAACCCTAGAATATCGCAACCTCAGAAAAATAGTGTTAAACAACACTCTAGCCATACAGGCTCACTAATTCCAAATATATCCACTTAATCCATATGGACAGTAGACTGGCCCCGAGACACTAAGTCAACCGAGCTCCAGCAGTCTGACTGCCAGTGTGATTGGCCCCGAGACACTTGGTCAACCGAGCTCCAGCAATCACACCCAAACCACATCTCACATATATCAATAATCATAATCAAATCGATATCCACAAATAGTCAGTAATAAAGCCTAAATACTATAGGCGTACCGGTACGTACTCGGTCCTAGTGCTGCCCACTAGGTAGCACGTTCTATTGATATCCTTCATTCTTAAATAATAAAACATTCATTCACAAATATAAATGATGCATGAATATTAATGAAATAGCAATATAAACCATATATATACTGGAAATATACCAAACGTAAACCAGGTATATTTGAGTATATATATACGTCAAATAAATTCAATCAAATCATGAATTAAACTAAAAATATATTTAAAAACATTTTAAATATATTTTATTAATAAAACATGTATATAATTTATTATATACCAAAAATATACTTGAATATAAATCATGTTATTTATGCATATTCAGTCAAAATAAAACATGCATTTTCTAAATCATGCGTCCTAAGCATATATATATAATATAGTAACTCACCTAATGCGCTCCACGAGACGGGTCCGACGGGCCTGGTCCACTAACCCTCGGTCTCGGCGCAACTAAACAAGAAATAATTAATCGACATCAGAATAACCCTAACAGAAATCCTAGAATTCAATCTAGAGTATTCAACACAGAATTGGAAATTAGGGTTCGACTGGATATCACGTTTTACGAGAATTCTACCGGAAATCCGACAGAACCTCCCCTGTAAAACGGACATCTCTCTACTCAAAAGAGTAGAGCCGACCCTGCAAAGAAAATACACTTCAAAAATAAACACCACAATCAATCACAACCCCTCGGTCGGACTCCAGACTACAATCTGTCGACCGGGGTCCACAAACACAGAAAATATATTCAAATATACCAAAAATATCCTTAAATCATAAAAATACATTTTATAAATAAAAATTACATAATTGACCTTGAAACACTATAAAAATCGATTAAAACTCATTTTATTTGAAAAACCGTATATTATATATATAATTGAAAATAATTCACGAAAAATAGTTTTAATTAGTTAAAAATACCAAATATTTTGTAGAAATCATTTTTATACCTTAAATAAATATTAAAACCAATTAAATTACATTTTTAGACAATTTAGGGTAAAATTACCAAAATACCCCTATATATATATATATACCTAATTTACTTCAAAAATTCACTAAAAATCATACAATTATCCAAAATTAATTTTCTCAACATATTTATCAATAATATCAATAATTAAACTCAATTAACCAAATAAATTCAAATAAAAACACAATTAACTTAATTTTACAAAATCACATAAACTTCAATAATTAAAAATAAATACTTAGAAATTCATAAAAATTCCAAATAAATTCCTATAATTCATTTCAACACCTAATTCAACCATAAACTCCAATTTCATAATTTAAATAATTAATTTCCGAAAATTCGAAAATAATATTAAAATATTCAAAAATACCCAAAAATCCAAACAATCTCCAAAAATTCTACAAAAATTCATACATGAAGATTAAACTACCAGGAACAACATTTGTGAAGGAAGTTTCCATGAATCATCCAAATTGAAGCTCAAAAAAATCGAAAACCAAAAGTGGCCGAAATATTCAACTCAAAACCTAAGCAATTCTAGACCGTTTTAGCTCAAACCAAAGCTAGAATAACACTCACCGGAGCTCAAGGAGAAGATAGAGACCGGCGGTGTCGAAAACGGTGGCCGGAGGAGGGAGAAACCACGGTGGGAAGATGGGTGGTCCGGCGGTCACGCACGGGAAGAAAGAAGAAGAAGAAGAAGAAAAAGAAAAAGAAAGAAAAGGAAAGAGAAAAGAAAAGAAAAAGAAAGAAAAAGGAAAAGAAAAAAAAAAAAAAAAAAAAAAAAAAAAAAAAAGAAAAAAGAAAAAAAATAAATTTTAATAATTTAATAATAAATAAAATAATCAAATAATAATAAATAAATAATAAAATATTAGGGTAATAATAAACCCTAATTAAATATACACACACAGGTTTTATTTAATAATTTAAAAATATGTATGAGTTCATGCAAACCCGTAAATACATTTAAAATAATTAATAATACATTGTTTACGTGGAAATTTCCCCGAAAATGAAAGTCCCGGGAAAATTTTACGTAAAATACTGAAAATAATAGACAGTAATTAAAATAGGTTTAAAATACATATTAACTCATAAAAATATCATATAAAATACAAAAATTACTGACACTGCATATCCCGGTACAGTGTAAAAATATTTTTAAAATTACGGGATATTACAATTGACCTCTTAAATTTCCATAATCCAATTATTTTAACTAATTACTAACCCATAAAAGAAAAAATATAAGAACATATAATTAACCAATTAGGATTTCCAGATATGACAAAAACATACAATTCAAAATCGATCGTCAGTTTAAATCTCTAGTAATTCAGTAGCATAATTAAATATGAAATAACATAAATATATACATTTTTTTTTTTAAAATAACATAAATATATACATTAACAAAAGGAATCATAGAGTATATAAATCAGCATAAATACAGAAAAAATTGAATTAAAAAAAAAAAAAACCTGGACACATTGCATAATCTGAAATTTACAGGTTTCATATTTGCTCATCATGAAATTAAGACTACTATTTTTAAAGAACCAAGTATGAAGACACATAACACAACTAGAGAACAGATATGTGGGACAGATATATGCTAAAATCAACAAAGCAGTGGAGTATGCTGCATGCGTACTTTATTTTCTCACGTGGGATGTAATGATCTTATGCTTACTATAAATACCATTGTAGACAATAACTGGTAGGAAGCTATTCTATTTTAAATCACGTTTTCTGGGTGGGTATTAAATTAGTTGTTGAAAAATCTTTACCACTCTTAAATTCTATTATGATTGAAATGGATTAGTGATTGTCATATTTCAGTATACAGTAAACTCTAAATATCATTAATTTAAATAAAAAAAATGAAATATAATATGCTCCTTGAAAGTGCATCTGGTTTTCCCATACATATTGAGTATATAATTAATTATATTATACAACATTATTCGAATCTCATATGGTTAATTAGACCGGTGCACTAGAAGTGAAAACTATAATTGTGTTTAGAAAAAAGAAAATTATGATCTTGCCTTTTTGTCGAAAAAACACTGGCAAATGAAATAATCACCAATTGGATTAGTCAATGAGTTCAATTATTGTTTTCAACCGCTAACAATTTATAGAATGCTAATAGCATTGTAATTTATATAATGAAGAAAATTCTACAATCGCTCATGAAAATTTGAACTCCAAGCTGCTGATTGAATTGATCGATAAAGGAAGATGTAGATTGGAATTATACTAGTGGAGTCTCTTCTCTTATAACAACAATCCTAGCCACAGATATACAGTTTATTTACAATGTCGTGACAAAAAGATTGGTGGGAGTAATAATCATCAGAAATTCAATTGCTCAGTAATGATGGAATCAATTGCTTGAATTGTAACATGGGGCAAGGTGTCTGACTTTACTGGCTTGAGCTTAATACTTGATCCTTTACTAGATTTGCCACATGCTGAGCAACCCATACTGAGCCAGCCTCAGTGCAACAGAAACTATGCATATGGCCTTCTCTTTCAATTGATAGATCAATACCAGGTGCTTGCTTTGCAATCTGTCAGCAGAAAACGTGGTGAGTGAAACTTGATACTAAAAAGTTGAATTGAGTAAATATCAAAATCTGGGGAAAAAAGTCGTGCTTAGCTAAAATACACCAAATTGTCTATTCCTTTTACTTATAATTTGGCTAAAATGTCACCCATGATAATCAGAGCTTACTAATGTGATCCTGGCATCTGTTATCTTGCACCATCCTCCAATTTCACCAGAGGGGTGGCAAAACTATATGTTCTGCATCAATGCTGAAACACAGGTGAGGAAGTGCTCGACCCTATTACAAGCATTCCCAAGTGATAACCTCAAAATATACCAATGCGAGATGGAGTTATAGCATTCCATGTTCAAACAGATATACATCTGTTCAGCTATACAAACTTAAATCATAAATCCACAATCAAAAGAAGCTAGACGGTAAAACTTCAAGAATACACATACTATTACTTATAGATGATACTCTGCTGAAGCCTTTAAAAGGATGCAATGTTTCCACTCATAAAAGTCTTGAATGTATCACTTACCTCTTCAAACATTTCCAAAGGTCCCCAGTGATCGTCAACACCAAACAAGAATGCCATTTTACTTTGATTTTTTCTCATGAATGCCCAATCTGGTGTTTCTGAAAGCTAAATAAAAAGAACCATAATTAACACAGGGCCGTAGACATACAATAGCACACTCTTTTGTGAACATTGCAGCTGCACTTGAAGCTTTTCGCTATAATAGAAGCGGCAGCAAGTGTCTTATTGTACCTGTAAGTGGACAGGATTTGACATGTGTTAGGTGTAAGATTCAAAAATAGCTGTGGAACAGTTGTAAATTTTTTTTACCAGCTAAATTGATGCTTCTTGAAGAATTAGTTACTTAAATGCCGGACTTACAAAAAGGGTAGATATTGTGATTTAAAGTAGATTCTAGAATTCATTTGCAAATTTTATTAATTTTGATAGAATTTTCCCACCTCCTAAGAATATCAATTCCTTGGCACTAAAATTGTGAATTCCCAAATGAATATTTTTGAAGTTTCAAATGTGAAACATGGAATTCAAATGAATTGCACATGATATAGTGGAACCTATTTATCAAAGAACTAGGTCAAGATGCATACTGTAATGGTCTGTAAAGGTCAGAGTGTTCATCCTATAATTTACTACATTGCAACGTTACTTTCATAATCGAGTAAAATTACCTTTCTGAATTCTGTCAGTGCCATGAAGATCATGTTCCGGAATGTATGGTACTGTTAATAAATAAAACATAAAAAGAAAACTCAGTAATCCAAAATAATTACAACAAAAATGCATGCCACTATATGGTGTAGTTACTGTAGTAAGTTCTTTACAAAGCAAGTCATTAACAAAAAAAATACGTCACAATGCAACAAGAAAATCAAATGGTTTACAGCTTATTTAAGAATATGTTTGGGCCATAAGGCAGCGTTTATGTCTAAGTAGAGAGAGACCATACCTGTAGCAAGTGGCTACAAGCAGTCTCAATGGCAGCAGCAGACCATGACTTCCCAATAGATTTTGACACAATTAATCTTGAAGCAAATGGAGGCAGCAGTCCCAATGATGCCATGGCAAAACTAAGCAAAGCAGACTGAATTGAAGACCTGAAATTCACAAACATCTGCCATAAAGCCCTTGTGCTGTATTTGTATAATGATAATAGACAAATGACTCAAAACTGAGGAAAGAGTAATATAAATCCGAACAGCACTGGTTGATTAAATATTCATGGACATTTCAAAGTGGAAAATTTTGTTACCACTTCATAAATATCATTAAATTAGATTGACTGATTTATCTCAATTCTCACAAAGGGTATCAACTCAAGTTAACGTAATCCAGGCAAAAAGAAATCAATCAATTATCAAGCAATTTTTATAGCTTGTGATTATTTTTTTGTAATTTGCATTCTATGGAGGGGGTTGAAGTTCTTGTAGCACTAGGATCATCATGCACCCATTCTTATATAGACACATAACAGCTTACTGTATCAATAAATAAATGAGTATCAATGTTATCAGCTTCCAAAACCATGCTAAGGATTTGCAAGTGTGATACGAGTGTGGCTCAAGGCAAGATGCCAGTAGGACTATGGATGATATTCTTATGAAATCCAAGAGTTAAGCTTTGATAATTTGTTTTTCTTTAATTTTGCAAGCAAATTACTAAAATAATATTTCAAAAAAATATTTCACTGTTAAGATGAATCCTATAAAACATTCAAAACAAAGAAAATGAACAGAAAATGTCAAAAAAGTATGAAGCAAGTAGGCAGCAAAGAGAGGAAAGAGTTATAGCAAAAGGAAAGCTTTTGCACTTAATTTCAATAGCAATGCATAAAACTAGGAAATGGAGGAGTAACATTAGTGCAAAGTAAAGAAAGTGCTTTACTCTGCAGTTTTCTGGATACTGGATTGCTTCTCCGATTGTGGGTTGAACATTAGAAATGGATATAGTCCTATGCAATATTGTACCTGAAAAAGCAGACGCAAATGTCAAGAAGCAAACAGTCTAAGCAAAATACAATAAAGACAGCAGGACAAGCACTCGAACAATAAACTTTATGAAGTGGCTATCACCTTCTCTGCAGATCTCCTAAATGTTTCAATGGCTATGTATGAACCAATAGAATGTCCAACCTTTGGAGAAAAAATGCAAATTAGCCACCAAGAATTTCAATGTGAAAACCAGATCAACCACTAAATATAGGGTCAGACCACTGCAGTTCTGAAAATTCCTTTTTTCTTGAAAGAGAAAAAAAGCAGCTAATCATGCATCAATAGTCATACCTGGAATTTGGAAATCAATCTCAAAAACAATAAACCAGCACGTATGAGGTAAGTATTACTTTATCAACATCAAACACCTCTTCCACAAGGGAGAAGATATCACTTTTTCATCAGGAACAATTGCTTCTCATTGTTTATGAAGAGGCAGACTCATATAGAAAAAATTATAAAACTCAAAGAAAGAACATGGCCTAACCAGCACTATAGGAATTTCAATATTTTGCAGTTCCTGGTTGATGAAATCCACCTGCAAAAGCTTTCACAATAAATGAAGATTATAATATGTGGAGCATACTGGAAACAAGTATTAGTTTCAACCAACAAAAATAAAAAAGGACGATAACATTCAGAAATAGGTAAGAGATCATGGAAAATTTCTGGTTTTAAAAAGGAAATAAAATTTTGAACTCAAACTTAAAGTTGGATCCTAAAGATTGAAGAACAATATGACATAATTGAATCAACAATATTTCAAGAGAAAATTTTCACTAAGATGATTTCAATTTTAAACCCTCTATAAGTGAACTGACCGGAGGTCAAGCAGGTTGATAGGAAGGTGCATTAAGGTTCACATGAAGCAGGTTGATAAGAAGGTGCGTTAAGGTTCACATGAGGGATTAACCTAACTGATCCATAATCTTTCTTTCCATATACAGCATAAGTTTCCAACCCATAAATGAAGTTTTTCAAAGCCAAAAATGTTGGTTGTCTATAACACAAAGACAATAGTCAAGTGAATGCCAGTAGAGAAACAAACAGAATCATACCTTATGATCAATTTGTTGTTGTAATGAGAACAACCTGTAATTCTCCCAGTTCTAAAAATAAGAAACTTATTGTAAGAAATATGCCTCATCTCAGCCACTAATGAATCAAAAAAGAAAATATTTACAAATCAAAATGTATTGTATGGAAGGCTTTTCATTTAATGAAACAAAATCATAAAAGTTATCATTTTACAAAAAATTGTTTTTCTACAAAACTTTATCTTTACGTCAGGCCTTTCACTGCATTTGTTTTCCCCCGCCCCACCCCAACAAAAAGCATTTCCATAAAGATTCAGTTCCGTGCTTTTTCACTCCCAAGAAAATTGAGGCTAAAACTCCAATCTCAGCTGCACAGCAGCATTATACACGTTATAACATACAATTACAGAAAGTGCTATTTCTAACCCAAGAATTAGTAGGTACCTTTTTGGTGTGAGATATATGCCCAATAGCTGTTGATGAATACAGTACAAGAAAGCCATCGATTACAATAAAGACCACACTGTAAAACTAAATAACAAACTAACTATAAACAAAAAGAAAAAGGAATTAGCAAAAACAATTGCCTGTAACAGAAGCACTTCCTCCAAGAAACTCATGAAGTGATTCCAAAAAATCCTTGTAAAATGAAACAATACCTGCATTAATAAAGACCCAATTGGGCATTAAGTCCTAATTTGTCAAGAATTGAACAATAACACAAATACCTATCCAAAAAGAGAACCAACCCGGATTGCCAGGAATGAAGAGAACGTGTAATCTAGGATCAGCAGAGCAGACCTCAAGCAACTCAGTTTTGTAACTAAAAAGAACAAATCATCATCAATAAATAAACCAACGAACACCCAGTAAAGCGAAGTTCGCATAATCAACAAAACAATAGAGCTAAGAGCAATTACAAGAAAAAAGAAGCATACCCAGATACATTACAGATTCGAGAATGAACAGTTCTTTTGAGTGTGTAATGTGAATTTTCAAGACTCATGCCTCCTCCTCTCCTCTTATGATTTGATCTACACTCCTCTTCTACAAAAGTTCTAGGTGATCAAACAGAAGAAAATTAATGAATATAAAAATGTATGGATAAATGGATAAACAAGCACATATTGCTATTACCTGCTGCAGTAAGTGAAGAAGCGTGCTTTTGGGAGAGGCTTTGGGTAGCAAGAAAGCTCTTGAGGAAGAAGAAGATGATGAACCATTGTCATTATTATTTTTATTATTTTACTAATAATAAAATAAACAAGAGCACCAAATAATTGAGAAATTATACGGGTACTTTAATTTGCCGTTACTTTTATTTTGGTTGGTTTTAAGTATTGTATTTTATCATATTAATAAAATATATTTTATTTTATAAAAATCAAAATAACTATATAATGCAACTAAATAATTTCTCATAATACTAATAATAGAATAAACTAAATTGTAAATAAACTAAAATATAATAATAATTATATAATTTTAATAGAATAAAATTATAAATAAATTAGAAATAGAAAATATAATAATAATTTTATTTTGGTGATAATCAACATTACAAGGTTAAGATTAGTAGTTTGATATTTCACCTCCCATTGTTTAAAAGTTATGTTTCTTTGCAAATTACATCTTCAATACTCATATTTATAGCATTATGAAGATTAACTGTTGCTTACATCTCATGGCTCCTTTCAATTGTATTCCTATTACTACACTTTTTTAACTCAAATATTTCATCCCACTTCCAAACACATGATTAGGAATGTGTATTAACCGATTGGACCACTTAAACCAGACCGAGCTGAAATTCATGGTCGACTCGATGATTAAGAGATGGTGAGTGGTGGTTCAGTTGGAGCTATAGGATAAAATCGATTATCAGTTTGCAATTCGTTCAATGAGTTGCATTAACCAAACCAACCGAAAAACCAAACTACTTATACTAAGGCATAAACGACATTGTTTCATGCCTAACCTTAACCCTAATTAATACCGTGCCTATATAAACCTCTCATTCACTCCCTCTCTCATTTCTCATCGCCCCTCTGTGTCTCTTAAACTCTTCAAATCCTCTCTTCTCTCTTCTAAACCTAGACCTAAACTTTAATTCGGTAACCCTTCATCTTGTAGTTGTTCTTTTATATTCTTTTCTCTGGCTTTACCTTTTCCCTTGCTCTATTATCAACCTCTTCGTTGTCTATGTTCTATTCTCATATTCTCATCTCTATATGGTCTCTTTCCCTTAAAGACTCATACTCCATCATCTATATATGTCCTGAAAAATCTCTCTAACTCAATTTGCATTTCTGTTTAAATTTATAATCTCTCTGCATTGTTGTTATTTTTGTTTTTATCAATGTTCAAAACTTAAACATTGACAAATATAAAATCAATATGCAATGGCCTTTTTAGCCATATCAAGTAGATCTGGTAATGTTCTTGATAGATCTAAAGGTTTTTTTTTTTAAATTTTGGGTGAATTATAAATCTATTTTTTTTAGATGTTGATGGATTTTGTATTTTTTTTCTTTATTTTTTACATGTAACGCCAATGAATCGATTGTTTTTGTTGGATTTCCAAAGTGTTTTATTGATCTCATTAAGAGATCTTTCTAGTGGAAGCCTTAAAGGTTTATATCTAATCATCGGTTGATCTTATTGGTGGAAGTTGCATCATTTGAACACAGATCAAGTCAGAGAAATCTTTGAATACATCTCTATTAGAAGGTAAAATTTATAATATGTTGAATCTATCTTTAAATATCTCTAAAATAAATATTTTTACCTTGATCTTAGGTATTTTGTTTTTATAAAAAATTTTAATAATAGATTTTATTGCTTTGATTTTTTAAAATATAATGTTTACTTTATGTGTAGAAATTTTATTAATAATTTTTTTAAAAAATTGCTTTTATTGAATCTGAGAGTGAAAGTTTATTCCAAAATAGATTTTAACAATTTATTCATATAATTTTTTCCTAATAATTTATTTTTAGTGATAGCATATTTTTATCTTCATTTGTGATGATTGAAATATGAAATTTTGTTTGTCTGGTGCATTTAATGCTTTATTTGGCTCTGATTCATTTCATCTACTTTTGATTTTAGTTGCATGTAAATGATATAGATGGAAACTGAAGCAGGAGCTGCCAATGGTAGTCAATCTACTATTGTTGGTGAGATCCATAATCCTGTAAAGGTGGAAGCCCCAAAGCAACCAGAAGTTACTAATAATTAAAAAAAAAAAGAGAAAGGACACTGATAGCAGAAGCAAGGTGTGGGAGCACTTCGAGAAAATGCATAATGAGAAAGGGAAGTAGGTAAAAGCTAGATATATATATTGTGCTAAAGTTTTGTTTGTTGACACTAAAAAAAATGGGACATCATCCGTCAAAAATCATATACTAAATTACATGAAAATCCCTAACCCTAAGGATACTGAATAGAGCCTTTTAACACTCCAACTTGATGTGCATAGTTCTGACCTTGTAGATGTAATAGGGACATGGAAGTTTGACAATAAAGCAATTAAAAATGCATTGCCTAATACAGTCATTGTTAATGAGATGCCATTTAAGTTTGTTGAGGGAAAGGGATTCAAACATTTTATGTATGTTGCATGTTCTAAGTTCAAAATACCTAGCAGATGGACAGTCTTTAGAGACTGTTATAATGCATATTTAGATGCAAGGCTCAAATTGAAAATTTTTTTCATTAATCATTGCCAAAGTCAAAGAGTCAGCATCATAATTGACTCCTGGACTTTAATTCAATGCATTAACTACATGTGCATTAGCTACATATGCACATGTAGTTAATGCATTGATTATGGGTGGAAGCTTAAGAAAAAAAATTATTTCATTTGTTCCTGTTACATCTCATAGGGTGAATACATTCCAAAGAGTTTAGAAAATCATCTTTTAGAATGGGGTGTCAAAAATATTTTCATATTAACAATAGATAATGCATTTTTAAATGACATTGCACTTGGCTTTTTTTAAGAAAAAATTAATGTCTTGGGGCACATATGTTGTCAAAATCAAATATGTCCATATGAGATACATTGCACACATCCTTAATTTAATAGTCAATGAGGGGTTAAAAAAAGTTGGCCTATTAGTTATAAGAGTTAGAGAAGTAGTTAGATATATTAGGAATTCACTTGCTAGGTTGCACAAATTTAAAGAATTTGCTGACTTACTTAGTGTTTAGTCAAAGTGTTCATTGACTCTAAATGTGTCTATAAGGTGGAATTCAACCTATGTGATGTTAAAAATTGCTTGCTTATTTGACAAAGTGTTTGAAAAATATAAGGAATGTGAGCATTTATTTAAAGGAGACTTAGGTGATGATGTACTTGATTTTATAAATTGGGAGTTAGTCAAGCAACTTGTTGACTTTTGCATCATTTTTTTAAATGACTTTGAGAATTTCTGGTTCTTAGTATATTACTGCAGACTCTTTCTTCTCTGAAATTTCTTATCTTTTTTGTATTTTAAATGAATGGCAATGTTCTGATTATGCTACAAAGAGATCAATGATGTTTTCCATGAAAGCCAAATTTGACAAGTACTAGGGGATCCTCAAAAGATGAAACTATTTTTCATTATAAATGTGCTTGATCCTAAAGACAAGTTAGAATACATGGAATATTCCCTTATTCAAATCTATAGGGATTCTGTAGGTGGAAGCTTGTACTCTAATGTTAAAACTGCATTATTTAATATATTTAATGATTACTCTGCTTCTTACAAACCTACTTTTAAAACTTCTTCAACATTTGGACACTCAATTGATGCCTTTAAAATTGCTTTTGTTGAATCTGGGAAATTAGTGTCCTTGCTAAAAGCTAGATTTAAGAAGTACAAGATGAAACTTGGAATTGGTAGGAGCAAAAACTTTGAGTTAAATATCTATCTCTCCGAGTCTATGATTAAGGAGGATGACACATTTGACATTCTTGGATGGTGGAAGCTCAATTTAGAGAGATTTCCTATTCTATCAAGCCTAGCACGTAATGTGTTAGCTTTGCCAATATCCGCAGTAGCATTTGAATATGCTTTTAGCATAGGAGGGATGGTACTTGATTGTTTTAGAAGTTCTTTGACTCCCAAAGTTATGGAAGCTTTAATCTATTCTCAGGACTATATGAGAACTAGTCTAGTGCCAATTGAAGAGTCTTTGAAAAAAGTAAGGAAGTTTAAGAAAGGTATGGAATTTTAAATAATTCAAAATTTTAATTCTTTAATTTTTTTTAATTTTGTTTCTGCTTAATTATTTATCTGATTTAATACGATTATTTTTGTTGTTTGTCAGAGTTACTCCTAGTTGGACTTGGTCTAACAATGGCATCATCAAGTGCCACTTAGCACAAAATTTCAATAATTTTGAATTGGCATCATCAACTACTTTAACTGCTAACTTGGTTGCATGTGTTGTTTGCTTAAATTGCTCTGCATATGCTTAATAATGTGTGCTATGTAAGGCTAAGCATGGTTCAGTCCAATCTGGGGATTTTGATATCTTTGGAATTGGATTGAAAATTGAGGATTTGAAAATATTGAGAACTAGTACCAAAATTGAAACTAAAAATCTTCATCTTGTATTATTCCTAAATTTTAGAATAATACAATTCAAAGATCAGATATTTCAATCCAATACAGTTAAATCAAATATAGAATTAAGATTCAAAGAAATATACAATATACACTATTTTCTTAAATCTTTAAACATCCATGAAATTTGGAGTTTCATTAAATATACTTGCAACAATTTGATATATACTTTAATATAATTTCATAACTCATGTCCAACAAACAAAGTTCAACATAACTAATAAATCCAAATCTAAATTTAGTTTTACAAAACTAAAATCGAGCATAGCTTATAAAAATCCAATTGCAAAAAGGAACAATTGATATTTCTTCCTGTGTTTTGGCCTATTACACTACTTCATCCCTGACATTTGAAAAAATATTTATTCATCCCTAATATTTGCAACAGTTAACACTCGTTAGTCCCTCTGTCAGGGATGAAATAGTACATGAATTGCAAATGTCAAAGATAAATAAATGTTTTTTAAAATGTCAAAGATGAAATAGTATAATAAGCCAAAATATAAGGGGATATAACAATTCTCACTTGCAAAAACAATATACCCTATAATAAATTAAATAGCCTATAATAAGTTAGATAATATTTATAAAATTCTTTGGTCAAATGTAACTAATATCAGTTAAATAATATTTGTATAAGAATATTAGTTAATTCTTTTATTTTATTATCTTTAATAAAAGAATTTATTTTTTAACTATAATATCAGCGTTATTTTATTTAAAAGTAGTTAAATAATATTTATATTATATATATATTAAATTTATTTGTATAACTTATATACTATAAATGAATAAATTTTGGTTATTTCTGTTCAATGTAGTTCAGTACAACTCGATTCAATTTGGTTTAGTTCTTTGTCTAGATATTTATGAATATCTGAAACAGTACTAAAAGATTTTTATTAGTACAATTTAGTCTGGATAAAGTTTAAAAGTCAATAATTCAATCCGATTTTGGAGGTTTTTGGCCTGACTATCCAGTTTAATTCAGATATTTTAATCTCCATGCTCAACCCTACTATATATGACCAACACTAAAGTGGCTCAACTTTAGTTGTTAGTGTTATTGTTGCATGAGTTTAAACACATTGAACTTAACACTGAAGTGGCTAAAAAGTAGTTGCCAATATTGATGTTATTAAACTCCAACACTGATGTGGCTGACCTTTAGTTGCCATTGTTCAACTACTTTATGAGCTATGATGATGCTTACACCTAAATGAAGCTAATTAAGTAAAAATTGCTTGCTTTAATTTCTCTGGTGGCATGTATGTTGTTGTCAGAAATTATGGCTGCATTTTTATAATGAACTACAATTCATTGAATTTGAGCCCACGTTGCATTTTATTTATGTCTATCTACTTCTCAATTATTGCTTCATTATATCATGCTACTACTTTGCTTATGTTTTAGTTGCATTTCTTTGAAAATGATTTGACCATAATGGAGCTTCCACCTAAGTTTCTATGCTGATTATGAATGTGTTTGTTGAGATTTCTTTGGTGACATCTCTTTAGAAATTCTGACACCATTTGGACATGACTTAAAAACTTTAAACTGTTGAGCCCATTTTCCTTTTTTTTTTTTTTACTTTGCTTATCAGTTTTTGGTTTTTTTCCTAATTATGTGTAGTTCTAATAAATGTTACAACGCAGGAATTGTAAGCTTTTGGGTACACAAAAGCTCTATCTGTAATCAGGGTTTTTTTTGCATGATATACAGGCAATTGCATATAATTTTTAATAGAAGCTTTAGATTTTGGCTTCTAAATTTTTATTAAAGTCATGTAATCTTAAAAGTGGAAGTATTTTGGTTTTGTTGTTTGGCTTCAAATATATATATATATATATAGTTTAAACACATTGTATACAAAGTTACATGACGAATAGCCTTATGTAATTATGTTAGATCGTTATGAGCTTAGATATTTTGTAATTATGTTACACACGTATCTTTTTTGTAATTAAGTAACAAATATTGGGCTTCGCCCAAAGTAGTAAATATCTTTATTTTTTATTTCTCTTTCATTATTTTCTAGCCTAGCCCATCATTTGGGCCTAATCGAACCTAACCGTTCAACCAAATTGCCTTAACTTAAAAAATCGGTCTACCAAATCGATAAATTCTTCATTATTCTCAGCACAGTTCGGTATACCAAATGCCTTAAAAAAATAGACAATATTTTACCTCTCCTCCACCAAACCAATTAATGCTCAGGCCTACATATGATAACTGTCATTTAGTTGGATTTGTGGACAAGACTCGTAACCTTCGTTTATCTTCAAACTGCTTTTAGTGGGCTAGACTATGAATTTGGTCCCTTTTTTTTTTAAAAAAAAAAGAATTTTTTCATAAATAACCAAAAAATAGAAAAAAGTTTTAAAAATACATTTGACTTTTTTCTTTTTAAAAATACAGTATTTAATAAGAATTATTTCAAAAATATGTATGGTGATTGTTTTAAAACAATCAAAACAACTAAAACAATGAAATAAAAATAACTATAAAAACAACCAAATAAAAATAACTACAAAAACAACCAAAACAACTAAAAACAACAAGAATGACCAAAACAATAAAATTAACAGAAAAAACATCACCGCACACTCACCAAATCAACGAGAACCCATGAATTGGCAGAAATATGTCAACACTTATAGCATCAAAAATACAAATCTAAAAACAAAATGAGAAAAAAAATCTATCAATATTTATAACACCAGAAACACAAATCAAAAAACAAAATGCGAAAAAAATGAGAAGAAATATTCAAATCCAAAAATCACTCATCAAATAAAAAAAAACCATGAATTGACAAAAATTTATCACCTTTAGCACTAAAAACATAAAAAATCAAAAGAAGAATAATAAGGAAGAAAAAGAAACATCGATGAGAATGGAACATGACTGAATGGAGAGTGGTTGTCTTACTTCCTTTACGATGAGAATGAAATATGACTTAACACAAGTCCAAAAATAAAATCACAAAAATAAGAAGAAGGAGAAGAAGAAACGTAACTAAAAAAAATCGTGCTATTGAAATATGGAAAGGCGCAATAAAAAAAAAAAGCAACCATATATTTGAGAATAATTAAGTTAAAGTTGGTGTAGGAATAGTCTTTCCTCTCTCTCTCTCTCTCTCTCTCTCTATATATATATATATATATATATATATATATATATATATATGAATGATAGGCATATTATATATGCAGCCACCTGTACTTGCATGATTTTGTCACTTTGCCCCATGTACTTTTAGTTTTGCCAAATTAATCCTGGTGATAGAAATTCGCAAGTGTGCAGAATTGACAAATAATATAAAATGATCGTTCTCATAGAGATTGGAAAATCAAGTTTTGAATTGCTTTTGGAGTAAATTTTTTTAAACAAATGAAATTGAGTTAAACTATAATTTTTTTAAACAAATGAAATTGAGTTAAACTATGAATTAAAATAATTTCTAAGCTAAAACTTAATTTCTAAGGTTAGGGTTTTTATTATTAGCTCAACTCATTTAAGATTCACTTAAATTCCTATATTATATTAATTATAATGTTCATTCAATTTGTGAGAAACTTCAAAATTATGAAATTCTCTCTCAAATAATTTCCACAATTAATTGAATATACCAACTACCCAAATCTCTTAGCTTTCACTAATTCAAGTAATCAAATATATCCAATTTTAAATTAAAACTTTTACTCAATAGTAATCATTAAATTATCTCTTAACTAATTTAACAATCAATAGGTTGTTATTTAATCTCAATAGAAATTATCTCTTAATTCAATTCTATTGTCTAACTCAATTAATTGGGTGATCACTCGAAGAAAAGCTTTAAGTACAATAACAACTAAAGAATGATATCTATTAATTAAGAATTTAAGTCAATTAAGTTCATGTTGAGCCAACATAAATACCTTAACTAAACAATTTAGCTATACATACTAATTGAAAATATAGAAGAACAAGAGATAGAGAATTCAATCAACATCATATTAAGCAAAAGAAATGTTAAAAGAAAAAGCCCTTATTGATTCTCCTTGATTGAAATAAATGTACTGAATTCTTTGTTCTTGAATCTTCCAATCACCATTAATAGTAGAATCCAAACAATTTTTTTTATTGAAAAATGAAAAATCGAAGTAAAAATATAATAAAATAATTGTTTTATGATCTAATTGGTGGCTCTAGCCCCAAAAACTTAGTTGCTTTTCTAAAACTAGAAAAAATGTCTTTATATCGTTCCCGTAAAAATTACCAAAAAGCATTGTTCCTTCAATAACATATCATAATCCAAATTTGCGAGTTATGACCAACTCTAGAAAACAGAAATTTATATAAATTCGAAACCCGTAACAAGTCTTAAAATTAAAAACTCATGCAAACATATCACAAAAATACCTCAAAATTAAAACTTTAATTAATAGAAGGAATATCCATAACATAACATAATAAAATATATTCATACAATTATTCAAATACAGAATCTCAATCTAATACATAACAGATACTACAACAAGATGCACTACTACTGCAGTATTTACTAAAATACAAAAAAAGTAATAGTTCAATATTTACATAAGTTGGCCGGGAAGAAAAGAATCCGACAAAGAGCATTAATATGAAGGTCTAAAGTAAAGGGTCATAAAAAAATATTAAGGAGGATCAAACTTCACTAAGTGAATTATTATTATATATATACACACAACCTAAAGACATTAACACTCATGCTTTAGTATAATAATATATTTATATTTATTAATATATACATGCATTTCATACAGATACTCGAAATCTATTTTGTTATAACAATAAATGCAGAAGAATTTTAGGTGTAGGATCGAAGCAGAATCCCTAAATTTTTTTATAACCTTGATTACTGTATATCACTAGCAATCAAGTTTTCTATAACTCCAAAAATATCCTTTATCCAACTTTTTGACAATGGACTAGCCCCAAGTACATAAAGGGTCAACTAAGGATCCGCAGTTCCACTACCAGTGCTAACTGCCCCAAGTATCCTACAGGTCAACCGATGATCCACAGTCACACCCCTTTATCCATCATTCATAATAATCATTATTTCTATATTCAAAATCAATCAAAGTTCAAAGCCTAATATTTAGTGTACTGTTGCACAACAGTTCTAGTATGACCTATTAGGTGACACCTTCTACAACTATCCTTCAAAACATTGTTTCATAATTTTAAATAATGAAAAATGTAATGAAATATAAACAACATTTATTTTCACAATTTAATAATCGTATATCAATATATATGAATATATATATATATTTCAAAATAATCAAAATAATAACAATTAATGAATTAAAGCATAATGAAATTCATATTTATTCAAAATATGGATGCTCACAATATGTTTTCTACATGCAATGAATGCATATAATAATAACTCACAGTTCAAGTGTGCTCCTCTAGCTCAGTTGGTCCGATCCGATAGGCCTAGCTCGCGAAGCAACTAAGGAAAATAATAACAATAATAATATATTAGAATCGAAATCCTACTTTTATACTTCTAGAATTTCTAAAGAATGACTCAATATAGGACACGACTCGACAAAACTCAAAACTCAGGATCAACCCGATGTCACATTTTACAAGAATTCTGTCAAAAATTCAGCAGAGTCTCCTCTATAAAACGGATATCCCTTTACAAAAGTAGAGTTGATCCTCCACACAACAGACTTCAAATATTAATAAAGCTCAACTTATCATATTGGACCTTCGAATTACAATTATTGCTCAACTAAGAATCAACATAATCAAAATCAATACAATAATAATAAATACTAATAATTCACCAAAACTCATAAAAATCATAAAATACGACAATTCAATTTATTTAAATAATAAAAGTATCAAAGATATTTATTTTCGAAATTAAACAATAAAATCCCATTCATAATTAAATTATATTAATAAAATCAAATTTTCAAATATTTGAAATCAAATAGCATAAATTACAAATAATTATTTAAATTGCCTAAGTATATAATAAAAATAACTAAAAATTCATTTAATCTTAAAAATAATAGATAAAACTATTATTCAAATATACTTTCAAAAATTATTATTAATTAGCTAAAAATAGTAAATAATTCATAAAAATTATTTTAATACTATTTATTACTCAAATTCCATCAAAAACATAATAATTTCAACTAAAACATAAAAATGATTAATTTATACTAATTTTTCAAAAAAATCATTTTTCACATAAACATTCAAAAATTCATAATAAATATTCGGTGCATAATTTTAATAAACTTTCTTCATGAAACTTGCTTAAAATAGTCCATAAAATTTATCTCCCAACCTCATAACAATATATAAATAGTAACCTCGAGCCCGAAAATCAAAACTTTTAGAAAAATAAATAAAAATTATATTTAGCTACCTCACAACCTCTACAACAATTAATTTCAAAACAACTATAGCTGCATAATTCAAATTCAAGCTCCATCTAATCAAATACTCAAAACACTAAAAAAAATTGAATTATTAAAAAATGAAGTAGTTATTAGAGTTGAAACTCGAAACGGTTTGAAAATTTGAGAAATCCAGAGGATGAGCTTCTATTTGAGACCAACATCGGCTCCCATCGTCGTTGAAAATGTCTCTAGTGAACAAAGAAAGATCTGGCCAATACAAGAAATCGAGAAGAAGAAAAAGGAAAAGATGATGGTGGCGAGAGAGGAGCTACTGCTGGTTGACGATGGCTGATGATAGTTCGATGTGGTGGTGGCTGGTGGTCTGGACAGTGATGGGTGAGGGTGGGGGTAGCATCAGTACATGGGAAGAAGAAACAAATGAATAATAAAAGGAAAGAAATGAAAAACAAAAACTATTGCACTTTTTTTTTTTAGAGATATCAATTTTTTTTAATATGGTACAAAAAGTACAACTATAATATAAATTAAAAAATAAATAAAATAAAATATCTTCCTAAATTTTCTCCACCACACAATATATATATATATAATTAAAATATTAAAGTATATTCAAATACACTAAGTTAGTACCAAAATTAAATTAACAATATTCAGGACCAAAATTTAAATTTAATATCACTATAATTAAATAAATAATATTTTACTTTATAAAATTAAATTTCATGATTAAATCATAATATCATGAAATAATAAAATAAATATTAGCACTATAACTTTAAAAATTCAATTTCATAAATTATAAAATTCGGGTTATAATAATCTTTCCCCTTGCAAAAATTCATACTTAAATTCTAAATGAAAGAACTGAATACAAGAATTTATCGAGGAAAAAGATAAAGGTAAGTCATTCGCATCTCAGCCTTAGTCTCCCACGTGTGCTCTTCCACATTGTTGCTCCTCTATAACACTTTGACCATTGGGATCTGCTTTGAACGTAACTAACAAATTTGATAATCCACAATTGCAATTGGCTCTTCCTAGCACGTCAGATCTTCATTCACTTCCACACTTTAGGCCTGCAACACGTGCAAAGGGTCTGAAATGTACTTCCTCAGCATCGAGACATGGAATACTAGATGCACTTAAGACAAATTCGGAGGCAAAGCCAATCGATATGCAACCATGCCAACTCTCTCTAGAATCTTGAAAGGTCCAATGTATCTTAGCACCAATTTTTCCTTCTTGTCAAATCTCATCACACCCTTCATTAGTGACACCTTTAAAAATACATAGTCCCCAACCTGAAACTCTACATCTTTACGCTTCGGATCCACATAGCTCTTCTATCTGCTAGCTAGGGTTTCCAATCTTCTTCTAATCAAAGCGACTTTCTTAGCTACATCCTAGATAATTTCAAGTCCAGTCAACTCTCTTTATCTAATCTCATCCTAACACAAAGGGGATCTACACTTCCTTCCATACAGTGCCATTTTAATACTGCTATGGTAGTTGTTATTATAAGCAAACTCTAGCAATGGTTGATGATCATCGCAACTACCTCTAAGATCTATTACACACATTCTTAACATGTCTTTAAGTGTCTAGATCATCCTCTCAAATTGACCATCCGTCTAAGGGTGAAAATCAATACTGAAATCAAGCCTTTTGCTCATTGCTTTTTATAACTTCTACTAAAATCGAGAGGTAAACATAGAACCTCTATTAGATACAATGGAAATAAGCACTCTATGAAGGCACATAATATACTTAACATATAGCTTAGCCAACTTGCCTATATAATAGGTAGCTTTAACTAGTAGGAAGTGAGCTGATTTGGTTAATTTATCCACAATCACCTAAATGGAATCATATCCATCCTTTAAACAAGGTAACCTTGTCATAAAACCCATAGAAATTCTTTCCCATTTTCATTCAGGAATTAGAAGAGGTTGAAGCTTCCCATAAGGCTTCTAATGTTCAGCTTTCACCTATTAACAAGTCAAGCACTTAAAGATAAAATTAGCTATATCCTTCTTCATTGCATCCCACCAGTATAGACCTTTAATGTTGTGGTACATTTTAGTAACACTTTGATGTACACTATAAGCTACAGAATGTGCTTCTTCTATGATCTCTTCTCTTAAAATATCCACATTAGGAATGTATAGTCTTCCATTAATCCATAAAATACCTTCATCATTAAGTGTAAAATCAATGAACTTTCCTCTATGAACATTCTCCGTAAGCTTTACCAAAATAGGATCCCAGCTCTCAGCTGCTTAATCATATCCCTTAACGCTGATCTAACTCTAAACTGAGCTAGCAGTCCTCCTGATCTGCTTATCTTCATTATCAAATCTTGATCCACTAACTTATGTAACACTTGGATCAAAGGTCTCCTCTTTATACTAATGTGAGTAAGACTACCCAAGGAATTTCTACTTAAAGCATCTGCTACCATATTAGCCTTTCTTGGATGGTATAGGATATCATAATCATAATCCTTCAAGAGTTCTAACTATCTTCTTTACCTCAATTTTAGATCTCTCTACTGGAAAATGTACTTCCTTCAAGAGTTCTAACCATCTTCTTTACCTCAAGTTTAGATCTCTCTATTGGAAAATGTACTTTAAGCTCTTGTGATTTATGAAAATCTCATAAGTCACTCCGTACCAATGATGTCTCTAAATCTTGAGAGCAAAGATCATTGTAGCCATCTCTAGGTTGTGAGTTTGATAATTATGTTCATGCTTCTTTAACTACCTGGAAGCATAAGCTACTACCCTATCATTCTGCATCAATACACAACCTATGCTAACTCTAGAAGCATCACAATATATGGTGAACTTGTCTTTTCCATTAGGCAAAGTCAGAACTAGAGCTATGGTTAACTTCTCCTTCAGTAACTGAAAATTATTCTCACAAGCCTTTAACTATATGAAATTCATATTCTTCTAAGTTAGGCAAGTTATAAGTGTTGCAATTCTTAAAAAATCCTGCACAAATCTCCTATAGTACCCAACCAAACTCAAGAAACTTTAAATCTCAGTGATTGATGTCGATCTAGGCCATTTAGACACTGTTTTAATCTTTTGTGGATCAACCTAAATACCATCATTAGACACTACATATCTAAGGAATGCAACACTCTCCATCCAAAAATCACACTTCAATAATTTAGCATAAAGCTTATGTTCTCTCAATGTCTGTAGTATTATCCTTAAGTGATAGACGTGCTCCTCCATACTCTTTGAATACACCAGTATATCATCAATGAAGACTACTACAAACTGATCCATAAATGGTCTGAACACCCTATTCATCAGATCCATGAAAGCAGTTGGTACGTTAGTAACCTGAAGGATATCACTAGAAACTCATAGTGTCCATATCTAGTACAGAATGCCATTCTAGGAATATCAACTTTATTGATCCGTAAATGATGATAGCCCGACCTCAAGTCAATCTTGGAAAAGAACTGTGCACCCTAAAGTTGATCAAACAAATCATTTATCCTTAGAAAAGAATACTTGTTCTTACGTGTCACCTTATTCAGCTCTTTATAATCAATGCACAATCTTAATGTACTATCCTTCTTCTTTACAAATAGGGCTAATGCATCTTAAGGAGAAGAGTTAAGTCTTATAAAACCCTTATTTAGTAACTCTTGTAACTGCTCTTTTAACTCTTTAAACTTTGCAGGAGCCATTCTATAGGGTGGCATTGAGATAAGAGCTATGCTTAGGACCACATCTATATAAAATTTGATCTCTCTGTGATGTGGTAAACCTAGCAACTCATCAGGAAAGACATCAGGGAACTCACTTGCTACTAGAACATCTGACATAGATATCTTCTTTACTGAAGTATCCCTAACTAGTGCTAAATACTCCTGACACCCTTTTCTCAACATCCTCCTAGTTGTGATGGCGGAGATAAGATTTTGAGTTGTAGAATTCTTATCACTCATAAGCTTAAATTCTTCTTCATTTAAAATTTTAAAAATCACCTCTTTACTCCAACAATTAACTATGGCATAGTGTTGAAATAACCAGTCTATACTAAGAATCACATTAAACTTCATTATGTCCAACAACACCAATTTCAATGATAATTCTCTACCTTCTACTAACACCAGACACCCAAAAAGAACAATGTCAGTGTCTAATAAATCATTTAAAGGTGTGGCAACAAATAAAAGAAATGTCATCCTCAAAGTTTGCCAACACGACTTAAATGCAAAAACAGGGGACACAAAAGAATGTGTGGCACTCGGATCAATCAAGACTCTAGCATCCAAGAAACAAACTAGGTGTTATACCTGCGATAATAATATTGGATGCCTGAGCATTTTACTGTGTAAGGGTGAAGACTCTGGCCTATCGTTGGCCTCCCTACTAGCTGATGGAAGCTTGAGCAAAGCCTCTGGCACTACCTCTGCCTCCTCTGCCATGCCCCTACTAGGCTATAAACTGTGACATCTTAGGATACTGAGCTGAAGGTAACTGGTAGAGAGCTGGAGCTTCACTAGTAATATACTGTTTTAAAAACTGCTACTAATAACCAAAATAAGGATATGCTCTGGCAAAGTGCCCTATCTGTCAGCATCTGAAACATGTTAATAGAGCCATATAACAAAGTCCTTGATGGACTCTCCCACATGTCTAACAAACACTGGCTGTAAATCTTATGCTACTATATTCAGAACTCTATCCACTACTGCTATTGGTAGCACCTGAACCAAATCTTATAGGCTTGTAAACTCTACCACGGCCATATCTCCTACTCTTATAGTATCTGTGCGATTGTCTCTAGTCCTACTGAATAGAGCCTCTCTACTAACTAGTGGAACCTATTTGAAATGTCATGAATGATGTACTTTGTGACCCTCCATTATAAACAGCTCCCATATGATAATAATCAAGCATGACTCTTTGCCTGATTAGTCTGAGCTCTATCTCCTTGGCCAAATCTATCACGAACACAATAGTAAGGCATGTAGTAGGCATCCTAGTAAATATAGCACCCAATATAGTGATGTAAGTGGTGACCATAAAGTACTGGTCTCTCATAAATCCTTTGCATATCAGCCCAATTTAAGGAACTCTCTGGTGTAGTCCTCTACTAACCTATCGCCTCTACTAATATTGGTTAGTCAGAGTCTGAAACTCATCCGTATAGGCTCTAAGCATAAAAATCTCATAAATCTCTCTCAAAACTAAGCCCATGTGAGTGTCATCATGTGTGACTGGATGATCTGTACAAATTAATCTAAGGCTGGCCCCTCTATAGAAAATTCGACGATCATAATCCTTTGGTACTTGGTATGAGCAGTCCAAGTTCTCGTCTCTATAGTATGCAAAAAATATAGAGGATCTGAAGTCCTATCAAATGATATCTTATCGAGTCTATCATAAAACAAGGCTACCTCTGGATCAAACATGCCCTGTTGATATACAAGTTGCATCTGTAGTACGGCCAAAAGTATAACAACTTCCTCAAATTCCTACTCTACAAGTTTCTCATCCTATAGCTCTCTCTACCTACAACGACCTACTGCTCCTCAAGGTCTACCTCTACCTCTACCTTTGTGCCTAACTGGTGGCTCAAGGGGTAAAACCTCATCCTAAAAAGACTTATCATCTTCAGCCTCAACGACCAGTGAAGCGACACATGCTTGCCTCCTCATTCTGAAAAGATACAAACCAAAAGGGTTCAAACAAAAATAGATAACAAACAGACATCTGAATAGTTACATAAAAAATAATAATAAGGAAAACTTATCGAAGACATAATTGAACCTAATTTGTTGTAGTAGTTTCAATGAAAACAGAAACTCTGCTAACCTAGGTCCACAATATTAAACTTGGCTCTGATATCAACTTTGTCACGACCCAAAACTTGGGAGTCATGACCGACACTAGGGAATGAGAATTTACGCAAATCTAAAACCCTAAACAAGCCTTAAAAATAAAAACTTATGCAAACATATCACAAAAATACCTCAGAATTAAAACTTTAATTAATAAAAGGAATATCCATATCATAATCTAATAAAACATATTCATATAATTATTCAAATATAGAATCTTGATCTAATACATGACAGATACTACAACAAGATATATTACTACTGCAGCATTTACTAAAATATAAGAAAAGTAATAGTTCAATATTTACATAAGTCAGCCTGGGTGGGAAGAATCCGATAAAGAGTACTAATATGGAGGTATGAAGTAGAGGGTCTTGAAAAAAATATATTAAAGGGGTCATACTTCACTGAGTGAATTATTATTATATATATATACACGCAACCTAAAGATATAGATACTTAAGCATCAGTATAATAATATATTTATATTTATTTAATATATACATGCATTTTATACAGATGCTCGAAATCCATTTTTATTATAATAATAAATGCAGAAGAATTTTGGGTGGAGGTTTAGACCAGAATCCCTAAATTTTTTTGCAACCTCAATCACTATATATCATTGGCCATCAGACTTTCCATAACTCCAAAAATATCTTTTACCCAAATTTTTTGTAATGGACTGGCCCGAGTACATAAAAGGTCAACCGAGGATTCGCAGTCTCACTACTAGTGCTAACTGGCCCCAAGTACCCTGCAAATCAACCAAAAATTCACAGTCACACCCTTTTATCCATCATTCACCATAATCACTATTTTCATATTTGAAATCAATCAAAGTTCAAAACTTAATATCTAGCGTATGATTACGCAACAGTCCTAATGTGACCCACTAGATGGCACATTCTACAACAATCCTCCAAAACATTGTTTCATAATTTAAAATAATGAAAAACGTAATGAAATAGAAATGACATCTATTTTCAAAATTTAATAATCGCATATCAATATATATGAAAATATATATATTCAAAATAATCAAAATAATAACAATTAATGAATTAAAGCATAATGAAATTCATATTTATTCAAAATATGGATGCTCACAATATATTTTTTACATGCAATGTATACATATAATAATAAATTATAGTTTAAGTGTGCTCTTCTATCCTGGATCGGCTAGCCCGGTCCGATATTTTAACTTGCAGAGCAGTTAAGGAAAATAGTAACAATGATAATATATTAAAATCAAAATCCTAATTTTATACTTCTAAAATTTCTAAAGAACGACGTAATCTAGGATACAACTCAACATAACTTGAAACTCATGACCTATCCGATGTCACGTTTTATGATAATTCTATCAAAAATTCAGCAGAGTCCTCTTTAAAGCAGACATCTCTCTACAAAAGTAGAGTCGATTCTACACGTAACACACTTCAAATATTCACAAAACTCAACTTCTCAGATTGAGTCCCCGAACTACAATTATTGTCCAACTGAGAACTAACATAATCAAAATCAATAAAATAATAATAAATACTAATAATTCACCAAAACTCATAAAATCATAAAATACCACAATTTAATTTATTTAAATAATAAAAACATCAAAGATATTTATTTTTCAAATTAAACAATAAAATCCCATTCATAATTAAATTATGTTAATAAAATCGATTTTTCAAGTATTCAAAAATCAAATAGTATAAATTAAAAATAATTATTTAAATTGCCCAAGTTTGTAATAAAAATAACTAAAAATTCATTTAATCTTAAAAATAATAGATAAAACTATTATTCGAATATATTTTCGGAAATTATTATTAATTAGCTTAAAATAGTAAATAATTCATAAAAATTATTTTAATGATATTTATTACTCAAATTTTGTCAAAAACATAATAATTAATAATAATTTCAACTAAAACATAAAAATTATTAATTTATACTAATTTTTCCAAAAATTTATATTTCACATAAACATTCAAAAATTCACAATAAGCATTTGGTGCATAATTTCAATAAACTTTCTTCACGAAACTTGCTTAAAATAGTCTTTAGAATTTATTAACAATATAATTTTTCCGAACTTAGAACAGTACATAAACAGTAATCCCGAGTTTGAAAATTTAAAATTTTTAGAAAAATAAATAAAAATTATATTTAGCTACCTCACAACCTTTACAACAATTAATCTCAAAGCAACTATAGTTGAATAATTCAAATTTAAACTCCATCTAACAAAATACTCAAAGTACTAAAAAAAAATCAAATTATTAAAAAATGTAGTAGGTTATCGGAGTTGAAACTCGAAAAGGTTTGAAAATTTGAGAAGTTCGGAGGAAGAGCTTCTGTTTGAGACCAACGTCAACTCCCGTTGTTGCCGAAAATGTCTCCAGTGGACAAGGGAAGATACAGCCAACACAAGAAACCAAGAAGAAGAAAAAGGAAAAAATAATGCTAGCGAGAGAGGAGCTACTGCTGGTTGATGATAGTTCGGCATGGTGGTAGTTGGTAGTCCGGACAATGATGGGTGAGGGTGATGGTGGCATCGGTACAAGGGAAGAAGAAACAATGACGAATAAAAGGAAAGAAATGAAAAACAAAAACTACTGCAAATTTTTTTTTTAGACATATTGAATTTTTTTAATATAGTACAAAAAGTATAACTATAATATAAATTAAAAAAATAAAAATAAAATAAAATATCTTCCCAAATATTTTTCACCACACAATATATATAATTAAAATATTCAAATATATTCAAATAAACTAAGTTAGTTAATATCAAAAATAAATTAATAATATTAAAATAATATTAGCACCAAAATTTAAATTTAGTATCACTAATAATTAAATAAATAATATTTTACTTTATAATATTAAATTTCATTATTAAATCATAATATCATAAAATAATAAAACAAATATTAGCTCTACAACTTCAAAAATTTAATTTCATAAATTATTAAAATTCGAGTTATAACATAACAGATGGCAACGCATGGCTGTTTATCCATTCAAACGCAGTCATGCGCAACATCCTTCCTGAAAAAAATGGACTCAAGCACGACTATGTTCCCTAATACACACAGTAGTAGGTAGATCGAAAATACATAGAATCAGACATATCCATGCCACTCTTTGTGCATAGTCGTGTCTGAATGCTATCTGCTGGATTAAAGTAGCCCGCTCGAGCTCATGAGCACAGTCGTGTACCTCTTTATGCATGCTCTTGAACTTTAAATCCTCTAAATTCCCTGAAAATTTGAGCTCTATATAAATCCTCATCTATGCAACTTCATTTCAATTGCGCCTATAATGCAAACATGAGATCAAGTAAAAAACATATATAAAAGTCAAACAGAAAATATGAAAAACATACTTAATCAACTAAAACTCTTGCTAACCTAAACTCAACAACTTTAAACTAAATCTTGCCAACATTCAACACTTATATATACTTTATAAACCTAAAACTCAATAAACTCGTGCTCAAAATATAGTATGGTTCGCACTTACTCAATTTGATACATTATTATAAAATGTATCAAAATATAAAATTCAAGGCAAATAGAATATTTAAAATGTTAATAAAAAAACCCCCACAAAATTGATACTGTTACAGATCAAAATTACAATGATAAAAATTATATTTTCTCTAATTAAAAACCGTACACATGAAAGCCAAGACCTATGTTTACTTGTAACATGTTAAACAATTTCGTTAACGTTGACGGGAATATATATATATAGTCAGTTGATTAGCAGGTTAAAGGGTTGACCTAACATAACAACTCTATTTACCAGTATTTGCGTAATTAGCTTTAAGAGCACGTCAACTAAATCTATATACGTCAATATATATATAATTATTTTTTTAACAGCTTATTATAAATATATATCATTTCCTAATAGGTAAAATCTACATTAAAATCTTTAAATTTATCATTTTTTAAATTTTAGATCCCTAAAATTTCAATTTATATATTTAAGCCTTCAAATTTCATGGGTTTAAAATTTTAAACCTTTCTGTCAATTTTTTAATAAAAATTATTTCCTTTTAGTTCTTAAAATTTTATATTTCTAATATTTATACAATTTTTTACTTTTTAATACTTATATCACTTTTAAAATTTTTTCTCCGGTAAAAAATAAATTTACTTATTTTAATTTCTAATAATTTAAATTAAAAACATAAATTTATATATATTTTTAAATAATTTTAAATTTTAAAATAATGTTGAGATTAAAAAATTATAATAAAATTATTGTTTTTCAAAATAAAATATTATGATGAAAAAGATTATCATAATTAAAAGAGATTATGATAAAAAAAAAATTTATAATTCTTCAAAATTTAAATTTTATATTTTGAATACATTTTTTTAATTCTTTTACAAAATTTTAATTAAATTATTGTAGATAATTTTTTTATAATATAACTTTTATAAATAGTTGATGTAAATGCATATTTGTGCATCACCAAAAAATAGTGATAGATTTTTCAATCAACTCAAAATTTTATAACCGTTATCTTAACTTCATTTTTTTATCATACTTTTTGGATATATGAAAAAAAATATTATAAAAATTTATTCACAATAATTAAAATATTGTGAAAAACAGTAATATTATTATAATTTTTTTAAATTTAGCATATTAGCATTAACTTGTTTGTTTATTTTTAAAATTTAAAATTATTTAAAATTAGCTAAAAAAATAATTTGTGTTAAAAAATTGACATAAGAGTTTAAAACCTCAAATCCATGAAGTTTAAAAGTCTAAATATATAAAATAAAATTTTAAAGGTATAAAGCTAAAAAGTTAATAAATTTAGGGGTGTCAATATAGATTTTACCTACTAAATATTATCCTGATTAATCATAAAAATGCATTACTGCTTACCTTCATATTAATTTGCATTTAGAATGATTCAAAATCTCTAGAAACCTTAAACCCTTTCAGACTAGTCTACTTTTTTGAAAAAAAAAAAAACACACACGCACACTAAAGACTTAAATACAAACAATTTCCTAAATTAGCTACATTCATATAAAAAAATACTTTTAATGATTAAATTTATAATATAAAAATATGTATTTTATTTTTATTAATGAAATGTAAAAACTTTAGTAATGTGTTATAAATCATATGTGGTGTAGATAAAAATCTTTTTTAACAACAATATTAAACTTAATTTAGAATTAATATGAAAAATTATTTTTTTTTAAAATATATGTATTAAGTTATCAAGTATTCACTTTCTTATAATTAATTATGTAATTAATAAAAACTGAAGAAAAATTAAATTAAATTAAATTAAAATTTATTATATCTATAGTGAAGTTTTATTAAAATTTATTTATATGTCAAAATGATTTTTTTAATGAAAGGAATATGATAGAATTTTTCCCATTAACAAATGAAAATTAATTATTAATTATTAGAGGAAGATTCTAATGATTGGTCCTGCTTTCTCCTTTGTTATCTGACAAGTGGAACATGAAACAACTTTTTAGTCTACTGCCACGTCACAGTCTCCTGCATAAAAACGACTGGTTAAATGTCTAAAATACCCTTTCGCTCTGTTTTGAAGATTCCAACATAATTACAAATTACAAGTCATAAGGTGACTGGCTGGAAGGAATTTTTCTTCTATAAATAATATCTCAGAGTTGGAATTGTGTTGCATAGAAGGATGTCAAAATATGTTGTTGGACTGTATTTGTGGGGGTTGACTGAGTCTAATAATCAATACAAACATAATTTATTTATTAATTATATTAAACATTTTAACTTTAATATAACATAAAAATTAAATAAATTAATAAAATATAATTCATTTATTTAAATGGATTATGCAAGTTATACAATTTGATATAATTCATATAACATTTATCATCAATAAAAATACTTTTTAAAAAAAACTATGATAATTACTACATTATCCTTTAAAATGATATATATATATATATATATATTATAATAAATTATATAAATTTTAAATGAATCGTATTGAGTTAACACTATAAATAATTAAATGGGTTATAATGAGTTAATACGTCAACTCATAATATGATCTTATTTACACTATATTAATGAATTAATTTGTTTCTGATATGAACTCTTTTAACACCAACTTTAATTCGTTAATTTTACCTATTATGCTAATCGTATCCATATATCATCACTCATTTTCATACCTATACAATTATATTAACTTAATTATTAAAAAATTTTTATACTTTTATTATTTTATCTAAATCGAATCATTCATAATTTAATCCAATTAAACATAGTTCAGCACACTTTAAATATTGATGGTTTGGACATAATTACTCACACAATAATGAATTTTTATGAAAAGTAATTAAATTTATTTTTTAAAGAACCTTCTTAGAAAGTACCCTTTTTTTTTTCCGTGAGTAAAAAACATTAATATGGTCTTCGTTACAACCTTATGGTGTTGTCATGCATTAGCTATAAATAATGAGAAAAAAAAAATTTAAATTTGACTTGGTTTTAATTTTAGCAATTTCTTCGTCAAAGTGTAAGGAGTTTAAGTTATAGCAAAATAGTGACAAATTTTCTTTTTTATTTTTTTTTAAATTGAATACTAGTAAAATTAGGACCAGTTTCTATTTAAAAAATAAAATAAAATTGAATGTTCAAATATGCCTGCATTTGCTCCTGGCTTGTTAGGCATATTTTTGATAAGTGTGGGATGGATTTTAATACTCTAGAATTCTATTTTAGTGCAACAATATTCACATCATGAATACATAAGATTCCAACTAAATGATTATTTTTTTTTAATTTCTTTGTATTGAATTAAATTTCGAAAATTATTTACAAAGAAAAGCATAGTTTAAATGCTTCTAGATCATTAGCATTTTATACAAAATAAAACGTAACCATATAAATAAAAAATAAATGTGATAATCATGTGGCAAGAACTTCCAAAATAAAATATATAAAAAATTACTTCTTTGATTGTTTGATAACTTAAAATAAGTAATCTTAAATATTGAATTAGTTAGCAAAAATGCAGTGGTTTCAGGGAAAATAAATTTAAATTTTTTTTAAATAAAATCTTGCATACGAATATATATATTGAAATTATTATTATTTTTTAAAATTTCTGTCATTTATTTATTCAATTTTTACAAAGATTACTACTCTATGACAATTTTTGTTATGACTTGTTATGATTAAAATGTAAATTTATAATAATTATTATTGTTATATTATTTAAAGAAATGGAAAAAAAAAAAAAAGGCAAAACTGCCTCCAATTTTTAAGTGGAAAAATAACAAAAATGCCCCTACAAAAGAATTTGTAAGAACTGCCAAAGCGTTGAACCCGTAAGAAGAATCCCAAGAAATCTATTTTTCCCTCCAATGATCTCTTCTTCTTCTTCTGTTGTTGCGTGTATTATATTAAGATAAAGATAGGCGTCTCTGCCAAGAAATGTCTTCCTCCATTTTTTATTTCTCTTAATTAATAATTATTATTATCCATATTTTTTCTAAATTTACTTTAATTTCCCCTTCCCCCCCCCCCCCCCCCCCCCCCCCCCTCTCTGTATATATAAATACACACATATAAATAAAGCAAAGAGTTAGTTAATTTTATATAAGCACATTTCACCCATTAACATTTGACAACTTCTCCTCCTTTCTTCTTCTTCAACTTCTACATCCTCTGATCTCAGGTTTCTGGCAAAAAAAAAAACTTTTTTTTTTCCCTTCATTGAATTCTTTTATTTTGCAGAACCAGAGACTCAGATAGACATCTCTGAATTTTCTTGAAACAAAAGGTTTTAATCCCATTTCTCTTCTCATGATTCTTGATGATATCTCACAACTTGGGTTTCTGTTTTTTTCTTATATTTATGGGTTTGCTTTATCTTCTTCTTCTTGTTTTTGCAGTACTTTGTTTTCTTGAGACCAAAGTTTCTTCATCATTTTTGGTCAATATCTTTGCCTTGCAGAGGTCTAACTTGTTCCCCTCTCTTCTTTTTTTTTGTTTTTAATTAATCTTTTTCTTTGTTTGTATTGATCGATGTGCTTTTCTTTTCTTTTACCTTCCTCATTTCCTTTTTTATATTTCTTGGATTACGGATTGAATGGGTGCATTTTCTATGGTGTTTTTTACAGGAAAATTTTGGCGGGTATATATATATATATTATATAGAGATTAAGGATGTTAGGAGATTTCCTCACCAGAATTCTTGTGTATGTCATTGATCAATGATCATAGAATTCTTTCTTTCATTTGATTTCATTTGTTGTTTTTTTTTTTCTTATTTTTCTTTATGCAACTTTTCTTTTCTCTTTTACAAAAAAGAAAAAAATGTTGTTTCTTGATTCGAATGTTCGTTTGTTTAATTGTTTTTTCAGGTTGCTTTTTGGGTTTGCATACCCTGCTTTTGAATGCTTCAAATCTGTGGAGAAGAACAGGGTCCAAATTGAAGAACTTAGATTTTGGTGTCAATATTGGTAAGGCCCTTTTTGTTCATTTGATCCATTTTTTCCCCCATTTTGAGATTGCAATTTTGTTTTGGTTTTGGATCTTTCAAATGAAATTAAAATCATAATTTTCTCAAATTTTTGAATTTTATACTATATTACCAACAGCATTTTTCTCCAAGTTGCCAATAGTATTTACCACGAACTTGCAATAGAATTGGTCAAGCCGTTGATGCTGGTAGAGATTAAACAATTGTAACAGGTTAGGTTCAGTCTTGAAGATTGGTTTAGTTAACGAATAAGAAAACGTTTGATGTTGCAATCATGCGATCGTCAATTGTTCTAACTTCTGAGTTGACCTAAGTGGGTTTAATTCATCATGTCATTTTCAATAAGAACATGGGCAAATTTGGCTCATCTTTATGGGTTAGTTAGTTAGGTTTGATCCAACAGGCTTCTCAATTTGCTCCAGAAATATGTGTAATAATTCTCATCGATTTTGCAGGATTATAATTGCACTTCTTACTGTTGTAGAGAGGATAGGAGATATTTTCGTTTCATGGTAAGCACAGCTTTGTGAATTTGGTTATATGCCCAAATCCTGAGTTTACCACATTTTTAGACCTGATTTTGTTCTTTTTTAATGGTGAAGGGTGCCAATGTATGGAGAGGTTAAACTAGCATTCTTCATCTACTTGTGGTATCCAAAAACCAAGGCAAGGAAAACAGATATTACACTGAGGATTGTATCTTTATGAATTCAAAATTTTTGCTAATTGAATTGTAAAAATCTATGCTCAATGCAGGGAACTGGCTACATCTATGAGACCCTGTTGAGGCCTTTAGTATCAAAGCATGAAACTGACATCGACAGGAAGCTGTCGGAGTTGAGAGCTAGAGCATGGGACTTCGCCATTTACTACTGGCAAAACTGCACAAAGCTAGGGCAGAGTACATTCCTTCAGGCTCTTGAATACTTGGCTGCACAATCAGGAAAATTTTCTTCCACAAACGCCAAGGTAAAATAGATAGACAGATATTGCCATCCTGCCTCTTTAATGAGAGAGCTAATAGTAGAATTTTTGTAAGAAAATAGATTCAAAACAGATGAAGATTATCTCATCCAATAGATACTAGCTGCGAGCAAGCAACATATTTGATCTCCGCAAGCAAAAACTTGCTATATTGAATAAGGACACACCGTTTTTTTGGCACAAGACGCAGACCCCAACTAATCCAGGTTAAGTTAGATGAATCTTGAAAGAAAACAAAATTCTCCTACGGTTTAGTTTTCCATACACGAGGCTCGACCCGGAGACCTTGCTTACCATTTCTTAGCTTAATTAAGGATTGCTTACCATTACTTAGCTTAATCAAGGGTTTGCTTAATTTCATTTTGTTCTCAATCAAGAAATTTAATTCCTGACCGATTACTGTTTTTGGGTCTTTGAAGCTTATAGTTAAAATTGACACAGAGATTGGATTTTTCTTCCAGTAAGCAAGAATCAAGAATTGTAAATATACAAAGTAAACACCAAAATTCAATCAATCTAGTAGTGATTACTGATTACTAACCAAACTTGCAGAAAGCAGAGGATTATGAACCAAGGTCACCACCACCATCAGCTCCATATGTAAATGAAATACCTTCAATGGGCAAACACAGGAACAGCAAGTGGTCACCAAGAGCATCACCATCACCTAGCACCACAATCAACCGCCAAGTTTCAGAGTCGCCAAAATCGGCAAGTGTTCAAGTCCAACTAGACGAACAAACAGAGTATTTACACATGGTGGATCCAACCCCCTCTGAACCTGAAGTCAATGACAAGCTCCAACAGGCCCGGATGAAGCTCCGCCGCTCAAAACCTTTCCAAACTTAAAAGATTTACCACCCAAATTGTACAAAAAAAGAAGAAAAGAAACGAAACGAAAGAAAAAACAAGAAAAAGAAAACTGTAATCCATTTTTTCTTCATTTGGTGATTCAATTTGATTCATTCTTTTTCTTGTACAAAACACTCTCTGTTAGTAAAAGCTTGAATTATTGCTATAAAACGGTGCTATCTGTTCATCTGAACACGAATTGCACGGATGATCCGATCAAAAACTTGGGTAATACTTGGAATTACATGGTGAGTGATGAAACGAAAAAAATCAGTGATAGGATTTACAGATGAGAATTGTAGCCAGAGACGGCGGAGAAAATGTTGACTGGTGGAACCCGGCGATGAAGACATAGGCTGCAGGTAAGCCCAAGCTGCTTGCTTAACGAGACGATTACGTATAGAGATTTCATACGCGGAGCCACATGTAGGGGTAGCGGCGGCGGTGGGTGAGTTGACGCCGGAAGAAGGGAGGATATCTTTCAGAGAAGTATATGATAAGGAGGAGGATTTGAAAGAAGAGAGCTCGAAAGAAACGACGTCGTTGCAGTTGTCGATGATGTTGCTGTTGCCGGCGCTGCCGTTAAGAGGCGGGAGGCTGGAGGTGTGGAAGGGAGGTTCGGTTGGGAGAGTGAGTTTAGTTGGTGCGAAAACGGATGTCGATATGGAGTTTCGGCGACGGAGAGGCGGCGGAGACGATGGCGGATTATCCATGCGAGAGTCGGAGAGAGAAAGAGAAGGGAACTTTAAAATTAAATGGGGAGGAATTTATAGGAAAATGAAAGAGAGGCGCAGCTGGTTTGGGTCACGGCGGCGGGGGCTAAGCTGTTTAGCTTTTTCTTCATTTGGGGTTTTGTTTGGATTAGCTCAATTTAGTGGTACAACTATTGATGTTGATTGGTAATTGTTTTTTGTTTTATTTGGGAATGGCTTGTAGTATTTTATATCTTCAAATGCACCCCACAAGTTTTTAGATTTCACTCTTTTTAGAGGCAAGTTTTCTCATACTTTCTTATACACCCACCAAAGAGTAAGAGTTTTCTCAAACGTTGTGAGGAGGGAGAGCAAATTTGAACCGTAAATTGCAATATTCCTTTTCAAAATTATAGTTATAGATCACTCAACAGTTGAATTGCCTATTTTCTTAATAAATTTATTGTTATGATAATCTTTTATCATGTTTTTTTTAAGAAGATAATATTTTATCATTATCATTGCATTAATTGAAGTTCAATGATCTTGTGGTTGTTTATATATATCATTAAGCTACATATTAAAAGAATAATTATCTTTCCATCTAATTGAATTATATGTGTCGATCAGGTCTACACTAAATGATTCAGGTTGCAATCTTAAAATTTAAGATCTGGTAATGCTAAGAATTAAATTTTTAATTATTTTTATGGATAGAATTCATATTTATAATGTTTCATATTGATAGTTATGATTAAATATCTCTTTCTTATATCTCTTTCTATGCACATATTAACAACTAACAGTGAATCAATTGTGAGCTTATAAGGTATTAACGAGCGATATTTCTGAAAAAAAAATTAAATTATATGTCAAAAAGAACTTATTTAACCACTACGTATGCTTATTTCATCATGTGGATTATAGCTTATAAATTAAAACATAAAAATATTAATTTTAAGTATTAAAAATTAGGATTTGTATTACATTATTATTACCAACTTCTTTATTATTTAAAAATAAATGCTCATAAACCGAAAGCTTTAAAAAAAAGTACAATTGCATTGATCTTTTTCCTGTCTACTCACTCTAAAGGTGGCACAATTTGTGCGGAAAAATAGAGAAACGACCAAAATATAAGGGTAATGCTGCTAATAGAAAAGGTGTATTTATTTATTTATTTATTTCAAAAAAAAAAACTAACATGGATAGGGAACATGCAAGAAACGCGTAGACTACAAAAAGGAAATTAGGAAAAAAAACTTTTATTTTCTGAAACCTTTAATAATGTATAGTGTAGGAGGTGATTTTGATCACACGCTCAAGTGTTAACGACCATAATATTATATGAGTTTGAAATTTATTAGAAAATATATAGTGGGTTTGGGGCTCAAAACGAAGATGGAGTCACCATCTGGATAAAAGCCGAAACACACTGTACAGTAACTGAATTTTACGGAGGTTTCCAAAATCTGTCATTAGAGATCGGGTTCAAAAACTGGGTATGGGCTTTTGGAATGCCCATCCAACTTTACGGTTGGCCTCCGTGCGTGTTTTATATTTTATTACCTTTAATTATTAAGTTATTTCCTTATTTACATGCTAATCACGATTGGTTTTCAATTTTAGTTTTTATTTCAAGTTTGCACATTAGTTTCATTTCATACTTATATCCTCGGTATTCAATCACAAATAAATAGAAAAATAAATAAAAATAATTTACAACCATTCATTCCAAATAAAAGGAAAGATGGATTAAAGATTACAATTTTTTATGTAAATAAATATAAAAATACTAAAAATAAACCATATATAAACAAAAAATAAACTAATTAATTATACAAATTAATACTCTAAAAATGATAAATAAAGCAAACATCTAGCGATTAAAAATTACCAAATAATTTCTGCAATACATACAAGTTAATTTCATACAATAACAACAATAACAATTACAAATCATTAACAAATACTATTCACAAAAATAAATGAAAATAAACTCATAAAATAGTCCACTAAATAATACCAAAAAAAAATGATCAACATAGGAATTATATAAAATCGCAAGAAATATAACAAATTAAACAAGGAAATCATGTCAAACATGCAAAATACTAGTTGAAAATGAAGGCATAAATAGGCAGAGTTTTGTTAAAGGGGCGACACCTTTGACCAAAAGGCGACATCTCGTTGCCTCATCATAAAGAGGTGACGCCTCTATAAAGAGACATCACCTTTTCAACAAAGGCAAGAACACTATGCATTTCTTAAATCCCAAAAAATGCAATAACTAAGCACGTGAATGAGAAACAGACACAAATATACAAGTACCAATAGTCACTATTCAATATTTCATGCAACTATGCTTCTTTATAACTTAAAATAAATAATATGATTCAAGAAAACACACAAAGAGCAACCAATCAAGGCTTATAATGAAGATAAAAAGTTTAAAACTTAGAAATGAGGGGACTCACTGTCTTGGACGAGCTGATGCTCTCAGCTGAGCCCTCAGAGCTTGGTTAATGGGGGAGTGGCCTTGAATGAAAGGAGGTCCCCTCTTTTTCTCAAGAATCAAGTCCCTTAATCTTCAAAGTCTCTTCCCTTCTTCTTCCTTTCTTTCTTTTCCTTTTTTTCTTCCTCTTTCCCTCTGTTTTTTTTTTCTTTCAAAACTTTTTTTTCTTAAATAACCTTACTTCTTTATAAAAACCAGCCAACCTCCTTTTCAACTTTGTCCTCACATTCCATTTTAAAGCCCCTCCTATTTTCTCCTTTTTTAAATTCTTAAAAACTCATTCTCACCCTCTCCTATTGCCTTTTTTTTAATTCCCTAGGCTCTTTCCTGCCTTTTTCCCTTTTCTTTTACGTCAAAAAATGACTAAATCTTAGCAGGTGGGCTTCTAACCACTGCCATTAATGACATTTAATGCTACAGAGAGTAAGTGTGAAAAGGCGGTGCCTCTTCGATGAGGTGTTACCTCATCAATGCTCGGGAGGTCAGGGCCTTGGGTCAAGAGACGATGGGCTTGGGCTTTGTCTTAATGTTTAGGCTTGGATATGGTTTTTTTGGGCTTGGCTTAGTGTTTGGGCTTTCATAGTCGATTTTAAAGAAGCCTCAGGCTCCCCTTGCATTTAAAACTCAAAATTTCTTCTTATCGGGCTTTTGTTGCAGGCTGATCAAACTGATAGTGTCCACAGTTTGCCACTTTGGTTTTTCAAAAAATCAAATTTTTTGAAAATAATTTTTTAAAAAAGCAACATGCACATCAAATAATAAAAAGTAAGAACGATGTACCTGACCTACGAGCTTCGCTCGAGCCGTTAGCCTCTAGAATAGAAATCGAACTTCATCTTCAAAATGTGACTGTGATCCTCATGTTTTACTGGCTCGATTAGTCACTCATTAATAATTTTGGTGTGAATCTCAAGCATGGCCCAATCTTCACTCAATAGAGACAGAAGAGAAATGTAGCCATAATCCTCGGGTTAAACTAACTTGATCAACTACTCTTATAAATTTGGAGTGATTCTCAAGTTTTCCTAGCTCGAGAAGTCACCCAATAGAAGAGATGAAATGTAACCGTGTTCCTTGGGTTTTTTTGGCCCGATCAGTTACTCATTATAGTTTGGAGTGAATCTTGAGCATGGCCCAACCTCCACTCAGTAACCGTATTCCTCGGGTTTTCCTGACCCAATCAGTTACTCATTATAAATTTGGTATGATTCCCAAGTTTTCCTAGCTTGAGAAGTCACTTAATAGAAGAGATGAAATGTAACTGTGTTCCTTAGGTTTTCCTAGCCCGATTAGTTACTTATTATAGTTTGGCGTGAATCTTGAGCATGACCCAACCTCTACTCAGTAAAAAGAAATGAAATGTAATCGTGTTCCTCAAGTTTTTCTAGGCTGATCAGTTACTCCTTATAGTTTACCATAAAACCTGGGTTTTCCTGGCCCAATCAGTTACTTATTATAGTTCGGCTTGAATCTTAAGAATGGTCTAACCTCCACTCAGTAAAAAGAGATCAAATGTAACCGTGTTTCTTGAATTTTTCTGGCCCAATCAGTTACTCATTATAGTTTAGCATAAAATCCAGATTTTTCTGGCTCTAGAATTACTCAGTAAAAGAAGAATGCACTTCGGGGATTCAAACCCGACTAGACACCTCTTGAGATGTGCACTTCAAGGATTCAAACTCGACCAGATGCTTGTCCTTCTGTGCACTTCGGGGATTCAAATCCGATTAAACGCTTATTCTTCCACGCACTTCGGGGATTCAAATTCGACCAGACGCTTGTCCTTCTATGCACTTCCGATTAAACGCTTATTTTTCCATGTACTTTGGGGATTCAAATCCGACCAGACCCTCGTCCTTCCTGATGCTTCAATCAGAATATTCTTATCCAAAGATTAATCCTAGGATATACCCTAGCAATAATGCAGAAATTCTAATTCAATTTTTTTCCAGTGGGCCACGGGCCATTATGTGCTTTATTTCATCAAATGGGCTTCACCCTCTTTTCCTCATCTTCTCTTCTTAATCTTTCTCTCTCACCCTAATCATATAAATTCTCATTTTTCTTCTCCAAGGGTCACTTTCACCTTTTAAATTCTCTCTCTTTACACTTTTCTCTCCTTTTTCTTTCTCTCTCATTCTCCACATTCTATGACATGAACACTGCATGGACCCCCAGATTTGTCCATGTGGGACCTCGTGACACCTATAGTGCACCTTCTTGGAGTTTTGGGCTCAATATCAAAGATAAGATCCCCCTGCTTGCAGACGTGAGATCCCATATCTGCAGCTTGGCCACCGGAGAGGTTAGTACCCAATTTCTTTAATTTTTTCCTACGAATATCATTAAATAGTATCAAGTTACTATTCATATATGCATATTTATCAATTTAACTGAATGAAATTAAATTTTATTGATTAAAAATTAAAATTTTAAATCATTCTATCAGATTGCCAACACAAAGAGGTGTCGCCTCTTCGATCAAGCAACTACTTCTTCATAAAAAGGTGTTCGCCTCTTCAAGCCAAGCCTGCTCTCAAAGAGGCGATCGCCTCTATGTAAAGAGGCATCACCTCATCACTAAGGCAATTGCCTCTTTGATAGAGGCGTCGCCTCAGCGACAGGATGTAGCAAAAATTTTGAATTTTTATTATGTAAAATAATGATTTTACTCCCTTAGCTTGATGCCCACACCCTCAAGGGCACTTGGAACTTTAGTGGCGCACGCATCTGGTATGACAAGCTTCTTGAGGCCATATGGACTCCGATTCGTGATACCAGCTTCTCTAACTTTATCCTAGCACTGCCAATACAGCAGGGGCATACAGACTACTAACTCTTGCATGCCCTGATGGAGAGGTGGTTTGACACCACCCACACATTTCATCTTCCTTTTGGGGAGTTCACCCTGGACCCGGTGGCCTTCGTTGCAATTACTGGCATTACTTATGCTAGGAATTATGTTCCCTTCGATGCTAGCCTCCATCAGTTATCTCTCGACTATCTTGCTTTTATCGAGCATCAACTTAGTATGGTCCCAGATATAAAGGGGACCCACACAGTAAAGCTCAAGTCTATTAGGAGCTTTTACACTTGTGCTAAAGTTAAAGCGGCCACTACACCCCTACAGATCGATCAGGTGGTGTGTGCTTTCCTTGTTTATTTTTTGGGCACTACTCTTTTTACAGATTCAATAAGCTCTGTAAACTTAAGCTTCTTAATGCCTCTGAGGGACTTAGACTTGGTGGCGACCTATGATTGGGGGAGCTGCACCTTAGTTTATCTTTACAGGAGTATGGATGAGCTAGTACGTAAAGCCAGACGACTCTGCAGTTTTTGGAATGCCATACTGGTATTTTACTTCCTCTTTCTATCTTCATATTCATTCTAACTGTTACTATTTGATCTTACTAATAACCCTTTATTTCTCTCGCAGGACTGGGCCTTAAAGCTGGAGCTGATAGTAGGGATCACCAGGATCATTGACACTCCCTTCCTTGTGATGGCGAGGTGGGGTCCCAACCGAGCTTAGAGGAGGCCTGTGGCTCGTGTTCATATCCATCATAAGTGGCTGAACACGCTCACTTATGACAAGGTATGCACTTAAAAATGTAACTGAGATTAGCAATAAACTCATTAATCAAATTCACATACTTATTTATTCTTGTAGCTATGCCCCGGACTTATGGGGCCCTCAGGTTGGGTGGACACAAGACATGGTTTGCTTTATCCCTCTATCCAGGAAGAGGGTTCTGCTCAGAGGCCTTGATTGTAGAGTTTGATTCCTCGGGGAGAGGATACATCAGTGGCGGTCAAGTGCCCGAGTGAGGCGTCCACCACTTGCTCCCCCCAGCATATCTTTTGGGCTTTGAGTTAGAGGGAGATGAGCTCGATCAGGCTCTACAGGGAGAGGATGCCACCTATGTAGACTTTACACGAGCTCATCTGCTGCAACGAGTGCTCCTTCCTGATCCTACACTTCAGGTAAACATACAATGTTTTATTTTATATTTACTTACAGATGTTGTTCTCTAACTTATTTTTCATCTTTTAGGCAGCTACTAGGGCACCTGCTCCTCACCTTAGGCCCTCTACATAAAAGAGGCCTTATCAGTGCCCACACATCATTCCCAATGGTGAGGGCTCTTTTTCTAGGGCGCCCTCCTTGACAGATCCTTTCAGTTCTCGATCCTAAGTGGTAGCTAGTAGAATCATTACTACTTTTGATCTACTAACTCATTGTTGGGTACCTTCTGGTAAGCTCTCTTGTTAGTTTTTAACGCTGGATATGACCCTGAAGCCAGCATTTTTCTCAAAGGCTACTACCCATGTAAGTTTCCTTCTCTCACAACTGTGTTCTCAAGTCTTATAACACATGGTTAATTCTAAAATTATCAATGGAACAGATACCTCAAGATTAGAGGGAGTACATGTACCGAGTGATTGAGGCCCATAGGGATTTCATGATGCAGGTAACTCAACAGTGGAAGGTAAACATAAAATATGCTTTATTTTTATATGTATGCATGCTTTCTTGATTTTCTTACCTCTTATCGCGCTTTAACAATATCAAAATAAGGACAGCCAGGCTAGGATAACTACCCTAGAGCGCCAGCTCATTGCTCTTTAGGTCGAGGGCAATGAGGAGGAGGGGGTGGCTGATGAGGAGTCTTAGATGGCAGTGAGGATGATAGGATCGATCTTACTGATGCTTCTGCAGATGAGCCAACTAATGAGGAGGTCGACGAGTCTAATAATGATGAGTAGAGAGGACCCTCTGTAGATTTTTATTAACATAAGGGTGTCTTTGTCTAGAAACATTGGAGGTTTTACATTGTTGTTCTCTTACTGTCTAGATTAATTGATTGATTGATTTGATTGACTTTTTTTATGCCTTCATATTTTATACTGAGAATTTTTGGTAGAATTTTAAATGAATAGAGGCCTTTTATCTCTAAAACGCTTTGCTCTGACTTTACATATACAGCCCGAAGAATTTCCAATGACATGAAAACCTATTCTACCTGTCGTAGAGCCGTCGCCTCTTTGAAGGGGCATTGCCTTTATGTGCAGAGGTGATATATCATTTGCCTCTTCACACAAAGGCATCGCTTGAATGTAGTGGTAGAGGCAACGCCTCTACACTCCTGTCTTACAGCTATAAAAACCCTCAAATCTTCTTCAAAATCCCTAATTTCTTCATCTCGCCACTTTCCTTTATTCTTTTCTCCTAAATAGCATTCTGACCCCAATCATGACTGAGAGAAGCTTGAAACAGCTACAACCAATTATGAAAAGTCTGGATGGCAGGTTATAAGCTAGAGTAGAGCCATTTCACTTATCCGCCTTCAGATCTCTGCATGCTAGGAAGATCAACTTCTCATTTCTTCATGTTCTTCCTCAGTTTTAGGATCCTCAAAAACATGCTTTCTGGTTCAATATAGTGGAGATCTGCCCCCTGCTAGAAGAATTTGAAGCTATCTTAGGCTCTTAAATAGATATGCTCGACAAATCGTCATTCCTTCCATCGTAACCCTGGATTTGCACACCATCCAATACCAAATGGTAAGGTTGTTCAACATGTCCCCTTAATCCTCTCTTCACCATATTTTCAATAATGAAATCTTGATGAGCCCTTTTATGGAAATTGTTACGGCTGTAGATAGCAACAAGGTTCCCTAGCCTCGAATGATAGCACTTTGTATGTATGCTCAATTCTTGTTGGTCTCCCCTTCTGGTAACTGTGACCTGAAGACCCTACATGTTTTGGACCAAGTGTAGAGTGGACTGAGCCCTTTCCCTCTCATTATGGCTGAGACTATTATTAGGCTTGATAATTTTTCTGAGACTAGGCGATTCTCTAGGAGTCCTTTTTTTCTGGAGGTGATCCTCTTCTTCCACTTGCTATCTTTTGCTTTCCATCATTCTTACCCATTCTTCACCCCTGCAGGTATGGTTGTAAGAAAAACTGAGGTTGCTCAAACCACCCAGAGATTTTGCTCACTACACGGCCAAACACTATCACACTAGGAGACATTATCCTATCCCTAAGGATAGCCATAACTAGTTTTCTACATTCCTTAATACTCTGATTCAGTAGATGTGCCTATGGTGGAGATTGCAGCATGTGACCCTCCGATCCTATACCTACTGTGTTCCCCTAGCCGACCTTTATTTCGCTACCTTTTACAATCCAGCTTGGCTTTGCAAGCAATATAGACAAAAATAATGGATTGTAGAGCTAGTGCATGAGTTTGAACCAGGGCCTCTTTCTCAAAATTTTTTTGACAACCTAGTTGCTACTTGGCCTCGTAGAATCATCTAGAGGTTCATTAATTACAGTGGAGATCAGTATACTAATTACCAGTATAAGGCATGGATTCAACTACAACAAGTAGAAAATGATGAATTTACAAAAAATAGAAGGACAATGAAATGACATTATAGGCATCAAGTGCCCAGGGGAGTCACAAGAGAAGCAAACGATATTAGTTTAGTTTATGAAACTTAGTCCTTTTATGTAATTTCTTATCGGATGAGATTTCCTTTTGAGCTAAACAATGTGTAATAAGCATTTAATGCAATATTTTCAATAATAAAGGCAATTCATTCCTTTTAATTTAAGCACAACACTACTATTCAATTTTGCTTCTTACATATCTCATGTCGCTAATTGGCTTGCCCTTGTAAGTTTTCCAACTAACTATTTTCTTTTTTTTCTCTCTCTCCTTTTACATGTCCTTTACTTTTTACTGGATTGCCTTTTTAGATTTTCAATCTAGCAGGACTTTTTACTTTTTTCTTTTTCTATCTCTAACTTTTACCTAGGTAGCCTCTTTTGAGGTTTTCTCCCTAGCGAGACTTTACAAAAATTATTTCTTAAGCTTGTCCATATTGATGGGCTCTCTGAATTAATTTCCCTCCAAGTCAAAAAAAATAGCAGCCCCTTTTGAAAATAGCTTCTTCACTTGATAGGGACCTTCCTAGTTCAGCTTGAACTTCTCCCGTGGGTCAGTTATGATTGGCTTAGTGAGCTTTAAGACCAAGTCACCCTGTTTGATCTTGCCTGGCTCAATCTTCTTATTATAGCCCAGGCTATCCTTTTTTGGTACAACTAAGAGTGATATATAGCCTTCATTCTCTTTTCACCCAACAAAGTTAACTATGCCAATTAACTTTTTACCCATTGATACATAGGGATTTTCAACTTTAGGAGAACCCTTAGTGACTAAATTTTGACCTCAATTGATAATAAAACTTCACACCCATATACCAGAGAATATGGAGCGGCTCCTGTTGTCATTCTGGTAGTGGTTTTGTATCCTCATAATGCAAACTGTAGGTAACTTTCCCACTCTTTATAATTTTCCAATATCTTGGCCAATATTCTTTTCACATTCTTATTTACTGCTTCTACAGCTCCGTTGGCCTATGGTCTATAAGAAGATGATCTATGACGCTCAATCTTGTATTCTTCTAATAGAGTGGTTGTTTCTGCCCTAAACTGAACACCATTATCAGTAATAACTTGATGAGGCAACCCATATCGACAAATTATGTTCTTCTCTATGAATTTGGCCATTTTTCACCCCTACAATGTTGAATGATTCCACTTTTACCTATTTAGAGAAATAGTCAATCACCATAATGATGTAACGATGACTATTAGATGCTTTTGGCCTTATTTCTCTGATAATGTCAATTCCCCAAACTGCAATTGGCCAAGGAGAGGTCAATCCTTAAAGTTCCATAGAAGGCAGGTGGCTCACATCACTATAGACTTGGCAGTTATGGCATTTTTTTACATACTTCATGCAATCTACCTCTATGGTTAGCCAGAAGTACCCTTAATGGGTTATCTTTTTAGTGAGGACTGTTCCATTCATATGTGGCCCACATACACCTTCATGAACTACTTCCATGATTTTCTATGCCTCACCCTTATCGACACATCTTAGGTGTACTCCAGCTAGCATCCTTTTGTACAACACCCCGTTATGGCTAATGAATTACCGTGATAATATCCTCAGTGACATCCTTTCTTTTCTATCAGCTTTCTCAAGCAATTGTCCTATCTCCAGATATCATTGTAGATTATAAAACTAAGGCTTCTCTACTGGGTCGATCGACATTATCCTGATTTCTTCATAGCAAGGAATTCGGGCCCGTACTACGATAAAAGGCTTCATTTTTACTTGTCTACCTCCTTCCCAAGTCGAAGCTAGGGTAGCCAACGCATGTGCCATCTAATTCTCCTCCCAAGGCAAGTGTACGAATCTATATTGCGTGAAGGACAATAGGATCATGGCTGAATAATCTCAGTATGGCTTTAGCTTATCTTCCCTCACTTCCCATTCCTTGGCAATCTATTTCACTACTAGCTTCGAATCCCCATACACTGTCACCTCTTTTGCCCCTACATTCCTAAGTGCTTCGTATCTAGACAAAAAATGCAAGCTTCGTATTCAACTTGGTTGTTAGTGACCTCGAATTCTAACCTCTTTGCCATCAGAATTACTTCTCCTTCCCACGAGACCAAAATCATGCCAATACCTATCCCCCTACTATTCACTACTCCATTAAAGTACATTTTCTAGGTCTGGATTTCTATTGCCCCCATGTATTCATCCAAAAATTCTAATTCCCATTCTTCTCCATCATCTACTGGATTTTAGGCCAAGAAGTTTGCCACAACTCTTCCTTTTATCACCTTTTTAGTAACATAATCTATGTCAAATTCAATGAGTAGGACTAACCATCTGGCTAATTTCCCTGTCAGTGATGGAGTCTTCTGGAGATATCTAAAGGGATCATGCTTAGAAATCGCTTGAATCCTGTAGGACTGGAAGTAATGTCATAGCTTCTTTGTTGCCTAAATTACAGCCAAACAGGTTCTTTCTACTATACTATAATTGGTTTCATAGGGTAGAAGCTTCTTACTCAGATAATATACGAAATTTTCAACTCTCCTTTCTCCTTTTTAAGCCAACATTGCACCAATTGCATATTTCTCTATATCCAAGTAGAGAATTAAGGGTTTCCTCAGTCTTGGTGGTTGTAAAACTAGAGGATTCATCAAATACTGCTTAATAGTTTCAAAGCCTTGCTGACATATGTCATCCAGATAATCGGTTGATTCTTCTTTAAGAGCTTAAAGATCAACTCACAAATGTTAGCCAATTTGGCTATGAACCTGCTGATGTATTGTAGCCTTCCTGTATACCCTTTGACTTCTTTCTCATTCTTTGGTGTAGGCATTTCTCTGATTGCTCTAACTTTATCTGGATTCACCTTTATGCCTTTCTGGCTGACAATGTGTCCCAATAGTTTCCCAGATATCACCCCGAAAACACATTTCTTCAAATTCAATCTGAGGTTATACTTTTCAGCTCTTGCCAGAAACTTGTCTAAGGCTTCAAAATGTCTTTCTCTAGTCAGAGATTTCACCATCATGTCATCTATATACACTTCTGTCTCTTTATGGATTAGGTTATTTAACAGCATGGTAGCCATTCTTTGGTAAGTAGCCCCTGCATTTTTCAACCCAAATGGCATAACCGTGTAATAACAAACACCCCACTCAATGATGAAAAAATTCTTCAACTTGTTAATTACTACCATCATAATCTGATTGTATCTTGAGAAGTCATCCATAAAGGAGTATATGGCACTAGAAGTCGTGCAATCGACTAAGGTGTCAATATGCGGTAAAGGAAAATCATCCTTAGGACAAGCCTTATTTAAATCCCTATAGTCCACACACATCCTGATCGTACCATCTTTCTTGGGAACTGGGACTATGTTAGCTAGCCATTGGGTGTCATCTACCACTTCTAGAAATTTTACTTTCAGTTGTTTTTCTACTTCTTCTTTGACTAAGAGAGCCCATTCTGACCTTAATCTTCTCTTTTTTTGCTTTATTGGTGTGATGTGAGAATAGGTGGGAATCCTGTGTTCAGAAATCTCTCTATCAATCCCAAGCATATCCTCATAGCCCCAAGTAAATACTTTCTGTCTTCTTTTAAGAGTTTCTTTCATTTTTTTCTCTCTTATCAGGAGTTAAGTCAGAAGCAATAGGTATATTTCTAGGGTTATCATTTGTGCCTAGATTAAATGATGTAGTTTGCATTGAATTAATGTTAAACATATGCGTGAAATGATTATCACAGACAACATAACCATTAGGAAACACATCGCACAAGTAAGCATAATCAAACTTCATCACATTAACTTTAGAAAGAAAAATGTTATCAGTTTCAAACAAATTAGACAAAGAAAAGTCAATGTCATCATAGAAAACATCCATAATAAAATTAAGGGCAAAAGCTTCAAAGTTAAATTCCTCTTCCTGGTCAGCAACATCCTTCAACTTTATTGTAGGAATGTCCCCCTCTGATTCCAAAGTCAGTACCAGTTCTTCTACCATAGGCTCTTCAACATCAGATTCTCTTGTCCCATCCATATATTCAGCAAAGATTTTGAACCCAGGGACTAGCTTCTCAACAATCATTAGGGGCTCAAGAGCTCCATAGTAGGGGTAATTGGCACCTTCCTCCATAAATGTTTCCCAGAGCATCTTCTTCTTCAACTCAGCCCTAATTATACTCTTCCTAGACTTGCCCTTTGTTTCTTCCTTCTCATCAGACTCATCCTCCCCTGAATATCCTAACCCGTACTTCAGAATTAGTACCTTGGGTTCAATGAATTTTGATGGGCCATGCTGATTCTTTCCTAGTCCTATCCCAAGCATGAACTGCATGCTCTTTATCATACTGATAACCTTTAAGTTTAGCTCATCTTCATAACTCATGCAAACTTCAAAACGCAGGCTATTCGAGATCCTAATAGAAGCTAATTTCAATACAGCAACTATAACCTCTGTGTCAGCCATTATAGTAACCACCCTTCCCTCATGTGGAAATTTAATCTTTTGATGAACAGTAGATGGTACTCCTCCCAAAGGATGGAACCATGGTCTCCCTAGAAGAATAACGAAGGTGACTAGAATATCTATCATATGAAGGTTAACCCAGACTTCAATAGGTCCAGTCTTGACTAAAGCTTGGAAAGTTCCCTCAATTGGCCTGTTCGTATCATCATAAGCACTTATGACTACATCAGAGGGTTTCAAATCAACTACAGTTAAGCCCAGCTTCGGTAGGATCTTTAGAGGACACACATTGATGGTTAACCCATTATCAACCATGACATAGCATGTCAACTTGCCTTTCACTTTGGCCTTAATGAATAGAGCTTTGTTGTGATCCCTTCCTTCTAAGGGCAGGTCAGCATCTGTGAACACAATTGCCCCCTGAGGACTTTCAGTTAGCGAGTTCACCATTTGCTCTAGAGTGTGTGTCTAAGGTATCTTCTTGTTATCAAGAGCCAAAACCAGTGCTTCCCGATGGACTCAGGAGTTCATAAGCAGCTCCCAAATACTAGTAAGATTTTTCTTGTCTCTTTTAGCTTTAATAATCTCCTCAGCTTTCTCATTTTTCTTTGATCCCTCTTTTGAACTACTTCCCTCTTTCTCCCTCTGAGCCTTCTTCACTTCTTCCTCCCCCTCCTCTGATTTCTCAGTGGACTATGCTGCTCTCCTCTCATTGTTCTTTCATAGATCAATTGTTTCTCCCTCTTTGTTGTCAGAACTCCAAATATCCAATACATTTACATAAGACTCAATGGCCTGCTGTCTCCAATTCAGGCCTTTTAATTATGGTTTTGGTAGGGTAGGTATGACATCAATAAAGGAATTAATGACTTGTTCCTTTGTTAGACCCATGTTTATCATCAGGATTTGGGGATTTAGTGGTGGTACATTACAGTAGTTAGGTAAAAGGTTATTTTGGGTGTTTGGTTTTCTACTTTCTGGATCGGTTATTTTACTTGAATCAATCAAATCTTGAATCTCATATTTCAGGCGAGTGCAGCTTTCTGTATCATGCCCAATGTTTTGTTGATACTTGCAATATAGTATTGGGTCGGCTTTTGGGAAAGGAGATCATTTAGGTAAGGGTTGTAGAAGGTTATTCTCAATCAGTTTTTCCAGGACTTTGGAGAAGGGTCTTCCCAAATTAAAAAACCTTCAGGACTGCTTGACTATATTGATCTGTATATTACTGCTTGGCCTAACTCTGCTCCCTTCTCTATTCATAAATTTTCCACTGAAGAACTTCTTTTCTTATGCAAGGTCTGATTCTTTTTGTACTCTAAACCTGTACAACTCCTCAAATTTTTGAATCCCTAAATCCCTTAGCTTTTTGGAGAGAGGGAGTACACAACCTTCCATACCTATTACCAATTGATCATATTCTGCAGGTCGTTGCTTCATCTATGCTACTTTTGCTCTCCACCTAATCAAATAATTCGCAAAGGATTCATTGAACTTCTGCTTCACATTCTGTAAGTCTCTCAAAAAAGCCTCCATCTAAATGTTAAGACTGTACTACTTGATGAATGCAATGCATAACTCCTCCCAATCAGCTTGAACACGGGATTCTAGAGCATAATACCATCTGATGGGTGCTCCTTCTAAAGACAGTGGGAATTGCTTCACAATCTGTGCTTTAGTTAATTCAGTCATCTTCATGTGGGTCATATATTGCTTTAAATAGAGGTGGGGGTCCTCTGTGCTAGTGAACTTCTTTATGTCAAAAAACTTGAACTTCCATGGTAGAGGATCATCATCTTTATCTAAGCTTAGCTTAGAATATTTCATTGAGGCATCGATCCCTTTTTCCTTTATCATTAACTGCATTTGAGGCATAGACTTGACAAGGTCTTTAGCCTAATCCGGTTTCTCTACATTTTTTGGGGCATCCTCTTTCTCTCGGATAACAGGTTCTACCAATATCGTATGTTGATCATCCTCTACCTCTTACCTTTTAGGAATCTCGGCATCCAAATCAAAAGGTCAAGGTTGAGGTACTGGTGGTTGGGGTGCTAGCAGTTGTGGTGCTAACGGTTCTCCTCTAGTTGTACCCATCATTTCCCCCATAATTTCTCTTATAATCGCCCTTGATTTGTTTGGTCATTTTGGCTTTCAACTGTTCTTTGAAGGCTTTAGCATCAAATTCTGCCATCTCTCTATAAATTCTAATTAAGTGGCCAGTGTCATATCATTTCCAACTAGCAGACTATTGTGGATTTATATCTGCAACCATGGGGGGTCAGAAATATGTATGGCGTGCATGCATGAAATGCAAACCTTTTGGTAAAAAGAAATAT